>CM055900.1:7387511-7767511 GCA_029582155.1 Panopea generosa
TTATTATATTCTCTTAACCTGAAAAAAAAAACTTACATTAATTTGATCAATACTGATCAAAATATGTGTAAGTCAAAAACGAATATATAGCATCTATGTATTGAAATATCGTAAATATGTCATAAATATGTCGTAAATATAACATAAATATGTCGTAAATATACATCTGAATTCGGTTTTCTAGTCGGATTGTGACGCGTTGTGACAATTTGTTATTGTTCACATAATAGGCAAAAAGCATTTTAAATAACTCTGTGTCCAACTGATTTAAACGGCAATATGTTAACTTTCAAGAAGGGGAAGTAGCACTAATATATCTAAAGTGTGTTAAATGTCACAGGTGAATAAAGAAAGTAACTGTATAATAGTTCTTTGTTTTGTTCTTTGATTTTCCTGTACGCAATAAACAAAATCTCAGATAGTAAAATGTAACAGTGAAAATACAAGCAGAGCATATTTGAATGATGGATTAATTTCTTAAGTTATGTAAGCACAATAACAGGAAGACACATTACAATGATAGTTAACGATTAATGAAACATGAGTCTAAAGTTACAGGTGTAGGTCCACCGTTGATTTGTGTTATTTATTCCATAGTAAATAGAGAGACCCAAATGAAAGAAGTGAAACTTACATTTCATTGTTTGTCAACCTCCGCACTAACAATATATGATGAGAAAAGTACGGAACATGTGTCATATAAGAGATTTTTTTCTTTTCAGTGTGTACGAGTAGACTTCCGAGTTCATGCATTCATGCCCCCCAATTTTAAGCACCAATTTATTATCTGAATTCACAATTCAAACATGACAATGCTTTTAAAATGTTCAAAAATTATTAATAATGCCATTCAATTAAAGGAAATGAGCATTAAGATTATTTATAACTGCCATTATGCGACTACCCCACGGAAGCATTTCCTGTTTCCAATTGTGGTACTATGGCTATTGGCAGGAAAATAAGTATACTGAGAAATGAAGTTAAATATTTCTAATTTACTCAATCAGTGATTCTTTTCTTGTTTTACATCAGTACAATAGACAAAAACAAACAATGATTTGATCTTTAGGGACTCACCACACAGTTGCGACCTTTTTCGCCATGGAAACATACATGGTTCTTGCGCTTAAAAAAAGTTCTTTGCAATTTGGTTTAAAACGTTTTCAAAATGGTTCATAGTGGCTGATTTTTTGCGGCAGATTAGTAAGACAAATGTTAATACAGTATGTGCTGCAATTAGACATCACTGGTTTAGACATCATTTCTTTTAAACTCTTAGGGTATCACTGCACTGTCAAGCTGGTAAACATAACAATAATTGTGCATTTTTGTGTGCGGATATATTCCTGCTATAAACAAAAAATGCTTTAAAAAGAACTTTATAAGTAATGACTGATAAATAAGCGGTATGTTATCCTTTTCAAAATTACAAAACTTACAATAAACATCGCCATTGTCGCATATATGAATACGCTGTGCAAACGGGCCTTATTAGGAAATTGGTATTAGTATCATATGATCATACTGAAACTTCTCCTGTATGTTTGTCCAATCTGAGATTTTATTTAAACGAGATACATAACATTGTAATGATATTATTAAAGTTATAAACCGATACCATATTGATGTTGATCAGTCTTTGTCAGATGTGAAGGATCAAACAGATATAAAAAATACTGATCTAATCTAATCAGGATTACAAAAACTGATCACTAGAACAGTCAATGATTGGAAGAACAATAGTTTAACAATAAAAAATTGTAATTTTTTCATCTCGATCATTCTAGTGGAGTATTGTTTTAAGAGCAGCAATGCAAAAAACACCATCTGATGGCGCCATGTGTCCAATGTCTTGTATCATTGCAGACATACCTCTGTTTTACATCGGTATACAATTACACAGAGTTGGACACGAAATCCTAAACTCTGATTGGCCATGCCAAGTATTGTCCGGTTCCATTCTATAAAACTTATTCGAGATAAAGAAAGTGAGCAATTTCATTGATATATTTCAAAATTTGGACTTACGAAACATGACTCTTTTATTCCGAAGATATTACAAATCCAAGAGTTCAAGTGATGGGAAGGTGTTTTATATTTCGGCATACAAGCGGATACTTTAAAAATAACATGGATGTTTTATGTATAATGTTTCTCATATCATGGTAACAGTTACTAAAAATGAATCACGAAAGGTTGTTACTAACGTTCGAATTGCGGCAAGTATTGCGTTTTAAATGTGTTCAACAAGTTTGGTCTGAATATTTCAATAATTTGAATTAATTGAATAATAATATATGTGTTTACCTAAGATAGTATGAATAGATTACAATATATGAAGACGAGATATCGACTGCAGTGCAAACAATAAAATATGGAAATGTAAAGATGACAAATAGCAGCAATCCTGACCTTGACGAAAAGTAAATTATAAACGATTATGTGCAAAACATTAGCATGATAATTCTACATTAAAGATAATTAAACAGAACACGGTAACGTATTATTCTTTTTTTATAATACTCGACAATAGGTTAAGTATTTGTAGAACAAATTCACAAGATTAATATAATGTCAATGACGTGTTATAAATAATGTGCACATATGTTACATATATACTTTCATATTTTAGACCCTAAGTTCCAAATACCGAATACATTATGGCACGTTTAATTGAAATTGTTGCCTATGCAAATGTTATATGATCTTCAATAATCTATAAGTCTATTCTAGCCCCTGATATATCCCGAATCTGGTATATTTACTCCAACTTCCATTGTTGTATAAAAGACCCAATCGGGAAAACTAGATCCGTTCTACAGATTAATTATTTAAATGTTGTTAATGATAAAACCCAAATTTTGTAATAATACACGCATTCATCTTTTACAGGGCAAACTGAAAGAATCGGCAATCGATTACTTTACAAAAGAATTGACGTCATTAATCACTTTGTGACGTCGCCATGACGAAACTTGCGGCGGGTAATGGTACCGATTTTCTATGTCTCGGTGATTATATTTGCTTGTATTCCGCTGAGACTGAAGGATACCTGTACAGCATACAGACAAGGTGAAAAAAAATTTGTTGCCCCTTCTTTTCATTTTAGGAATGCTTTTTAATTGTAAGAATGATTGAAATCATTTGACAAAATGGACGTTTGCAATAGAGGCATACATTAATGAGTATTATGTCTTATTGTATGTTTTTATCATCACATGCATAACATATTCTGACATATTTTCAGTTAATATGTAGTATTGATTCATTTATCTAAAATAACAGTTCGGAAAAGAGAATCTTATTTCTAAAGCTTCCGATATGTGTTTAAAGTTCAATTTTGTTCGAAGATTGAAGTTATGATAAAACAATAAAAAACTTGACTTTCAAATGTATACATATATTTTTTATAAAGGTATTTCTAATATCGTTGTATCAAGAACACACCTAAATAAAATGAAATTCAATACCGTTACTGTTACAGAATTGACATATTCGTTCTTATTTTTCTGATAGCAACATCCACATGATTATTTAATTTACCGTTGGATATTGTTTGTTAGGACCCTTTTGTGTGATACAATAAACCATATCATGTAAATGTATGTCCGACAGGAGACGTAACATTGAAAGGAAACATGCACTGCAGCCGCCTGAACATTATAAAAACGTAAAACTATAGCAACCACAATAAGTACGGTACATACAAACAGATGAAGTGACAACACAACTATACTGAAACAGCTAACCCGCTACTTTTGTATTTCAAAAATCGTCGTCAAACTCTTTGGTAGTGTTATTAAAATGTGTATATGACTTTAACATACAAGTATTTTTTTTATATAATCTAAATGTCTCTTCTTATTCAAGACCATTTTTTGGGGGGATATGCTTTGATACTTTTTTGAGAAACTACATAAAATGTCAGGTACATTAAATGTCAGTTGGCGGGTTAGCTGTGCCGTTCAGTATAGTATAAACTGCATGAACATTATTGATACTAAAAATTATAGCAATCATAACCAGTATCATACAATATCATTTACGTGTCATAGTATGTTGAAATGGTCAATGGATACTATTTCGGTGGATGGCAACTTATATGAACTAGTGGATGGACATTGGCGAAAAAGACAACTGAAAACTGTAAAGAAATGTAAACGTCGTTATTCCAACTCATAAGTTACCTATGTATTTAAGACAATTAAAAGGCACCTGTCACATATTACACTGAATGATTTACACTTTGCTTTCAAAATTTAAGAGTTATATGATTTGTTAGCATATTTGTGAGATTTCATCGGTTGTTGGTAAACATTATGATAGTTTAATGTCACCGATAATCCCTTCACGAAAACCAAACTAACCTAATATTTCTCACATTCTGATGAAAATTAAAAGAAAAAAATCCAATCGCTAAAAGAAGACTATAACACACTTTAATCTAAATTATATGTGACATCTCTTTATACAGTTCGGTGTACAGCCAAGTGTACATATACAGGAACCAAGATAAAGATAGACCAGCTAAGATACCAAGTGCACAAGGTGAGTACATTACAATAGAACATGATAATGATGTCATACCCAACCTGATGGGGTTCCCTGGGGTATTCGGACTAGAAACTCTGTTGAAGCTCCATTCAAAATAATGATACAAGTTGGAATAGCATCAGTTTAGATTAGCTTCCTCATGATCTATTCTTTATATTGTATATTGTATATTAAGCAAAAACGTTAGTTTAATTCTCCTTAGGGACAGCATTAAATCATATAAGAGCGTGCATTTGAAATATACGTGACATTTAACTCAAACCTAATGTGACTTAATGTTACCTGGTAGATATTTTTCACTACTGTTATATGATAACTTTTGATTTGGTATTCGAAACAAACTAGATACGCATATAGTTGCAGATTGTTTATTGGGAGTAAAACGCTGTTAGGACAACCACGTGCAATGCAATCGATTTCATGTTCATTTAATGAAATAATAGTAATGTACTCCATTTCCAATATTACACATAAATTGCTGGAGGAGACGTTCGTAAATTGATAAAAAAAACTGTTTTAGTGTTTCGAGTAATAAGGGAGAGACCCGATACGATCAAAATCCAATGAATAATGAATAAAACAATGAATAAACCAAGTCTCCCAAGAGATGTTTGCATGTTAATTAGTACAATCGACGGTAGCTGTATTAAAACATCCGAATGCCAATACTATGTGTAGCTGGCTGTCTAGTGGTAGAGCATCGGACCCATATTCGTTTGGTCTTGGGTTCGACATCCTACAAAGTATTAATTAGCAAACTTTTATCCTCAACAAGAAATAGTGACACCACCTTATCTCAATCTGAAAGTAGTAAACGTAAGAAACACAGGTAAAGGGACATTTACTGTAACTACAGGGGAAAATGAACCAATAAGAAGTATTGGTGCACAGTGTTGGTCATGTCTTTCAAAAGGTGTTCGCGTATCATTGTTTTACGATGGAGTGTAAGTCGGTTATTGTATTACTACATCCTACACAGCGAAACGATGGCCATTACTTGATGATGTTTTAAAGACGAATATGATGTATTTATGGTATTGAATATGTCTCTTAAGACATTTGTGTGTTTGCCAATATTTACAATGGCGTATAAAGATTATATTGTCACTCCACCAAATATAGGTGAAAACAGTTGTGTACAGTGTTCGGCATATATATAAAGAAATATTCGTTGTACATTTTAACAAAGATAAACTGTAGTTAGTAAACGTCAATACACAAATAATATATACCCATAGTTCCATAGTTTGTAACTGTTCTAAGTAAAGACGAAAACAAATCATTTTTGAACATTGGTGTATAAACAATGTCTGACATGTGTCTCTCATAAAAACACAAAAACCTGGTTTGGTGCTGTTTATCTCAATAACATTATTGATCAAAACGTGTAATTTCTGAAGGAAAAATCAGTTTGGTTTTTATGTTTAAAGCCCACCATTGATTTTTCTTCTTTATTCTATAGTAAATAAAAATGTTTGTATACTTGTCATTCATAGAGAGACCCAAATGAAAGAAGTGAGACCTACGTTTGTTTTTCAACCTCTGCACTATCAAAATATGCTGAGGAAAATAGGGGTCATGTGTCATCCAAGATATTTTTTTCTGTTCAGTGTGTGAAAGTAGATTTCCAAACATCATTTTTGTTTCTAAATTCACAATTAAAACATGCTTTCAAAATTTTCAAAACACATAAAAAAATACCAATCAAATAAATATAAATATCTTTTTAAAGAAGAAGAAACAATGATTATTTGTAACCGCCATTATGGGACTATCCCTCGGAAGCATTTCCTGTTTGTAATGGTGGTACTTTGCCTATATGTATATATTTAACACTTATTCCAGCTTGTGTGTTCCAAGTTTGTATACAGAATCGCTACAAACTTAACAAAAAATACAGAAAATATCGTTCAAACTTTGGTCCAGAAGGTGCTACAAATGATCAGGACAAAGCACTGCTAGAACAGCACGAGGTAAGTACATTGTCATTTCGAATGACCTTCAGATTTACTCAAAAAAGCAAATATGGCATGTCACTAGCGTGAAAGGTAGAAAGAAATATATTGTATGTAACGTCGTTTTAAATATATCTGCTTTATTAGTTAAGGTATACCTTAGATTCATTAATTTAAATAGAACAACCGTCCTTCCATAAGTAATGAAAAAAAAATCCCACATTGTTTTTTACTCTTTTTTTTCTTTTTTTTTATGCTTCGACCTTAGCTAGAACTCAAGACATAGGCGTCGAATGATAATCTTGAGATTATTCAATTTCAAACCACTTGACTATAGATAAGATAAATCAATAAAAAACAATAAAGGTCTGACATGTAAAGAAGTAAATGCATTATTTATGACCGAATTACCTGAGATCAAATCAGGTTAGTCTAATTTAAACGCTAAAGGATTTTTTTTATAAATCCCTTACAAAAGCTAAAGTAACACAGATTTTATATATATTTGGCCTCTCTGTACTTTGTTAATATGTCGTGACAAATAACAGTTTGTTAAACTGGTTGCGTGCAATCGCTCTCTCTTTGACAATATATTCAAATCATTTTGCTATAAACGGAAACTATAGTTAAATGAAGAACATTTTTCCTTTTGACATTCTACTATTAAAACTATTACGTTTTTGAGTGCCCGTGTATTACAAAGTTGATGTTCTAATATGTAAAATAAATTGAATTATCAAATTTCTTAATTCAGAAGTGGGAGGTCATTGACATAAAAATTATCATGTTTTTCTTAAGGTGGTTTTGGCTTATAGTAAATCATACTGATAAATGGCATATAAACGTTTGATGGAAACTAATTATCTATATTATTGAGGTTAATTACCAATTTTGCTCAATGTGGTACTGTAACTTGTGGATTTCATGTATAGAGTTTGGTGCAGTGATTCTTGATAGATGTATATTTATAACAATAAAAATTAAATGGTATTGGTCATGCAAATTTCCATAGATAAATTAATACTGTAGGTTATTAAATATTATTGCCATGTTCTGGAACATTATGACATTTGAATATAACTTTGTACACCGTTGCCTAAAATAAAAGTAATATATGTGCGTACTGTAAGACAAATATAGCCAACAGGGGTCGCCGCGTTCAATGGAAACAGTCACCACTATAACATAAAGATAGTATATGTTAAAATAATAATAAATGCAATGCATACATTAAATAAAAATGATAACATGAAACACTGCCATGAATTATATCAAATCTATTGCATATGATCTGCCAAATATTTGTCGAACAAAAATAAAACGTTCTGTCGTAACAAAGAATTTAACTTAATGAAATTTTATTTTTTTCAAAAATAAAAGTTGCTCTTGCTAAGTCAAGTATTTATATTATTATTTATAATCAATCAATTCTAAATCGGCAAAGCTACGTTTTCTTAGTGAGAAAGCATGGAAAAAGCTAAAATGTAAATTTATTTAATATTGTTATTGAATGATACCGTAATAATGGATATATGAGCAAGAGCCTTATGCATGTCTGGTGGTGTATAATATTTCTGTATCTCCAGATCAAGGTCTGTCATGTATAGAAACGGAATAACCTGCCTATCCCACAATTCATAGCATTTTGAAACTGTGTCAAAATTCAACTTCCGTTGAAATAACTGACCATTCAGCGTACTCGTTTTTCACTACTATGTAACGGTTCCCTAAACGAAAAAATTTTAAAATACAGCTTGCTGCGGAAGCCGAGAACCAAGACAATGCTCAGGAACAAAGAAGACAGATGGGAAAGCCGGTCAGATATGGAGAGATTATACAGGTAAAGCTGATAGAAATAACATATATACAGAAAACGTAAACGGTTAAATAGTATGCTATTTTACATTGAGATGGGCACACTCTGTCAGGTAAATATTTGTCATAATGAATTAATAATGGTTGTATACCATACTAATATATTATGGTTATACGACGCGAATAGCAAAGACCATTTTATTATATAAAATCAAAGTGTCACCGCATGATATAACATATATTACAGAATAAAAGAATATACTAAAGGAACAGGATTCGTATAAATATATTAGCAGGCTTGGTTTAATTGAGTCTGTTTATGTAGGGAGCAATTAAATATATAGAGTATCTTAAATGAGTACTTATTAATCATTGAATTTGTTAAACGAGATGCAAAAATATATTTTGCAAGGCTCTGCTGAGCAGTATATCATTTTCCCCCTACGAGTTCAAGATTCGTTTTATCATATAACTCAGGAACAAATACATTCATATAACAGATCATCTCAATGAGGAACAAGAAAAAATCAGGCATTTCCGTGAGCCATCGTATGAAGTACCGTCTCAAAATGACGTCATTTAACCAAGACAAATCGACAAGTCGGAAAGTACTTCGGCAATTTACATTAGAGAGCCGAGTTATAAGGAAAACACCGAGCGGTAAATCGAAAGTGATATTAAACTAGGTTAATGTCAAAAATATGTCATGGGTTTATTATACTCCAGCACAGTAAATTATGTGATAAAAAACATGCCACATGCCCCTTATCATCTGCATGATATTCAAAACCGAAAGCAATACAAGGTTAAAGTATCTAAAAACGTTTTACGTCTCACACAACAATTAATTTTGTGACGTTCTACATAAAGAGAAATGCACTTCTGGAACACTGAATACATTGCTAATGGTTCTGAAAGTGTCTTGTTCCCTTAGATAGTTCCCTGTTGGTCCAATTATGCAGAAAAGAACATGGGACTGACAAGGTTGCTTTTTCACAATTTCTTTGGTTTGATGGCATCCCTTCATTTTTGACAATTTTGCCCATTGGTTGCAGTGTATCACTACGCATTTTTAAACTGTTATAGCTTCATCAAACAGTTGGTAGAAATCATGAAAATGTTCCAATGTTCCCATATGCACAAAGAAATATGACATTTTATGCATTTTAAGTAAAAAACCTGTCCAACCGCTTTACACAGCTCTAATTTCTTTGGCGTAAGAATCTTGCTTTCGTCATGTAAGGGAGTTAATTCTTAAGTCAGACATTGAACAGCTGCCGCACAGTACAGATGATATAAAAGCAAACGTCAATCACAATGTACAGATGAAATTCCTCAGCTATAACTGTGTCAGTAGTGAATGATATTCATTTCATTGAATTAGAACATAACGACTGTTACGTCAATTTAATTTATCTTATTAAAACAAAATCATGCATATACAGGTTATCATTTTCGTTTCTCAGGAACGATGATAAGATGCGTTGACCGCCATCATATAAATGAAGTAATGTTGCAAAAATAGTGCAACACCCTATATATCCGTGATTATTGTCAGTAAAGTTTTACCTGGCACTTATTAATCTTAACAAACATTTTAAGATGTTTAATGGCCTACGCCGTGCAGCTATTTGTGAGTGCGACATGATTCAGATATAATTTATTGGTATCGGTTTATCAACAGCAAATATCACTATTTACGTTCGGACACCGAAACAATTAATTCACGAATATGTGTTATGTTTATTTCTAGTTAAGCCATGTATTCACAAACAAGATTGTCCACAACTTTAGCTGTGGTTTATTACCTGTTTAGACATGAACAAGAGCAAGTTTATCTACGTTTGCAATTGTTTGACGAGTTTATGTTCACGAATAAGATTTACCACATATGTAGTTGTTGTTATATTTTCAGTTGAGACATGTATTCACGAACAAGTTTATACACATGTGTACGTCACAAACGTCCCAGATTGATAAAAACAACATGATGGTACGTCCTTTCTTTCAGCATTGATCAATCTTATAACATACAATTAAATGTTAAAAGATGACATGAATATAGATATACATCATTACTAGTGTAATTATCATCGTGAATACGTAATAATATAATACATATCGTCTTCTAAAATACTATGTTGATCTATCACGGATAATATAATAATTGAATTACCGCCAAATCAAAATATTACTTTCGAAATGGAAGTTAAGATATCAAAGTACTACAATCAACTTTATATGATGCTGTTAGTCTATCGGTTCGAATTTATACCTTTATTAGGTAAGGAACATAAAACTTAAACAAGTTGCAATTAGTATATGGTTAATACCAGCAAAGTATCAAACGATGAAAATGTGTGCCCAACGGTAGCTGTAGCATTCAACGAAACCAGACACCCCAACAGTAGAAATGGGATAATCATGATACTCATATTAATACTCACTACAAAGTTGCGCCCCCTTTAAGTGACGGTAACACAATAATAAAGCTAATAAGGTCTCATGTAATTCGGTTCGAAATATTTTCAAAGTTGTTCATTGTAAGTAATATGTTTCAACTGTGTTTAGTAATACCTATCATACATTTATACAAAGGAAATGACAAAATAGTTCACCACTATATTTTAAATATATAACCGGTTTTCTCACTTTGATCAGATATTCTGGCAAGAAATTAATGACTTATAAATATACTAATACTAGGTTAAAATGGGTAGTAAATAAACAGCCAAAATTGTGTCGTTATCATATACAAAACTAATATACATAATTCAATATTTCATAGAGTTTTAAAAAAGAAAAGAATGTTATTTCAGGAATTAATTTGTTTACACAAAGGATGACAGACCGAATTATTTCTAAGTTGTTTAAACATTTTATATTCATAAGTTTTGTGCAACACATTCCAAAAAAAACATAGTAAAGAGTACTGAAACAAAAGAAAATAATTCTAAATACAAATTCTAAACTCCGTCCTTATATTACTAAGTTGACTTGACTAACTGAGGCAAATGTTTGTAGTGTGATATTAGTGGAACCAATCTTAATTCAATGAATTGATCTCTAGAATTATATTAATTAGGTCCAGTTTGTCTCTGATACGATAGTTAAGCATTAATTGGTTTATTATTTCTCTGAAGACATGGATATGTCGCTCTGTGTTCAGTATTACCAATCCCTTTGGGATATCTGTCTTATTTACCGGTACTTTTACAATGAATGCATTTTGTCAGTTATACGTGTGTATATATATATATAGGTGTGCGTGCGTGCGTGCGTGCGTGCGTGCGTGCGTGCGTGCGTGCGTGCGTGCGTGCGTGTGTGCGTGCGTGCGTATTTTATCTTAAATATGCTGTTAATTACACATGCAAAACGTTGTAAATATTTGATGAAAATAAAAAACATATTATTGAAAAAGAAAAAAAGTTCAGGTTAAACAATTAATGTTTAGACCCTCTTATATGAATCGTGCCTGTAAAATATACAAAATGTACTAGTTCTCAATCGTTGAACGATTTTTAATTATTGAACTCTGAGCCCAAATATTAACAATGTAAAATGCATTTCTTTTAAACACTTATGTTTTAGCAAAGCTTGGTGTGTTTGTACCAAATATTCGTTATTCTTTTAATATATATATATCTTATTTATATATTTTATGTTTTCACTATTCATAGAATGACCCCAAAGAGGGTAAAATTAATGAAAATACTCATTTCCCAGATTTTTGTCTTATCTTTTTATTTTTGTTATTATGAAAGCGTTCTTGCTATACAAATATGTCTTTTTTTTCTGATCATTGTCTCGCAAAAATGTAGGAAAATTGAATATTTAAGCTGTCCATGTGCATATTCGATATTTTTTCAAGAAAAAAAAAACGTAAAATATTGAAAAAAAAATATAAAATAATAAAGTAATGGAAATAAAAACAATAAAAATTTGCACAAAAAAAATAGAGTTTGTTTGATTGAACTATGCAACGACATTTGTGATTAATAGCACATACTCTGTGTACGCATTATAAACGCTTACATTATGTTTTCTACAAATTTCATATTTCTGTTTTCAAGTCGGTAAGGGCAAGATCAATTGTTATCTCTTTATTACTGTAAACTCATTTCCTTGGAGACATTAATGAAACTGAAAAAGTCTTTGCTTTGTAGATTAAACTTTTGTTATTTCATCCATGACGTTTAAATGTCGTTTTTGTATCTTTATCAATTTATCCTGAATTGCGATTTTATTACCTATTCCAATGCTTTGTTGTTTTTTTCTCTCCAAAATACTTACTAAACGTATGTGATAGTCATCGATTGTTTTTGTTTTTGTTTAAAAAATGGTTGTTAAAAATGTAACTAATTTCTAATGCCGTCCATATAAACCGTCTTCGTTTCATAAACAGTAATAAATATACTTTTGAAGGATAACTGAAGTATAGCCAGTGCTGTTATGACATGCATATTGCATTATACAATAAGCTTGTAAATGTGTCGATAAGGACAATATGTATTTGTAATCATAATAAACTATGCATTGTATTGTGACATGTTTGCAATATACTTCCCGTTATAACTTCTATACAGGTGATGCTACATGAGTATAATGCCAAGAATGCCCAGTTCAGACTCTCACCACAGTACAAGGTCAAATCCGAAGGAGAAGTGGTATGCAATATACGTAATTCAGCTCTCAAAAATGAACATAAGGACAACTATTCATAGTGATAGCGCCATCTTCCGGTTGTCGGAAATGCTCACAAGAGGGAGCAAAGATTCACAATGAATCCGACATCCGGTTTCGTGAAACTTCACAACAGGCGAGACAAAGTTCTGCCACAGTTTACTTATTATTTTCCAATAAACGCAGATTTGAAGGTCATATTTCTTGTTTCTGCATAATCAACTAAGGAATTCCTTAGATATATAAACAAATAACGAAACAGCCTGAATGTGTGACATAACACAAATATCTTTTTTATTGCAAAGTAACAAATTAGTGAATTCTTTTCAATTTTAGTATACATTAATCTTACGATTTTTGAAATTCGAATTATATCCTTACCATTTGAATCATCTATTCATATTTCTATTATGTTGGTCAATAGCTATAAATAGCTACTGTATATTATGTCATAAATAATCCATGCTGACTTTAAGTTAATTTAAATATTGTATGTTGTACCTTCTACTATTTCAGGTTCAAATATTAGATCAAATTGTGTTTGAAAGCATAAAGTCACCAGGTCATTTTTTCCATGGAAGTGTCGGTTTTCAAATCGACTATTTCACATTCGGGTGAGTCAAAACAACTGCTTGCCAAAGGTACTCCGGGCACGTGTAATACATCCTCACATCTCTACTTCTGAAAAATATTATATCTACATGATATAAAGATAAACGTTTCTAGGACAAGAAGTGCAACAGGCACCGAATCTTATCAGTATGATTAGAAAATACAGTGAAATATCAATGTGCACTTTTAAATAATCGTGACCCCACTAGTTATAATTATCGTGACCCCACTAGTTATAATAATCGTGATCCCACTAGTTTTAATGTTTTTGTTTATAAAATGATGTTTCAGACAGAAGTACAGGGAGTCCTATTTGTTCAAATACTACAAAAACCGTTTATATGCAGAATGTAGTATTTAAATTTGAACTTATTCTCTTATAACAACTATGTCCGCCTTTGTTAATTACCGCCAGTTTTATTACTTGGAGAATAAAAACTGCTGTCATATGTGTTTTAAGTTCAGATGGGTTAACACAAACCTAAAGCGCGACCATTTTCATTTCTTTTTCTTTTAATGGGAAAGTTGCGTAGTTAAGTTGTCACGGAGTGCAAATATGCACGGGGGTATCCCTTATATCACTGCATTGTACGTACTTTAACTTTGTAGCTCAAGCACAATATTTATGTTTAAGCATAAATTTTGTTTTTATTTTTTATGAAACCGACTCTTCTATTATCTGACCTTAATAGACATTGTAACGTCACGAAAAGCACATTAGGCTTATAATGCGGTGGTTAAAAGCATTGTTGTGTATACAAACTTTATCACCACAGTGCGGAAAATATATCCAAATGTGAAGTTGAACAGTGACTGTAATATATTTAATTATTTATGCCTAACGATCCCATATGTTCGACGTCTTCAATTTACTTATTTTATATCAACTGTGACGCAATATCTTGAATCTCATAATGTATTTCTATTGTGTACCAATACTATTAAATTCGAATGATAACAAACACAGCAATGCGACTGGCCGAAACGGCGACAAACCTGTGTAAGTCAACGTTTTAGCACCAAAATGGAAAAAATTAATGTGACAGTTATGTATTTTCTTTTATTGGAATAAATTATTATAACACAGGTTCATTACACAAAATAGTTATAAGAAGCGTATTTATTTAAAACACAGAATCTGAGATGCCATCTATAGTTGAACATCAATGTATAGTCTGTGTTACTCTTATTTGCACAGGTCGGAAATAAACCTTGGCGTAGAGAGATCTGGTCTCACTCTCTTGCGTTTCCGTAAAAAGACTTCATCAGAGGTTGATAGTTTTGTAAGGGTAAGTACGGTCGTCAGAGGGTGATAGTTTTGTAAGGGTAAGTACGGTCGTCAGAGGGTGATAGTTTTGTAACGGTAAGTACGGTCGTCAGAGGGTGATAGTTTTGTAACGGTAAGTACGGTCGTCAGAGGGTGATAGTTTTGTAAGGGTAAGTACGGTCGTCAGAGGGTGATAGTTTTGTAACGGTAAGTACGGTCGTCGGAGGGTGATAGTTTTGTAAGAGTAAGTACGGTCGTCGGAGGGTGATAGTTTTGTAACGGTAAGTACGGTCGTCAGAGGGTGATAGTTTTGTAACGGTAAGTACGGTCGTCAGATGGTGATAGTTTTGTAATGGTAAGTACGGTCGTCAGAAGGTGATAGTTTTGTAAGGGTAAGTACGGTCGTCAGAGGGTGATAGTTTTGTAAGGGTAAGTACGGTCGTCAGAGGGTGATAGTTTTGTAACGGTAAGTACGGTCGTCAGAGGGTGATAGTTTTGTAACGGTAAGTACGGTCGTCAGAGGGTGATAGTTTTGTAAGGGTAAGTTCGGTCGTAGTTTTGTAACGGTAAGTACGGTCGTCAGAGGGTGATAGTTTTGTAAGGGTAAGTACGGTCGTCAGAGGATGATAGTTTTGTACGGGTAAGTACGGTCGTCAGAGGGTGATAGTTTTGTAACGGTAAGTACGGCCGTCAGAGGGTGATAGTTTTGTAAGGGTAAGTACGGTCGTCAGACGGTGATAGTTTTGTAATGGTAAGATCGGTCGTCAGAGGATGATAGTTTTGTAAGGGTTTGATAGTTTTTTAAGGATAATTACGGTCGTCAGAGGGTGATAGATTTGTAACGGTAAGTACGGTCGTCAGATGAAGATAGTTTTGTACGGGTTTGATAGTTTTGTAAGGGTATGTACGGTCGTCAGAGACTGATAGTTTTGTAAGGGTAATTACGGTCGTCAGAGGGTGATAGATTTGTAACGGTAAGTACGGTCGTCAGATGAAGATAGTTTTGTACGGGTTTGATAGTTTTGTAAGGGTAAGTACGGTCGTCAGAGGTTGATAGTTTGGTAAGGGTAATTACGGTCGTCATCAGGATGATAGTTCGTGAGGGTAATTACGGTCGTCATCAGGATGATAGTTTTGTGAGGGTAATTACGGTCGTCAGAGGTTGATAGTTTTGTAAGGGTAAGTACGGTTGTCAGAGGTTGATAGTTTTGTAAGGGTAAGTACGGTTGTCAGAGGTTGATAGTTTTGTAAGGGTAATTATGGTCGTCATCAGGATGATAGTTTTGTGAGGGTAATTACGGTCGTGAGAGGTGATATGTTTGTTAGGGTTAGATGGTCGTCAATGATGTTGATAGTTTTGTAAGGGTATGTACGGTCGTCAGAGGTTGAGAGATTTGTGAGGGTAAGTACGATCGCCAGAGGTTGATATATTTGTGAGGGTTAGTACGGTCGTCAGAGTTTGGTATGTCTGTGAGGGTAAGTACGGTCGTCAGATGTTGACAAATTTGTGGGGGTAAGTACGGTCGTCAGAGGTTGATAGTTTTGTACGGGTAAGTACTAATGTGCACGTATATCACTGCGTAAGTATGTACTCTGTACTTTTCTTGACATGTTTTTGATTTAGGTATGTTCGTCTCTACAGAAAATGTAGGGGAGTCCATACTTGTCCTATAAATCATAAAGCGTTAGAGTGTTTGACAGCGATCAAATTTATATATCGATAAAAAAAACTATAAAATAGTTGTTTTCTGATAATGGTGTTCTCTTTTTTACAAGATTGTGGTCAATAATTAAAAAAACAACAAAACAATCTTATAATGTTCAACTTAACATTAAATCTATATTTTGAATAACAGCATGTATGATATTATCATGTGTTTTCGTGCGTATTAAAGTGACAGACCAATCAACGTGCTTCTAAATATTTCTATTTAACTGTACATATCGGGGAGACAATTGAGCATTTCAATAGTCTAAAAGACATGCAGCTTTAGTTTGTATTTATCTACGTATCTTTCTTTTACGCATGATGTCATATGAAGGACTTGTTGTATAGTTGTAAAACTGTATTACATATTTATATATGATAATGAAATAGAAAAATATTTCAGTGATATTTTCTAAATAACCATGTCTGTGTAAACACTTTATTATTATCATTATTATTATTATTATTATTAATATTATTATTATTATTATTATTATTATTATTATTATTATTATTATTACTATTATGTTAAGCCTAATTTGGACCATTTGTTATTATACGTTTTATTTTATAAAGGGTGGCTGCATCATACGATTGTTCCACAAAGAACTGGAGGCATACTTGGTAGCCGAGGGACTGTTTGATAATGAGCCCACGGAGGATGGTATGCACATTTTCGTTTATATTAATTCAATTTAAACCAATTTTGAAAAAAAGTCATAGCCTATATGACTGGATTTTGATTCCGTTTTATGGGTGAAGCCAGTTGTGCATGTTTTTGGGATTTTTTTACAAATCATAGATTGGAACCGCTATTTCGAACACGTGACCTATTACGTGAGCGTTTACCGCCATTTTACCCAGCGCATCACCATTGTTAGCCTAGTTTAATGCTATGGTTAAACACTACTAATATATAGATTTTTAACTTGACTTTTGTTCTAGATCACTAAATGTATCTGAAGTACTATTCACCAAATATAAATTGACATATTAACGTTAGTAGCTCACTAGTAGCTCCGTCGTCCTCAGCACATGGTTGAAATTTTATGTTGAATTTGGCCTTTTTAATGTATGTTTTTTAATCTTATATTCTTATTTTTCTTAACAAGCGCATTTCAGGATACGAATCATGGACCAGCACAAACCACGGACATTATCCCCACCAACTTCAGGAAATACGTTCTGGGTCATCGAAGCGGAAAATAGCATATTTAATGGTACTTACGTTTACTCTTTTCATCTAGTTAATATGTATAATATAATGATACCTTATAAAGGCTAAGCAGAACATTAAATAAATCACCGACAGTATTAAATGGTTCCATGCTCAATTATTGAAGAGTTCTATAGATCTCTCTTCCTTTCTATGGTGTTGTTGACTAAGATTGTGTTATGTTTTTGTGGTTTTCATAAAATAGTGTGGATATCATACTTGAATTTCAGTCTAGGTTAATGCTAATGTGCATTCTTAAACAATAGTTTAGTATGTCTTATTTCTCATATAATGGTATCTTTATGTTTATATGATATTTTACATGTTATTTTGATAGTTACATATTCTGAATGTAAAGCATAGTTACGTGAATGTAAAGCATAGTAACATGAATGTAAAGCATAGTAACATGAATGTAAAGCAGCTACAAGAGTATGTGTTAGAGCAATGTAACTTTAGTATTACAATAAGATATCATTTTAAAACGGCTTTGCTCGGAAGAAAGATTATAAGAGTCTATCATGAGTATATATGTGAGATAGAAATATTTCACCCAAGAGGTCGAAACTACATGCAGGGACGAGGCTCTGCCGAGTTTCCTGCCTGTTATTTTGACCCAGAAGGTGAGATCTTTCAATAACACATAGATGACTTTATAATTTATTTCAGTCAAATGATTGATCTTTGGTAACGTCCATCATCACAAAAATATTCTACCTTTTTTAATGCGTGTTTAACGCCCACAGTTTCAAATATTTAGGAAGAGGTGGACATTTTAAAGTACATATTAAGAGTATGTACCAAAAATTACACCTGTTAATCTCTACGCACATTGTTTGTTTAAATAATTCACTTAAAATATAGTTTTTACTCTGACCTTGTTCTTGTATGTAAGCAAGTCGTCATAAATATATACGTTGACGTCATTATTCTGACGAAAGTCTATCTCTTTTTTACGGTTTCCTACGACAAAATAAAGTTTAAAAATATTTTCGTAGACGTGAAAATGAAAATGTATGGGGGGGTCCGTATGATCTATGAGCAGAAATGGGAGAAGAAAAGACTAAACAATTCTTTGTAAAAACAAAGAAGAAATAAGACACTATTTATTTTATGTATTACCTTTTTCATTTAAATTAAATAAACGTGTTGGTAATACTATTTCTAGATCTATATAACCCAAAATAATATGGTAACATTTAAGTTCTGTTGTGTCTTAAAGAAACACTTTTCTGGTCGTCATATAACGGGCTTCTGTATTACAATACCTTCAAAGATATATTTGCATAAAAAGCATGACAGCTATGTTTTCAGAAAGGGGTGTTTATAACAAAGTAATGACTAGGTACGTAATTTGGTTCCAACAACAAACAACCACAAATTTCTGAAGACTAAAAGATGCAGGATGAATTTCAGAGCCATATACGGTATTAAGAGTTAAAGTAAAATATATATGTAAAGGTTTTTCATTATTGACAAATCATTAGGGATATACCTAAGCATACCTACTCTTAATGTAAATATCGCTTACAATACTTTGAAAATGTGGCTCTGAAATTAACCCGACGTTTCTTTATTATTTTACTCTAAGTTCATAATAAATTAATTGCTAGATTATCATCCCCACCCGCCCTCCTAATTTTCGTACCACCCGACCCTTTTTATTTTCATATAAAAAAATAATCAATAAAAAAATCAAATTAAAAAAAAAAACATTAAAAATTGTTAAAATAAAAATAAAAAATAAAATTGTTTTTAAGGAAAAAATGGGATGTTAATCTAGCAATTAATTTATAATGGCCTTATATACACATGCAGTAGGTTTACACGCGGATATTGCCGTTCGATATGCAGCAATATACATGAGGTAATTAACAGAGGTCTCTATGATTCAATGAATTGCACATGCTGGAGAAATCGCAAATATTTTTCTTAAGAGAATTAAGATAATTTTGTGACAACACAGACGGACTAAGATTATATGTCCTTTACACGTGTTCCATTTTAATGTGACAAACTTTAAGACAAGATGTTTACAATGTATTTCTTTATTTTTATGAAAGTTTATCCCTTAAGTGTCGGCAATCAAATCTCTTGTTTCCTGTTTCAAACTGTTTATTCCAAAGTGTCTTTTAGAAATCCAAACGTAGAAAATGATCAAGACTACAATTATCAATAAACATGTATTGATTTTCAATTTTCATTTTGTTAATTAATATGATATGATTGTATGTTTACAGGTGAAGCTCTCCAGTGGGAACAACAAATACGATTACGTCACATGACGACGAGGAAGTATCTGTGTATCGATGGCAACAAGATTATATCACTCGTTGATGATAACGAGGATCCGAGGACAGTGTTTCGTTTCCATTCTGTCATCAACGTACGTCAATGCCTTTTCTTACTATCTTCTTCTCTGGTTGCATCTACTTGTCTACGTTTACTTCTATTAGTTTTAAGATATCTCGATAAGAAATTGATATATTTAACTGAAATGTGGTAGATATGTTTATTGATGTTTAAGATATCTCGATATGAAATTGATATAACAAACTGAAATGTGGTAGATATGTTTATTGATGTTTAAGATATCTCGATATGAAATTGATATAACAAACTGAAATGTGGTAGATATGTTTATTGATGTTTAATATTTTCAGTAACAATCAGTGTAATAAAACTCACACTTTGGAACGTGTCAGTAACGTGTGTGACTTTTCATTTAGGGTGTTCTTTATTCTTACATGTGTGTATATTTTATGCTATCTTATATTTATTTTAATATTTAATCGTTTACGGAGAAAGATTGCTTTAAAAAGAACATGTTTTAAAAGTATTATAATGCATATACTCGGAAGCATCCTGACATCTGTTACAATACTGTTTTGTTTCTTTGTTTATTTTTTTTTAAAAATAATTCTATAGCAGAGGCGTATCCGCTCATGAAAATACATGCACAACAGCATATGTTGACCAGTTGATATGGTGACCATTGTGTTGACCATAGAGTGCAGTGATACGTCTTAGTTTTTCGTTAAAATTAGTCCTCACCTGTTATAAATTACACCTAAAATAAAATAAAAATGAATTTTCCATCGGACCATTGACCATTGACTGAACCATTGATAAACTGCCGTATATGTGTCGCTAATCCTTAATCTTCTCATCTGCAGCAATCTCTATGAACCATTTTGAAAATAGTCAAAATCAAGTTATATACAATGTAGAAAAGGAAGTTGTTAGTGCAAGATTTGTCCTACTTTCACTTAAAAGGGCACACGTGTCTTACTGCATTCCTTTTGAAGAATTTGAATCAAATTTAATAATATTTTATACACGTGGCTATATAATTACATTGGTCGATTCAGTGCGATAGAAACAATATTTAGGAAAGTGTATTTGTAATTTTTAATTATTTGTTTTTTAGGAGAGGGACGAGATCCGTTATGAAAGCTACTGTAGAATCGAGCATGTTATGACTGGATTCTGGCTACATGCGCTCAAAGGTAATACAAGATTCTGACGACATGGCAATTTGCGTTGTTTCCATACTAAACTTACAATATTTTTACATAAAATTTTATTCTTCGTCACATGTATTTTTGCAGCATCGCATTCAAATTTTCCATTACTTTGACTGAACACCTTTTTCAACACATTTCAGGTTATATATGGCGTATTCAGTTTTACTGGTGGGGGAATACCTCAGACTGAGTCAGACTGAGTAGAACCCCGTCCTTCCGCAAGTAACTGGCAAATTTCTCACATAATTTTTTTAGAGCGAGCGGGACTCGAACCTATAACCTTAGCGGTGAGGAGGAAGTGATCTTGAGACGTCGCCTTAGACTACCTGGCCACGGCATCAAAAACTAGATACCGTGTTGTTAAATGGTGCTGGTCATATATACAAGAACCGCAGCGGTGGTCTAGGGAAAGAGCCTTCGCCATCCACGCATTTAGAAGATAGTTCTAGGTCTGGTCGGCCCGGTCACAGAAAATGTGATATGA
Organism: Panopea generosa; assembly: GCA_029582155.1. Taxonomy (NCBI): domain Eukaryota; kingdom Metazoa; phylum Mollusca; class Bivalvia; order Adapedonta; family Hiatellidae; genus Panopea; species Panopea generosa. The sequence goes on from CM055900.1 coordinate 7,409,333, forward strand.
CAGAAAATATGATATAACAGAAAATGTTTTGAAAGCGAGGCTTACTAACACCATACAACAACATCTACAACATATGCACTAGATCTATATCTAATATATGTTTTTGTTGTAGATGAAGACTACATTCGAAAGAATTTTCGAAACATAGAAAACGTGAATGATCAGACATTGAGGGGATTGAGGTGGGACGCTGCAATGGTCAGACAGGTATGTAATAACGTTGCAATACTTTTTTTGTTTTCGTTATTTTAATGGGGTTTAACGCCATTTTCAACACATTTCAAGGTACATATATGGCCTTGAACTTACGATCTTCGCAATGAGAGGTAAGTGATACTGGGACTGCATTTACACCACTGTTACAATATGTATAATATCATTTATAAAACTAGTTATTCAGTTAATACCAAATATGTGGTTATTGAAAACAATGATTTATTGTGTAAATACATTTGATATCCCTGTCAAATTACTCGTGCCTGCATGCATTCACATACAAATACATACACGCATACCTTTGTCTTACTTAAAATATCGATCGTGACTTGTCCAAGGCGGCGACACGTTGCAAATGTTTCGAATGTGTTGGACAAACTTTTTATAGATAGTCTGTATTCTGGTGTATGCGCTTCTTTGGTGACCATGACCTTTGAATGCTCAAATGCGGGTCGTGTTGATCATACATTTTTTAAGTTCTATGCTGTAACGCACGCCCATTTTAACCTTTATCCGAATTTGTAATTATACATTGTTATACAAACAGTGCTATATGTGTTATAATATACAGAACAGCTAACCTGCCACTTTTGACTTCGGTGTAAAACAGATCTGACGTCTACTACTTGATATTACTTAATATGAAATTACCGTCAAATTTGTTAATACAATCTTGGATATTGTCAGACTTTTTTCTAATTAAAGTTCAAATTTCAAGGATATTGTCTTGATGCTTCTTAAGAAAATATCTAAAATGTCAGCTAAAATAAAATGAAAAATGTCAGTTGGCGGGTTAGCTGTTCCGTTCAGTATATTTAAAATACCGTCAACGTTGCAGATTTCCGCAAGTGGTGAAAGTCAATATGATGACGCATTCACACTACAGAGAGTTGACGAAGAGTATGTGTTGGACTTCAACTACGTGGCGGGAATGGTGCCGTTTCTTTTAAATTTGATAAAGGATGTAAGTGAGAAGTTGCAAAATAATTATAATAGTGATCATAAAAATAGCCCAGTCTAAAAATTAGAGGTAAGCGGAACCGCAGTAAACTTAAGATTTAATGGTTTCATTTTGTGGAATCGTTAAAGAGCAACAGATATATTTCTTTTCCAAAACTTAAAGTGAAAAAAAGCTTCGACAATAACGCAACTACAGAGTGGTTGCAATTAATAAATAACAATGAAGTAAAACATCAACGAAAATGTCCTTTAGATTGCTTGACGAAATAAAACAAACTGGAAACGAATTGAAAGTCTTCTCCTTTTGTGCTTTCTGGCTTATTTACACAAATATAAAGTTATCCATGGTTTTATACATTGTATATATTTAGGAAATTATAAAATTGGACAATGGATTGCTTAAAATAATATACAAAACTGTTTATTGAGCATGCACATCAACTCACATCTGGACGTATATCTTCAAAGCTTGAAAGCTTAAACTACAAAGCTTGGCATAAATCAGAATACCCATACATTCTTGTCATCACCATAAATAGTTTCTGGTTTACTTTTATTGGAGAGGTCTTTTCGCCAATAAAAGCAAAACAGAAACAGTATATAATTATTTCTGTGCTGTAACTTATATGAATATGTATCATATTTCATATAAATCATGCCATATGCATAATACAAAGAGTATGTACTTGATGACGTCATTGCGTTCCATTTAGTAAATATTGCAAAGATGAAAACAAAAACATACCGTGCACATAATGATATATTATTATCTATTTGTACTAATGAATTGGCACCCATGTTTAAGCAGCTCCCCTGTGGCGATATATTTACCGACCGTTCCAAGGCAGTCACCTCTATTGTCGCGTCTTCTGAATGTTTGTGTTGTACTTATTATTAACCTTCTATGTATGCATTGTGTTTTGTGGTAGTTTTGTCTATCAATGTTAAGTTTCCAATTGGACATATACTTTTTTACTTTCAGGGAGAACTTAAAATGGTATCTAATGCTGGACAAACATGTGTCTATTATTTACTTTCAGAGAGAGTTTATGGTAGTATTCAATGTTGAACATGTATCTTTTTTATATTTGACTTTCAGAGAGAACTTTGGATTATATTTAAAGTTTGACATATGTGTGTTTATACTTTACTTTCAGAGAGAACTTGGAGTGGTATTTAATGCCAAGAAGACACATCAGATTTTAACTGCAAGTGACATTGTATATTTCTTATATCGTTTTTGTGTATTTGAATCATATACAAATATATTTGATCGTAAATGAAAAGACTATCAGATGATGATGTTTAAAAAATTTGGACTCACCGAAAATAAGAAATATTTGTATATGACATTAACATCTAAATGTACATTTGAAGCTCATAAACAAATACTAAGAGGAATTTCGCCACATTGCCAATTCAGTAACCAATCATCGCTTGTTTACAGGACAATATTGAAATGTTCGACTCATCATCGAGTCCGCTTACAAATACAAAAGAAGGACTCGCACAATTAAGGATTCACACAGTAAAACCTCTATATATGAAGAATTTGTTTACTTCTTTACCTTCGCATTGAAGGCAATATTTAAATTAGAGATTAGCCCTTTAAATAGGTCAATTGAATAGTAATAATTTCTCAAATTAAAATATACACATAATATATTTAAATTATATGAATATTGATTCATCAATCACATATCTAAATCCTGGTATGATGCTGTGTGTCTGTTGTATATGCACCCTTTATGTAACGCAGAAAAGGTATTCAAAATATATCTGCTTATAAAACACTATATTTTTTTTTTCAATGTTTCGATTCACTTAAAATTATATTATCAAACCCATACTACGCAGTTTTTTATCACTACGCAAACTGTGTTTTTTTTATAACTACTGGACAGTTAATTTTATAATGAAAGTATTTCAAATTATAACCTGGTTTAGTTTCTTTTTTTAGTTAGGTTATTTATAAAGTAGCTTTGGTTATTAGGGTGAAATCATTATATATTTAGAGAAGCAAAGATAATAAAACTGTCACTGTTCTACCAAATGTGTACACGTTTCATACATGTCATGGAGAATAATTTTGTAAGATTACATATCTTCCTTTCGAATCCATATTTATATTTAAATTGAAACTGAATAAATGTGTAATAATAAGCATGTTATCATTAAATGGTATATCGTACAGGCTATGGGAGAGCTACGGAAGTTCATGATGGTGGGTAAATATCCCAGTAAGGATCGGCAAAAACTGATGAGAAACATTCGTGTAAGTACTTGTTTTCTAATCTTCAATGATATAGCATTAATATGACTTAGCTATTGAAAACATGCTTGTTTTCTGTGCTTTTATCAACAAGAATAATGTAACGTCGTTTGTCATATAAATGTACAGTATTAACTAAAAAGAGCAGGCCCCAGTTTCAATAAAAATCTCAACCTGAGATTTTCCACAACTCAACTTTTTTAAATGTTTAAACTTTAGCAGCATTGGTAATCTGTAGAACAGACCCAGCTCTCCTGATTGGGTCCGTTAACTAGCAATTGTTACGAGCACGTTGATTGGTCAGTTGCTTCAGGGTACGTTTGAATGACGTCATAATTTAGTAAGCGTTCCATTGCTATGAGCTGTGGGCCAGGCATAGAATTCCCTGCTTTTCCATGGTGGATCGGGAGATATAGACTAGTTACATTGGTCATGTTGCATGTAATTCTGTGTACTAATTTAATGTGTAATGAGTTGTCATTTAGAAAAATTGAGATTGTTTAGTCGAGGAAAATCTCAGCTTGAGATGTTCAATGAAACCGGCTTCTGTTATTATTAGAAAACATTTTCAAAGCCTTAATTATGCATCTGACAATTATTAGTAGAAATAGTGGATTGCTACAAAGTATGTTTTATGTTTATTTGAGAACAGTTTCATTTATGTTGTTTAACTGTATACTTTTGTCTTGTCATTGCAATTGTTTAAACGTCCAGATAGCTCTATCTTATTTTTGTCATTTCAGGTTATTGATCTTTTGGTAAGGTTACTGCAATTTCCGGTGGACGGTCTCCCGGATGAGCTGAACATCATTCTGATATTCAAGGAAGCGTATGAAGTACTGTACACGTACATGATAGGAAAGAGCAGGAAAAATGCGCTGTACTTCGCAAAGTACATCGAGTTCTTCCAGACACAATTTACACAGAAGGTAGTAGCTATTTCAGGCTTTCACTTAATTATCCCAATAATCAGTCATTTAGTTTGAGGTACACAATTAAGTATCACATGTTGATAGTATTTGATAAAATGACTTTTTTAAATATAAAAAAACAATATTGTTTTAGCAGAGCCGTATTGATTAAAGAGACCTCTCATATATCGCCGAGATTTTTCTGTTCACAACTTATATTGTATTTTGTCTCTGTGGTGTAAAATTATTTTATTTTGTTGAGAGAGTACTAAATTGCAGCCCGCGCTAAAGTCACTCATTTGCCAGTATCGGATTTAGCTAAAACATTGACGAATAAAACAAAAATGCCAACGTGTGTTTTAACAAATTTCTCGTAAATAAAATAAACTACAAGGACGGAATCAACTGACCATTATATTCGAATGAGACCTTCGTCTTTATAATTCAATACACTTTCCATCATTTACTGAAAGATATAGGTTTTGTATCTTTACGTCTTCTCATGAGATGATATAATACATATAACCCCTCTCGTGTCAGGTAATTTGATTTGTTGTTTGTATCTGTTTGGTTCGTTTCGTTTTAGACGTAGTTCAATGTTAATTCTATTGCTTTAGGGAGGTATCGGTTTGAATGTTGCTCAGATGATTGTAGAACTGATCAGGGATAAACGGAAAATTGTGGACAGAATATGTCATTCCCAGATAGACGAGTTTGTATGTCTCCTCCAAGCCAGCCAGGTAAGACCTTATTTAGATAGACTCTGGGCATTATGAAATATCACTAAATTTGATATTATAATAGTTACCATCCGTCATGGTCATATCAAATCAATGTTAAAGGGACACACTGCAAGTTTGAAAATAATTTACGCAGAACTTTCTCTGAAAATGACATCTACACAATACAGGTATTTAAAATATAAATATGTGTGCAGGCCTTTGATTTCAGTTTTCATTTTAAAAAGGGATATAACTCTTGTAAATAAATGAATCACCCACATCATATTTTGCATATTCGTGGTCAATTGAGATTAAACGTGTAACAATATTCAATTTTCAGAAGTTTGAATCGATATGATAGATTTTAAGGCAAATGTCAACTTGCATTTTTTGAAAAATAGTTTCATATCTTAAAAACTAACGTGACATCACTAACTGTATAACACAAACGTTAATTATTTCTTAAATATGTATAGTAAAAGTACTTAAAAATTCATAAATATTCATTTTATATGTGGACATGAGTAATAAACTTAACATTCACTTGCTACGCTTTACACAAAATGGAAAAAAAGATATTTACGTTGTTAAAGAAGATGTTTTTACATTTTTGTTGCGGTTGTCAAAAGAGCAGCGTTTTCGGGAAGGGCTTAATTTATTGAATGATCCTCAACTGAGCTCAAACTTTGTTTAACGAACTATCTGGCATTGCCAGCATAGCAATCACAGACGTGTCGTGTCTATTAAGCATATGGCGTTTTTACAACGCCATGTATTTAAAACAAGCTCGTACTGCAGTCAGTCGCGAATATAACTTAACTCCTAGTTACAAGTAACTATTTGTGAACTGTTATAAACATTTAAATAAAATATCAGTTATAAATCCAAATAATGAATCTCTGAAAACAAATGTGTTCTTACAATTACTATTACAGAACTATCGGTTTCTAGACCTACTGCACGTGCTGTGTGTGTGCGATGACATTGCTATACCCGATAATCAAACGTACATAGTAGAAAGATGGATGCAACGTGAAAAGGTATATTTTCACAAGTCATTTTAGATAGAGATTTGTTCCATTCATATATATTTTCTATACATATGTAGCAGACTGCAATAATCGAGCCCGGCGTTTGTACATGTGTTGTGTTTGTTGTGTCCATGAATGTCGCGTCTCCCAGAATTAAGAAGCTTCAGGCCGTGACCCTAGTAGCATTTCTTCTGTATCGATATACATGTATTAAAGTAAGTTTTTATGCTGCGGCTTCTGTAAGACATATATATTAATTAAAAACTATACATGATTTTAATTTGAAAAAGTTTCATGCACTGCACGTGCATACTAAAGATATGGAATTAACTGTCGAATTTGTTTAGTAGTAATAATAATAATTTATCAATCGAAACATATTTTAATCTGTTTATCTGCTACTTTGAATGTTCATGTATTCATGATATTGTCTCAAATTTGCAGAAGGGCATTTATATGACAGCCAGGGGCCAGGACATCAACAGACAACCGAATATTCTGTACTTGACAACAACAGGGGGAAAAACCTGGGTGGCGCTACATGAGTTCGTGGACGTAAGGAAGCATGTTAAATGTTTCATTTCGCTCAATTTGTCTTCAAAATCTTTTATTCATAACAAGTTCTGATTCAAATTGACATTTTTCTGAAAAGGTAAAAATTAGTGATATTTGTAACTGTTGTGGTCGCAATTATCACTTCGTATCATTTAAAAGATCGACATGGTAGTTTTAAGTGGTAATGAGCATAACTTCATGTATTAAAACAATAAGGAGTTTAAACTTGTATGCTTATTTGTAGATTTTAAATGATACAACCTGGCTAAATTTAGTCAGTTACATTACATGTGATATAGATATAACTGAGTATTTTGTTGGATTATAGTCTAACTATTTTATCACGTGTCTTTACCAAACTTAAGTATCTAATATCATAAGCTAATATCTTCAATATCTAAGTTGCTTCTTTGTGCAAAAATATAAATATTAATATAAATATAAAATAAAATATATGGTTAATCGGCAATATCTGAAAAAAGGCAAATTATACGATGGGTGTCTCTGTGATATTCTCTAGAAAATAAAATAACAAATGATAACAATAGAGCACAATTTTAAACAACTGATTTAGTATTCTTCATTTTTTTTAATTTACTTGACAAGCCAATGTAATTATTCCTGTATCTTTTATTCCAAGGACAAACATCCCGTGTACAATAAGGATCAACACGAATTTCTTCAACACCAACTGGATCTCTACATTGCATTGTGCAAGGTAAAATGTTGGAATTATAGTTTTTGACATTATTCAAATGAGATGAATCTTTACATCAGAGTCTGATAAAAAATTAGCCGAACATCTCACACCACTGTTACATTTCACATAGGGTTTTAGAGTAGAGATAAAGTACCATGCGCTGTATAATTGTGTACAATATCAGATGTGAGTACACAAGTATCATTAAGATGTATTTAAGTATTATACTACAGGGAAACGTTGACGCTAAATTCTCAGTTGACAGATGGGTCTCCTCACTTCCGTCTCGCCCACTGACTTATGAAGTATCATTTACTGTTATGGAATAGTCAACTCGCCTAACGATACATAACACTATGCGGTCATATGTACTTATTGTTACCAAAAAATAATTTCAGAACACTTCATCACGTCTTTTTATTACGTTTATGACAGGTTCAAATTATCACTATTTTTAACAGGCTAATTTATAGAAAGGTATGCGACTGACGATTTTTTTTATTTCCTTCTTAAATCGGCAACAGCCCGTGTGTCAAATTATTTAGGTAGAGGTTGGGTAGAGGTCAGGTGGTAGAGGTCAGGTAAACGTTAGGTAGAGGTCAGACTATTTATCACCGATGCATACTAGAATAAGATGTTTTTAAACGAACCATGTCCAGTAAGCATTATATTGTATGCCAAATAAAAATGATAAATATCAACATCAAAGACTGAACACTTTAGAAAGATAATATTAAAATAAGTGTATTGTTATCTAGACATATATTCTATTTATACATTTTCGGTATTAGGGTCGAAATGACTTTTCAATCAACGTTATAACGAAGGAACTTCGATACCTGACATGGGAAGAAACGTTTCTGGCTTTGAGGTCGGACATCTTGCCTGACGCCATCAGAGCAAAATACTGCGACATCACAACAAGTAAGTTGTCAATTAAACGTTGTTGTTTTTAATGTTTATTTTGAAAATGTTTATGCTGCTTTCATTGCAATAAAACTGCAATAAACTTAGACAAACATGGTTCTCGGGTAATAAAGGCATTGCTCAGAATCAAGGAATTTCAAGAGAAGGAAACGCGACTGATTGAGATGTTACAAACGCTAGCGTATTTACGTAAAATCTCGTTTTCAAATATCCTTACTTCCATTCCTCTCAGAAATACAAATCAAAATGCTGTTTTTGCACAATGGAATTATCTAACAAAGAAGACAATTCCCGGGAAAATGTGTTCACAATTGTTAAGTACAACAATGATTACAAAATATGTATACTGCAACCAAAAAATCAAGGAAAGAACTTGAAAATTTATTTCAAATTGCAATATGTCATATTCAAATCATTTTACGTGTTTAAAACATTATAAAACATCAAAGGTTAAATATATTTGAATGATTAATTGCCAATTTTTTAATTTTCCGCATGTTATTTTATCAACATTTAGTACAGAGATGCAAGCTTCATGTTCTTATATATAAATCCTTGTCAGAAATAGCTGTGTTCAGGAAAATGTTATACTGTCATGAGGAAATATTTGATATATCACTGTATACTACCTCCCTTTATAAAAATAGTATTGAAATATATTGATTGATTGATTGATTGATTGACTGACTGACAGATTGATTGATTGATTGATTGATTGATTGATTGATTGATTGATTGATTGATTGGTTGATTGAATATTTAGCGTCATTTTATGCCACCGAGGGCTTACAGACGATCAGTGAACCTAACCACTGTTTCCTTGGATCCTTGAACGTTAACCAGTAATTGAGCACACCCCATCTCCGCAGGTAACTGATAACTTTACCACTTGAATCAGCGGTTAGAGATGTATGATAATGAGACGCAATGTCGTATACCAACCATCACGGAAATTTTTGCCTGGCGGGAATTCGAACTCACAACCCCTGGATTTACAGTCAGTCGCAGTAACGACTGAGCAAATTGAATCCAGCTGACAAAATAGATACAGTTTATTACTTTATTAACTTTCAGTTTCAATGTTATTTTATGTATTATTTATTTATACATTTATATATCTTTTTATTTACAGGTTTGTTTGTCGACATTGGCAACAACTACTCTGTGCTAGCCCATCCGAACATCTGTTTTGTGTATGACTACGTCGGATCAAAAGATGAAGAGAAGAGTCAGGGCGACTTTGTAAGAAATAGTTTAGTACTTAAAATATGGATTTCATATTCACTTTTGTCATATTTCATATTGAATTTTGTGATATTTCATATTGAAATTTGTCATCTTTCTTATTCACTTTGAATTTTCATATTGAATCTTGTCTTATTTCATATATCTAAAAAAATATAATTAAAAATAATTAATAATGGTGTGTATGATGTTTTTTTCTGGGGTTTTTTTTCGTAATTTTCATGATATTGTTAATATGCAATTGAAATGTCCTAGTTAAAATCTGAACTGCCTTACCAAAGCCGCAATGGTGGTTTTGTTAAAGGATTTATATAATTACATGCGTGAATAATTCCAATTTCATTATCATATATGTATTTAAAGCATTTTCATTGGACAACGTCAATTTTTTAGAGACTTTTATTTTTCGATAAAACCGTGGAAATGTACTTCTTTTCAGTTTCTCGCGTAAACAAAGAAGCATCGACAGTTTGATAATAAAATACAACAAAAACAAATATTAGATCTAGTCCTAGCTGTTTTCTTCGGTTTATTGTTTTATATATTTCTTTGGTTCAGCGATTTAACCGGTCGTCACAATAAGTTGTTTTGAGAAACAATGAAATATGTCATAAAATGCTCAGATTTGAGATGACCATTGAACACAACCCTGATTTACCGAACGTGAATGCTAGTCGTTGACAAAATTTCCACAGACCAATTTATTCGACAGTAAAAAATAAAATAAAAACATGTACATGAAGTTGAAGTTTAGAAGCAGACGATCGTGAGACAATGTAAATACACAAACATTGCACGTAAAAGTCGTTTAAAACGTTTCAAATTCGGATTATCCATCGATATATATGACCTTCGTAAATATTGACACATTTTTAAAAAACAATCGTGTAGACAAAAACTAAACAATGACGTCAGCGTCTACACTGTGTGGGTATTTCTTAGTATAATTGATTTTTTATTTGTCTAAATCGAGAGATAAAAGGCGGGTGTTTAATTTTTTCACATAAAAATATTTCGTCATTTTACAATAAACCAACTAATGAGTTCATCTGGTAATGGAAACAAAAGCCGTTACGATATTATTGGATATTAGATCTAGAGAATTTGATGTCAACCAGGACAGAGGTGATGTATTCTAACGCGTTTACTTTGCAGCGTATATTTATTTTTGTTTTGTTTTTTCATTCACTTGAGGAGTCAAAAATTAAATATAATCATCAGGATTGGAATTATAAGGATTAAATTCATTTTTTCAGGTTTTTATGTATGTGTAAAGAATGTCTAATCACGCACAAATCTGACATAAAATTCTTCGGGAAAATGAATTTAATCCTATATTAAAATTGTGTTTGTTTGTTATAACTGTGCATACTACCAGATAGCATGTAATTGGCAAAATATGTTTCTAAAAATGTTGTTATACGCAGTTTAAAACAGATTAACTCCAACAGCCACAGAATAATGAAAATTCTAGAGAGGAGTTTGTTAATTCATTGGCTCTAAATATGTAAATATGTTTAAACACCTTCAGCAGGCTTAAAGCTGACGATTAATGATGCACCTTTAGTACACTGAAACCTAATTGACACGCACACAGAAAACAAACAATAATCACTCCTACATTTTTTCCGTGCAGGGAGAGATTTAAAGTTTTAATGACAAAACACCAGGTGGGACTATTTTGAAATGAGATCCAAGCGTAGCCAGTGATAACGTTACCATAACGAATTTAGTATTTTTTCACAGATTGTGAAAGAACTCGTGTCCATTTTTCCGGTATTGAGAGATTGGATAGCAGAATTTCTGTCCGAGAACAAGTGCATGGTTGCCTCGGAGGTTGGACACAACATGTTAGTTGAGCAGGTGTGTTTCTGAAAACAATCAATTTATGGCACAATATTTATTTTGTATTATATCAAAATTAGATAGCAAAAGTTAACAACATGAAAAGGTTAACTCAAAGCACTTAATGCGTAATATTTGGTATGCCCATTAATAATGGTACTTATTTCACTTAAATAAAACAGTCAGTATCGTTGTAATACCTTATTCAAGAATACACCCAGGGACTTTAAAGGCGCACCACTTGCAAACAGGTAATTTTAGTGCAGGTCCTGAGTGTATAAAGTATCAGTACATTGAACACCACGTTTTCATAGTGTAACAGCGGGCGACTCGACATTCAATTCAATTCAAACAAAAATGGTTTACATGGAAATATTTTCATGAAGATAGATCAATATTGCCTGAAAAAATACATCAAAAATTATGTCCTGATGAAATTGCCTTTTGTTCTGCTTCTTATCCTTGTGGTCGAAATACTAAGATACGTGTTGCTACTGCCAAAATAATAACTTTATTGACTTTTGGAACTAATTTAACCTCGTTGAGTATGTTAATATGCTTAGTACCGAATGGTAATTTTTGATATACGTAGAAAAATAAAAATATAACAAAATAATCATCTACATTGTTTCTATGATTATGAATGTGTGTCATGATCGACCTCAGTGAATTATTTGTGTATTACTCTGCTCTACTTTTATTTGCTCCGCCTCCTTTATGTGGTGTGGCGACGAGGAGAGCGAGGTTTTGGTGCACCTTAAAACCAGGTAATTAGCTTCACAGTGATGGGTTTATTTTTCAACGTTTTAAAGCGGTGAACAATAGTCGTATTGTCACTTCTTTAAATATTGGTATTGTACTCATTGCGAGTACACTTATTCTATGCAGTTGCTTATTGGTACTTCGTGGCGAACGTATATTACTACATCAGTCTCTTGTTTGACCTTTCGTTAATGTAGGTGCTACGTCTACTGTACCATCTGGTGAAATTTGGCTACTACATGGACTCTGACGATGTGGACAATCTTCTACCACCCCTGTTGAATCTGCTTGACGGCAGACATGACTTTCCAATGAACAAAGATAAAGAAAAAGGTAAACTTAGATGACAGTCTGTTTCATATAGATATACTTACGTATTTTAAACATTCCACCACGACAAACATAAATTATTCACAATTTGTCTTCGGTTTCATAAATACAACACGTAGAATATCCAATCAACATGAAACATGTAACACTAAAGCCAAAAATACGAGAAACAGCTTCCCAACTGAATACAAACATTTGCTATTTCAAACATTTGCTATTTCAGGTTATTCGAAAGAAGCAATGAAGAAAGTACAATTGTACCAAGAAGTAAATCGATATAACAAAAGCACAGAAACGGAAACCATAGTGAATGCCAAATTTCAGTATGTATAAAAACATTACAAACTTTTCAAAAAATATTTCCTTGATATTAAAGTTAATAAAACAGGAAATAATAATATTATGCCGTCCTCTGTTCAAATCAACATCTTAACTGTTCGGCATCATCGTATTCATTCAGGTTATCAAATACTTTTCCTTAAATGTTTTTTACTAAATGACTGTGTATGACACGTTTTGTGGTTATTTACTTAATCATATCTGTATAGTCTTATTCTAATGTGCTGCATAAAGACGAACCCGTGGAATTGAAAAGTATACAGTACAAATAACTTGGAATAGACGTAAGCTTTACCAAATGTTTACATTCTTATAGCAGTTCGTCTAGATAAACTATGAGCATCTGAAACCACTACAACATTTCCCAAAGGGCTCCATCGTAACACTTTTGTCAAAAACATAGTGAAAGAAAAATAAATCTGCAGCATGTGTCTTGGCTCAAATTCCTCATTGGTTCAAGATCTGCAATTATAAAGAAAAGAAACCATACCATGACCAGTTTCGTTTTTAATTCAACATTTTGGAATACCTCTATATCAATTTCCGGAGTAATACTATGTCAACTATTCGCCCACGATGCGGTTCAAACCAACAATTCTCAAAGGACACAGAACTGACTGAAAACCTAATATCAGCATAAAATTTGCATTGGTGATGTCTAAAATACCAACCATTTAACACAAAATAAGAAAAAATAAATCACTGCAATACAAAGCCCGGAAAAAAAGGAGAAAAAGAGAACTAAAGTTTTAATTTTAATCTTTCATCTTCATTCAAGGGAGATAATAGTGGTATGAGTCCTAAAACCTTATCTTGATTCCCAATGAAACGTGTTGGAGCTTGATGGAGATAAAATGACCCGTCAACGTGTAGTCGATGTCACGATCTTGTTCCGGCGTGCGATTTCACGGGTTTCACGTGCGCTTATTCAGCATGTTGACAACGTCTCAATATAAAATAGATAAAGTTTCATAATGTTTTGTAGAATGTTATAACAATATCATGCTGAAAGCAAACTTTGAGTTTTCATCATGCGATAAGAAACATTAAATTTCGTCTTCTTTAAAGTAATTGAGACGCCCTTGAGTGACTCACGTAAGTATATCTTCAAATATCTACCCAGCAAATAAAAACAATACGTCCTCAAAATGAAAAGTTACTATATTAGTGTGCGAATGTGTTTTATGCTAGACAATGTTTATAATTATTAACGTATTTCTAGGGTATTAGAGGTGTTAGACCTGCTTTTGACATATCAACGAAATTCACGGTTACAGGTAAGTTCATTTGAAATTAAAATTTATGAATAAAATAATTCACATTAATTTTTGTGTCATTGGGTAACACGTATGTCATCATTTCATATCCAATTTATCATATAAACTAATCATTTCATTGTTTATATCGGAACATATTGCGATAATTACTTTTTAAAGACACAATGAGACAACGATCTGCTTTTACTGCTTGAACTTTCATTATCTCTGGTGATTAAAACGATTTGTATAATGAATTTACTGTATTTGACAAAAGCTAAAATAATGTTTAAAAGCGGTAAAATGTCGTCTTGGAGTTTGACTCGGTAAAATGTCGTCTTGAAGTTTGACTCGTCGTTGTTATCATTTCTGGCTCTTTGGTAATATTCGGTAGATAAAACTGAAGAACAGTTTGCTATTTTTTTTTCTTGGCTGCATCCCGTGATTCAAGGGGATTGTTTCACCAGTTTTTATTATAAAGATCCTTCTGTATTGCTGTTAAGTCATTTTAATACCATAAAAACAAAGCAAACGAAACAAAGTGATATATTCCATCGTGTCGCATACGATTTTTAATATATATATATTATTTAGATTTTGATTTTTAAATATGAAATTTTGTGTTTTGACATGTCGCATACACGGAGCTACGCAGTGTATCACGTGATGCATGTTTTGATGACGTAAACAGTGATGGTGATGATTGGCTTGGTTCCTTGTTTTATCTATGTTATTCAATAAATCACAATTTCCAAATGAGCAAAGCATTCTTTCAGGCATTTGTGGCAAAATTCAAGACGGCTGAGCAAATGGCAGCAGAAGGTCGCAGTCAGACGACGCTTATGCCGTTGCTATACGACACATTTGATCCTCATGAGCAGACGAGGTATAGTTTATTATATCATAGGTTATTAGCCAAATGTTAAAACCAGTCATTGACACTTTGCAGTCAAATTTATATTTTCCGATATATATCTTTTGTTAATCATTTAAATATTAATCAATTATTTATTATGTTTATTATGCAACTAAATTTGCAACTTATTGCCTAAAACTACAATAAAATAATCATACAAATTACGAAAGGAGGACCGATTTTTACATTGGATTTTAATATAATACAAATATATATTAACATATATTATGTTTTTAACAGCAAAGCATTTGGAATTCAAAAGAAAGTAAACAAGGAACTGAAGGATATGTTCAATTTATCAGCTATATTTGATGTTGATTTTCTCACAAAAGTACTCATGGTACGTATAGGCCGATATTATTGATCTGAAGAATATATAGATGAAAACAAATTGTTCATTTATGTCATTCGTGGCGTTATTTGTATGTATGTGTTTGGACGAGTTACGTCCCTTGAAAGATCGTCCTCATTTTTGCAATGTTAAGATCGTATAGTGAGAAGAATACAATCGATTAAAATAAACAGTAATTTCGTTGCCATCTCCTCACCAAATATCATTTGATATTGTTGTCCATGCACGGATGAAAAATGTACAATTTATAAAGACGTAAACTCCTATATTTCTTGATAATGTATTTGAGGGTATTGTTTGTCTTATATATGTCACCAATTCAACCACATGTTCACTTCTAGCAGATTGCTTTGATGTTCAATTGTTATCAGTATTTAAACCAAAAAGTGCATCACAAATCATGTTGTTGTTGTTGTTGATTTTAAAACTAAGTGCTATGTTGTTGATGGTTAAAACAAGTATGTATATTGTATACTTACGTATTAATGCTCCACTTAAAATGTGTATACACAAGAAGCTCATTGGGTTGTAACAAGTGCTTGATTTGCATTCAGGGGTGGTATTCACCAACCATTCTTAAGAATATTCGTAGATTTGAACTCAAGAATGAATTTTGAAAACGCATTTAGAGACCGTTTTTCTTAAACCAAAATTTGTAAGCTGATAGTGACGCCTAATATATAGTCAAACGAACTCTCACAATTGTTCTATCTGTCATGGTAAACTATATATCTAAGGTTGAAATCTTGATTTTCAAAGTTTCGTTTAAGAATATTCTGATGATACGACCGCTGATGCCAATAACGTTGGCATTAACAATAGCTGGTAACGCCTAGCTGGAATCACGTTTCAATTATAGGCTAATTATTTGTCAGGGGAGCATATCTTTATCAAAGACTTTTTATTTTGCTTTTATGAATAATATTTCAATGGGATAGATGCACATTAATAAATATCAAGGAAATTAATCGTACCGATTGTAAATAAAGAAATTGTTTAACTTTAGCCAGGTAAAATAATCTGCTGAGAGGTATATGATATTATGGTAAAACTTTTAGCAGTTTCTGACGCAGGAATTTGGCGCATATAAAATTAAAGTTCAACATACGTTACATAAGAATACTTGGGTGGTGGGACTACCATCGAAATCATCATTTTGTTTTTTTTCAAAACAAATGCAACCTTTTTAGGAAAATAAAGCTTTTTATTATTATTATTGCACTAATATGACTGTTCATTTGATATATAATCATATTGTACTCCAAGAGTGAAGTTCACAGAATAGAAAAAAAGCATTGGCCATAATTTAGAATAAGCCAGTTGCTATCTAGAACACTGTAACTTAGGTTATACACTCTAGAAACGCTCTTACATCTTGAAAGGATGACATTCATAATGCTTGATTTTCTTTGTTTTGTAACATTTAAATGAATAATTGTATAAGTCTCAATCATAATTGTATTTGTTTCTTAACTATAAAAGGATCTGTCAAAGTACAAGTACAACAATGTCATAATCAAGTCCCTGAACATTCTCAACAAGATCTACTCGTCCAAATTTAATGTCTTCAACCTCGCCAGTAAAGCACAGGTAATACACTGGACCTTGTGGTAACAGTTTGTTAGCATGATTGTTTTCCGCTGAATAATAAGTAAATTTAAATGAATTTATTTAATTTGATTGTGAAAGAAGTTATCAAATCTTGACGAATCAATATCAAATTCTTCCTTACTAGAACCAGTACTTAGCATTTGAGAAAGAACGTTTTTTGCTCAAGGCGTCACACATAACCGTGACAGAGAATCGAACCTACGACTCTCCGAACCTTGGACCTTTCTAAGCAATTGCAATGACTAATTGTGATAATTTGACGTACTTGATGTATGGCCGTGTTCCCTTTCATACCTTCAAAAAAAAATAGAAAAGACTGCGTTCATAATTTAATTTCATATTAACACCAAGTAAATAATACAAAAAATAGTATAAATTTCAGAAATACTATTAATTGACTATTAATTAAAATGCTTTGTCTCTTTCACGAAGAAATCATAAACCGCCAATATCTTCTGATAGAAATGAGGAAAAGTATCCTAATAGATGTGACATATATACTAATATATATTCACTAATACAGATTTTGCTGACACAAGACTCTGCACGTGTGCATAGAGAGGTATTGAAAAGCATGCCGATCCTGAGACGATTGTCACGTGCTAAATTGGATGACCAACAAGTGAAGATGATGGGAAACATATTAGACGATCTAGCAGAGTTCGTTCACTAATTATCTTGCTTTTGTGATAAAATATTTTGTATACAGGCTGCTATCTACCTATGTTTAACTGCTCTGGCCTCTGGAAAGACATCGAATTGATTTGAATATAGCATCACTCATTTCTGTTTTAAATATATTTACCAGAGCACATTTGTGTCTCGTGTACATGCTACCTGACGGGACTATTTTTATTTACATCGTCCTGTTTTCTAATATAACTATGAGGTGATATCGAGATTAAAGACACAACAGTGTCATAATATATAGTTTACAAAGAAAAAACATCTACCTAAAGTACAGTATATACATACAGAAAAGGTGACAACAGTGGTATCCACCCTGAAATCTTGTTAATATAGGGGGTGAATGAAATAAGAATATATGCGTCTATTACTGTTTCATGAAGCAGAGTAAAACATTTTATGCCCAATGTTTATAGCGCAATATTTCTTTATAGTATAAGTCAATACTATTAACGTGTATTGATCACTTGTCAATGTTAAAAGATACCCTTTCTACTAAAACCTAATAGTACAGTGAAAGGAAAAAGAAAGTATACATACCTATAAACGTCGACAGGTCAAGGAACAATAAATGTAATGCATATAAATTTTGTATATTTATATTTCATCATATTGTTGAATCAAAAAAACAAACATTTAATTCATTTCAAAGCAAAACAATAAGAAAAAATCAGTTCATTTTCCATTACATGAATAAACTTAGCCAATAATGAAATAATTTTAAAAACCAAAATGTATACTTTCTTTTTCCTTTCACTGTATATTGTTTTATAGTACCCTCAGAGTTATGTTTCAAACAATGTTATAATTCACAGGTACTGTCACTTGCCGATGAACCCTGACGAACCCCACCCGATGAATCAGAACATAATGATCAGCAACGGTATCTATATACAGTCATGTAGTTGTTTACTGTACCTATAGTTTTATATTCAGAAAGCCAAAATGAACACAAAATGAGTTGAATCATTCATATATAGGTAAAACTGACATACTATTACAAAGTAAAAGTGCAATAATATTTTACGCAAAGTTTATAGAAAGCGTGATAAAAAACAGTGCAAATAAAATCACTGTTTTCATTGCATTTACGGATAAAGTTACAATTCTTTTATTTTGTTCTTGGTGTTTTTGGTTTTCTTTTTTTTTATCATCGATGCTTAACAATGTCATGTAAGTTTCTTCTGTGATGAAGTAATTGCTATTTTGATACAATAGTGGCTGATAAGCCTTATTAGGCTGTAAATTTCTTTACTAATGTAAATGTAACATGCATTGTATCTATCACTTTAATAAATATATAATATACATAATATGCATTTCAGGCTTTTCAATATAAACTATATGACTGTTGACCTTATTCAACGACATATGTTGTACAGGTCACAATTCGGTCAACGGGCACTTTTTTATAATTTGCAAATTATCTTTTTTTAAATTCTAGTAGATATTTTGTCAATCTTTTTGCTTAATAACTAAACATCAAAGTGTTCTTTAACAGCACATGCCTCAGTCATCGGCGATGACCGATGATGAAGATATAAGGTTCCAAAATTATGTCATGCCATATTTCAGGAAATATCATATAGGTTAGTTATGTTGCGTGCGCTATCAATATGCTAACTTTGTTTCTGTGTGTAAAGGTATGTTGTAAAAAAAAATATTTTTTCGTCAGGAATTTTGAACGTACTGTTTGATATCCTTGTTCAAGACATCGATGTAAAGTTATTGGTACGTATAACTCTATCTATATATATCTATACTATCAATAAGACATATATTACCACGATGCCTAACTATATAGGATGCTATTCGATGAGACATTGATAGCTGCGATATGTCGTAGAGGAAAGAGCGAGATCGGACGACATGTAAAACAAGTTTGAGCTTCACTGTAACGGTATGCATGTAGCTGATGACCGTTCAAATGTTATTCCTTGTTTTCACCCTCCGACAGTATGCATGTAAACAGAGATGTATTGTATAGTAGTAACCTGAGATAAAGTGTACTAAAGCAAATTATAGGGCAAGGGTTGGGTTCAGGACAGAAATGAGCACCAATTAATGTTTATTATGCTTATCATAGGCCTATGTATTGACAAAGCATGCGGTATCGTGCTGGCTGTGTCCTTTGAATGCTATGCCTGCATTTAGATATATTTTTAATTTCTTTAACTGCAATAAACATAATAATCTTACTGTTAAACAAAATGACATATTTACATTTGTGTTTGGGTCGGGCATTATTAGTTCTGAAACTTTGTACAAATCATGTCAATGCTTATTCTGTCATTTATTCATTTTAGGCCGTGCTTAAGGAAAGGAAATAGGTTTGGCTTATAAGTAAATCAGGACAAAACTCCACTACAAGCGATTCTGTTAAATATTGCTCTAAGACTATATTACCTTTTGTCATATTTTCTGTATGTTTTCAACATCTTTACCTTGACTGTTTTGTTCTTTGTGTTTGTATTATTATGGAACAGTTTCGTTTGAAGCCTGTGTCTCATATTGGAATTATAAACATACACACCATATTTATATTCATAGTTATAAAATACATTTTGTTTTTTGCACAGACAATGTACGGCGGTATGACAGACATATTCAAAAAGGCATTCTATTTGCTAAAATTATTAGCCAGGGAGAATGGTCGCGTTCAGAACCATATCATGGAGCGATTAGACATTCTACTTGACGTCAGAGTAGTCGAATCTGATCTCGCAATTGCGTTGAAAGAGGTATTATATATGAATAAAATGTAAATAAATAAAAGTGATGTAATTTATACGGTCAGATATATTGAGATATATTTATGTTTATATTGTCATACCTTTACATTACAATAGTAGTATAACTATAAATATTTACAAACATACATAAGCATATAAACATATATAGAGTTTGTATACGACATTCCCAGACAAATATTATTGATTTTACATTGCTAAATATTTTTTATACAAGTCCAAATTTTAAAGAAATTGCTTTGACATTGTCTTAGAAAATACATAAAACGCCAGGTACATAAAATGTCAGGTGGGGGGTTCCGTTCAGTATATAACAATGTAGCTTTCCCACTTGTTAAAATAAGTAACGATAAACGGGAATAAGCACTACTTTCAACACAGCACAACAAGGCCTCTGAATGACTCGAAGTAGAAACAGCGTCCTTTCGGTAAACTTTATCTTATAAAAGTTTTGGATCGACCCATGACGTCAGCGGTGACAGGTAATTGTTATCACACACTTACGTTTAGTTAAATCCAGATATTGGCGTTGTGTGCAGGTGTCATTAACTTGAATACATTATTCTGAGTACAATCTATGCCATTTGTGTAAATGTTTTTATTCGTTTGTATGTTCTACATTATATATTTACACATATTCTGTATAAGTGGAAGTTTACAGGGGGTTTTTTTTTTCAATTTTTAACTGACTTTGAAAGGTGATGCACGTTTTCAACTATTTAAAGAGTTTGTTCTCTCCATTATATTTGATCACAAGACCTGCATTCTATAAGATTTTATATAAATGCATTTTAAGTCAAACATGCAACAGAATTAAAATAAAAAGTATGTTCTGGCGAGGGGGGAACCAATAGGTATGTTTGACCAATGCTATACATGTAAAATTATATACATAAATTAATCTACATTGTGTCACCATGCAAATTTAAATGTCTTCAAAATTATTTTTCAGATGAATATACTATTTTAGTCGTGGTTGTTTTAGGAAAGAGTACCCTTATGATAAAATCATGTTTTCCTATAATTATTTACTGCACATTATTTCAGGTGTTTTGCGGAAACCAGTCAACCTGTTTGAAAATCAACCCGAGACAAATTCAGAAAATCGTCAATAGAGCTGCGGATATGCAAGACCGGGCACCAGAGTTTCTCGATCTGCTCGGAATGGTTGTTAAAGTAGTAGGAACAAATCTCACTTTGAAAAGGAACCAGGCATGTGTGATGAAATACATCATGCAGAATTATAAGAAGGTTGCCTTTGTTCTGGATTTCACAAGAGAAGAACGGTAAGGTTTGGTTTCGTTCTTCCGTTTAAACATTTATTTAACACCGATTGTGGATCAACTTTTTACAAATTTGATAAATCACTAATCAGATGAAGTTATTGTTATTGTAAAGGACATTGCACATGGTCGTGGCGAGGAACCGAACCCACGACTCGCCGTTCTTGGATCCGATTCTGTATCACGTGGTTCATTAGTGTACTTATTAAATGACAAACCTTGCACTGTGCCACCATTTAACCATTTTTTAAAAAATCCATATCAGGTCAAAAATACCTTAAAGTTTATTTTCATTTTACCAAGCGTCCTAATTTAAAGTGCCGACCCTAGTTTGTTTACAATTTGAATGATTACATTCGATAACACGGTAACTGAACAATACCTAATACATTTATTTTTGAATACTCTTATTTGTATGCCTCACGATATCCAACATGGCTTCCCAGAATGACAGAGAATACTGCCCTAGGTATATCACATCCTAATATGACTGAGCAAATGGTACATGTATTATTGTTATTCAGAACAGTACATGTGTCCATCGCAAAACTATAGCTAAGTTAACATATAACTACAACCATTGATCGGCTTGCTTTGAACATTACTGTTACATCGGGAGGAAGAAAGAAAAGAAAACCCTACCTACCTACCCTATTTTTCCAGGGCCAACCAGCAATAAACATATTTTATTTTAGCCTAACCATTCCAAACATAAACTTGTCTCTACATTTATATGTGTGTATATATGTATTAATGTTTAATAAAATTCTCTGAAAACTCAATATTGTTTTAGTCAGTCTGTTTATGAGATGGATATATCATTAATAAGTGCATAGTGTTTTCTAATTCATTACTTCTTTAAAAAACGGTAACTTTAAATCACTTATTGTAATCAGTTTATCCACAGATAAATTCATTTCATTATTCTGTATAAATAGATCACTTTAATTGATTGTACTTTATAGAGAGGTAATTTTAAATCACTAACTATACACAAATATTATTTTAATTCATTCTTCTATATAAATAGAAATAGATAACTTTAAATCATTATGCTATATAAATAGATAACTTAAATTTACTTAGAGCTATATACAAACATAACTTTAATTCATTCTACTATATATATAAATCTACTATATATATATATATAATGTATAAACTTAATTAATTATTCTATGTAACCAGATAAATTTAACTCGTTCTACTATAAAGATAAATAACTTTAAAAGATTCTGCTATTTTAAAACAGTAACTTTTAATCATTTACTATATACAAACTTTCATTGATTCTGCTATACAAATAGATAACTTAAGTTTATTCATCTATGTACAAAAGATACATTTCATTTAATATTCTACTGTTTACAAGTGAACCTTAAATTCATTCTTCTATATACAATGATAATTTTAATTCATTTTTCATACACATTTAATTCATTCTACTGTTTATGACGGTAAATTTCTTTTTATACCATTTTAGCTTGATTGCGAAAAAAACGCTCAGAGTTCATGTGAACCACTCTGAAGTCCGATTTCAACGTTGAACCAGTACTGAGTGTTGTTTTTTCCGAGAGGCATCAGGTCGAGCCGGGAGTCAAACCCGCAATTTCTGGCGTGAGCGGCCATCACTCTATCCACTTCAATACCGCCTTGATTTATTCCATTCATTTCACTAATTATATAAAGATGACTTTAATTAATTAATCTACATACAAAGGTATTATCAATTCATTTTACGCTATTCAAAAGTAACTTTCATTCATTCTACTATATACAAAAATAAATTAAACTCATTATATTATATAGAAAAATAACCCTAACTCATTATTATACAGAAAAAGTACCACAACGGTAGTTTAAATGTTTACTTTATATTTAATTCGACAGAACAAAGATATTAACGGATACAAACGAGATATCCAGACTTCGATACTATATAAGTCTACTGGACCTTCTGGCGAGTTGTGCAGAGGTAAGAATGTAGCCATATTGATTCTGATGAGTTACATAGAGTTTAAGTGTATTTTTGAAGTTTAATAGACAGTGGTACGTAATATACTGAGACAGCTGAACTAAATGCTTCCATTTTTGTATTTAATTTGCAAACAACTTCAAACCAATGACGTCATAGTGTTGTATTTGGGTTCTATTCGTTTCCAAGTAACGGAGATATCGTTATTCTATTTTATATTCAACAGACCAGGATTTACTTGTTTTAGTCAACATCTTTTGATTCTTAGTCTATCCAAGAACCGATATCTCCCGAATCAGGTTTATTAACCCCAAATGAAAAAGCAGGGAATGTTATGCCTGTCCCAAAATTCATTGCAAAATGTTGACGTCTTTTAATTTAACTGACCAATCAACGAGCTCTAATGTGGATTTCCCAACATTGTTATTTAACAGACCCATTCGAGAGGGCTGGTCCGTACTACAGACTATTTGATTCTTTATTAGCTCCGTTGGGTTATTCGTTTAATAGTATCCGAATTTCCGACAATTTTATTGTAACGCGATTGCAAAGTAAGCTACAGGCCTTTAATGAATCTCATTCGAGTCTGTTTACTGAGTAGAACCAGTATTGGATGTTCTTTTAACATGTTAGTAGGTCGAAACTGGGCCGAATGAATAGTGTATAAGTTTACACATTGCCAAGTGCAAAATATTAATATTGTGCAGCTGACATTCATAGATAGAGGTTTAATATTAAACTATATCCACATTTTGCTATTGGTGTTGAGCTATTGAAGTTATCTTCTTGTCACCTGTCAATTGTTTTAGGGCGAGAACATGTTTATTGAATCCCTATGCCAGACAATCCTTCCAATAGATGACCTGTTGTGGGTCCTCAACAACGACAAAATAGACAATGTATACAAAAAGCCATTCCTGAAATGCCTCACGAACGTCTACATGAAGAGTGCTGACAATGCGGTGGAGAGCGGATCCAGTGAGATGTCGCACTTGGTGTAAGTTTAAATTAAGATATTTACTGACAAATGTGAAATGTGCTCTTACAACTAAGCATATACAGTTAGATTGCCTTGCTTAAAGCTCCAACTGTCATATAAAAAGCGCAAGATGGCTCTAGGGCACCAACTGCCATATAAAAACCACAAGATGACTATGGGGCACCAATTGCCATATAAAAGCCGCAAAATGGCTCTAGAGCATGTTTTATATAATTAAGTACATGATTCAAATTAGAGAACACTTTTTTAAACTTTCACAGTCATCACTGCATTGTTTTTGCTGCCAATTTGCTTGTTACAATATTGCCAAAAATTTGAAAATCGAGGGAGATGCACTCTTTACACATCGAACTGTGTTAATTCACTATCAGCAGATATATTAGTGTAGCGTTGTAATTTGATATTCTCCTTTTACAAATATTTACGACTCTGGCAGTAAAAGTTGGGGATTTAAAGACACCGAACATTTCCATGGCGGGGAATCGAACTTCAAATGTATGTTCTATCACTTTACCGCGTGAGAAGTTTATTTTAATATCTCTGTCACTCTAATGCCATACGTTCTATAATTATATGTTTAAGGTACAGTGTTTCATTATATAGTTTAGAAGACAACAAGGCAATGATACTATAAATATTATTGTATACATTTAATTGACATCTGAAATGCCGTTGATTACAAACAATTAATATATCTTAAAGGGAGTATACCATAAAAAATGTCTTTAAAAATTAAATTATTTTTAAAATGGTTTAAATACATCTTATTATCATAAATAAATAAAATCCGAACGGCTTAGTATGTAAAAGTTACCAAAGTGTTAAGAAATCGCTATTTAAATCGGAGTGGTCAACTTGAAATGAAATCGCCATTCTAAATAAATACAGCACTTAAATACTGCTAGACGATCGTTGCATCGTCACTAGAACTCTTTCTAAAATGAAACAATTTTCACAACGTGCAAACCTGTAAAACGGATCAAATTGAAATCAAAATGAAATCACGTGATGCATTTAATACGTCACAAACTATATTGCAATTTTAAGTGGGAAATCAATTTTAGCCCAAGTTAGGAAATCCCTTTTTGATATATTATTTTGGCATGTTTAAATATATATCCTTTTGGCAATACGGGGTCTTTGAGTATATATAGGCATGTAAAAAATGTTCAAAGCCAATTTTAAAATTTTGAAAAATCCTGATAAATTCCCTTTAAAATTATCAATTTACAGATGCAACACCAAGTGAAATTTCACTGTTGTCGTGCATAGTATTTGTTCTTTCAGACCCCTTTGGGATTACATGACCACCATTACAGTACAAATGAACCAATTGACGGACAGTGTGAAAGAGGATCCGGATAAAATAGCAGTGTATATAAAAACTGCTCCGGAGAAAAGGTATCCTTATTATCCGAAAATACATGATCATTTAGAAGCGCCAACCGCAACATGAGAAAGGAAATATCATGGTCCGTATGGGGTGATGTTAAATGAAACACGCATTATTGCCACTAGCAACGGTTTTAACGATTTATGTAAGACTGTAGAACGAAAACTGCTCCTCCCGTTTGGGCTGTCACATGGCAGTGGGAGTTGAATACGTTGAGTTGTTCATTTGATTCAGCGAAAGTTGAATGATGTCACTGTTTGGTAAGGACAGGTTCATAAATCCCTGCTTTTCATTGGAGTTTAACTCAATTGATTCTGGATATTTAAATAAATGTTGTAGACTAATTGTCGTGCAACTGAATGCCGTCACACGGTACAGACTGCTGTAGCAGTTGTGAACGATTTTATTACCTGATACAGAATATATTGCAAACACAGAACGTAAGCTAGAAAATTAAATAGCTGACTCGGTTTTAGTAAATCTGTTCATAGTTATGCATACATAACTTTAGAAACGTTGTGTTTATAGAAACCATGATGGTGTTTATTGTACAAGTGCTTATTCGTAAAAGTTGTTCATCTATTCTAAGAGATACTGTTCCTGCATGTGCTACAAAGTATCGGCTTTAAGATGGTATATGATATAACACTATGAAAATATTTTAATGGTATTAAGCATAAAGAGAAAATATAGACCCTAAATTACAATAGTATATGTTTAACCAGAACGCAGACATCACCACTAAGAGAACGTTTTTACATCAGCTTGTACTCATTTATTTAAGCTCGATTGTCAAGTAAGCTCGGATTTTATGCCAATGTACGTGTTTACAGTATTTATAATTGTGAGTTCGTAATGCAGAATAAAAGTATATATCAGCATATTAGATCTTAATCGATAAACAGAAATGGTTTATATTTGAAAATTGCTACGAAGAAACAAAAATTTCAACAAAAAAAAGATTTTGAAATGATATACTTAATGTATTCTAGTGTATCCAAAACAATAAATTTTGATAAATTTATAATATCTTCTGAAAGGTATAAAATAATGTAATAATATGTTCTGTATATTTTATATAGATGTATAACACATAGCAAGTCTAGTTTAACTTTAAATTTAAATTTCTGAAGAAGAAAAAACAACCACATACCCTAACATGTTGCATTTGCAATGCTGCCCACCAAAGTCATTTTTTTGTGACATTTACAAAAGTGTTCTATCGAGTTTTTATTTACCGTTAAACTGACTATTCAAATGATATATGATTAATGGCTTTAATTCATAAAATGAAATGAATGCATTCAAAACATCCGGCGGCACCATGACTAACAGCAATTTATTTCAGTGGCCAAGCTGCAGCTCCCGACTTTGAGACGTCATCCTATGGAACATTGTTGTATTTCTTGGAAGGCGTGTTGCCTTTCTTGGAGACGTTCTACAGGGGATTTTACTTTGTGGATCTTGCCTCATACCCAAATGAGAAAGACGAAACTGACCATATCGCTAAGGCTGTTGTGGTATGGTGATTTGTTGAAATTCATAATATTTCTTTGGGAAGTGCGTGATTCAGCAGAAAAGCATCGGAGCCATGATCGGAGACATGGGTTCGATGCTCCACCACCGCTATATGTGTTGTTCTTGAGCAAGGCACTGCATCTGCATATGCTATGTACTTGTTCCTCCCAGAAATTATTCGAAATTTATCTTAGTTATAATAGCTTGTTTCATAATCAAAGTGTATTAAATAGTACTTTAAATAACAGTGCAAATAACGCAATGCAAACAGTCTAAACTAAAAAAGCAGCCGTTGCTATGACACTTGCGCCCCAAGATGTCCCAAGAGAAACTTGCGAACATCTTAACCACAATAAATATTATGTAACAGCGTATCGCTTAAGAGCATAAACAGTTTAATGTGGCCATGTCACCTACATTAAAGCTTCATTATGGTATAACATACTTTTCCTCTTTGATTGTACGACAATCAATTGGTTTGGTGCCAATTATAACAAGTTGCTTTACCAAATCAATAAACGAACAGAAGAGCTAGATACATATCCTCTCCGTCTTGTATTTCCTTAAATTAGTCTTCTGCACTAGTTCCTGCAAAACTATCGAATACATCGTCATGTAGCGTTATATGTTTGGTGTGTTGATGTTTATGGGCACATTTGTGTTTACACAATATATATGTACATGGTGGCGTATGTGAGAAACAAAACTGACCGTTCCAATGACTGTATTCATTTCTTCTGCTTGCATGGTTTGTATTGTTTTTATCTTGTTGTGACTGACGTGTCCTTCGATTCTAAGTCTCCTGATGGAAATATTATGGTTTCATGTTTTCCAGATATTTGGCGAGATCCTCGGACCACTTCTACACAAGGCACAACATATGAAGAACTTGGTGAACTCCTTAACTGTGATTGTGCCTATTTCCAATATGCCAAATTCGGTAACTATTCATATGCATTCCATGCTACTTAAAAACGAGTGCTATAGTTTTTGTCATATTTTTCATATGGATAGAATTTTGTGAAACTTTCAAGTATTTATGTTTAATGTATGTTCATGTAATATCAGAAATAAAAAACACATGTTAACGTACGTATTTTTTTTGTACTACCTCCTCATAAACATACCCGTCCTAGACATTTGGCGAACAAATGTAGATTTAACAAGCAATGCAAAAACAATATTTAAAATTGTTTACATCTAG
The DNA here is from genome assembly GCA_029582155.1 of Panopea generosa. Classification (NCBI taxonomy): domain Eukaryota; kingdom Metazoa; phylum Mollusca; class Bivalvia; order Adapedonta; family Hiatellidae; genus Panopea; species Panopea generosa. The sequence goes on from CM055900.1 coordinate 7,438,093, forward strand.
TATTTAACATACTATTATAGTATGTCGATGGTAAAATGAAGGGTTTTAGACCTGACGGAAACTAATATTCTCGTTCATCATTGAGGCAATCAGTTAAATAGTGGTTAATGTGCTATTTTCCTGAGTTAAGTGATAACAATAATATAACATTTATGTTCATTTATTAAAGCATTTATTAAACTCGTTGACAAAAATCAAATTGTTACTGACCCCCTACGGGAGTATATGTAGTCGAGCCATTAAGAACGTAAGAACGTAGGTAAAGTGTTAAGAATGTCAAATATTGTGATACTTTTGTTTCCATTTTTTTGGTAAATAGAACACTAAATATATATATAACATAATTTACGGTGCAGGGGTGTAATTAACCCATGACATAATAATGATTTTGAATATTTATGTATAATTTGCAAGCTACGTTTATATTGTTCTTGAATGAAACAAATGTTTTAGCTAAATAAATACTAATATTATATCAAACTAAAACTTGTTACATGTGTTTCGTGTTGATTTACTTATTTCAATAGTTCTACAAGATATTTTATTAAATATAGGAAAATCTTTAAATGTTTACAAATTAAATATCTCTGTAAATATTTTAGAAAATGACAGAATGAATGACATCTTTTGACTATAAATAGTATTGCTGTTACAAAACTAGTACATTTTTTTTCAACGTGACGTTCTTTAAAACTAAGTACTTTTTTCATTTAGAGTTTGGAACTTGTGTTAGGAAGATACGCGTCAGGTGTCGCCATTGAAGATACATCCAGTGCAGTGAGGAAGGTAACTCCATATAGATCGTATTTTTGTCGTTGTGTGAAACGTGCGTTACTCGACACTCTACTTTAGTTGAAATTCGTCCATCGAGTAACTGGCAAACATTCTCACATAAGGTTTTTGGTCCGGGCTGTGATCGAGCCCACGACCTCAGAGATGACAGGTAAGTAGTCTTTCGACGACATTGATTTAGACCACTCGGCCGCGGGAAATTTTAATTTTCTTCAGTTGATAAGGTTGACATTAAGGATAAACACATGTTTACATACCAAACGAATTTGGACGTCTGTCAAAATACTCACACCTAATATCTGATGTATTTTCGGTATCATGTAAAACTTAATTTGTCAATCATTTTCCCTGCAGTTTCTTTCTCCAGTAGGGTCATATATCTCTTATATACCTTATATATACCATACATTGAGGGCGATTTCAACCCGTTTCATATTAGCCCGCTATTTCTATAACGTCCAACATCCAGCAAGCACCGCTCTTGCTCTGCAACCAATTGCACGGGAATATTAAGACAATGAAAAGTCAGCTAAAGACGCATTTCAAACTTTTGAAACGTTATCCCTGGTTATCATCAGTGTGGCATTGGAGAAATACAGTAGTATACAACCATACTTTTGTAGAAAGTCATCATAACCATCATCGTTACCAGAAGCAGTAACACAATGGCTGTTTGAATGTCATCATTGTCAACAACGGCAGCATACATTATATAACAATAACATTAACAAATAATAAAAACAAAATGATGATAATAATAAAACTCTACTGCTTACTTCCCTTTCTGAAACAAATTATCGACGGCTGTACTGTTGTCGTAATGAAGGGTCGAATAAAGTCTGACTTGATGTGCAATACATAGCAAATCAAGGTATGTGACATTCACTTTTTAAATCATATTAACTCAACTGTTAATTGGATTTACCACAATGTACCATATTTAACTCGGGTGTTATAGTTTGTTGAACATAATGGGCTACATTTAACTGAGGTGTGTATTTGAATAAAAATGATGGACTAGATTTAACTCTGGTGTTAATTTTATTTAACTTCGTTGGGTTCTATTGGAAACTTTTACTAACTAGTCTGGATACTAATTTATATCATTTTTATTATAATTTTCTCCAGGGTTGCGTTCAGTTCGTTTAGACGTTTAATTTGTTTGCAAAGTAACAGAGTAAACATCTCTGAGAGTTGCATGCTTAATTACGTGACTTAAAGAGAAACGGAAGAACAGCGCCGAAGTAGGTCGATATCGTTTAGTTTTCGTTCGTTTGGTCATCGTTTGCGTTTATAAACAGAGTAAACATGTTTAACGGTGCTGAGCGCAGCCATGTTATTCATCAAGGAATATCTCGCAAAGTATGATAGTGTATTACTTCACAATGAATGGCATCACCATGTACATCTGTATTTACTTATTCAGTTTCAATATATTCCAACAGGGCAACATCGAGTACTATTCTGGTGAGGTTGAAATCAACGCAAAGTTTAAAACATTCACAAAGAGTTGCTCCATTGTGTTTGCCGGACATAACACCGTCTCTGTACAATTAAGATATAACTCTGACAGAGGTAAACATGTTTACTTTAGTATAATGATGTAGTACCATTATACCATGACGTCATGCTATGAAGTTACAAAAATGTTTTTTTATTAGTGTATCAGTACGTCATTATTTATATGACTAAGCAATTACTATAAGAATGTTAATGCTCATGATAATTAAGATCACGAGGTTTATGTTGATATAATTAAGAATGTACACGGTGTTAATTATAGTCTAATAAACAACGTGCGCTTTTTATGATAATTTAATTTAGAATGTACACGATGTTTATAAAAGAATAATTAAGATTGTAAACTATGTTAGTTATAATCTAATTAAGATATGAGAAGAAGAAGAAGTTGTATTAATTTAAACTATTACAGTTTTTCATCATATAAAACTTGTAAACAATACATTTACGTAACAGATCAATGCACAAATAAATTTTAACAATTACAAAATTTCATTATGTACAAATTATTAATGATAAGGTACATGATGTTAATGAGAATGTAATTAACAGTTCACATGTTTTGTAAACTGCTTTATAGAGTATACGGATATCGGTGGAGACGAGGAATTACCTCTAGGTGAGGAGTTTCAGAGTCTCATCAAATGTTTTGTAAATACATCTGAGAAGAAAGTTGAAAGAAAGTATGAATGGACGTCGAAACTGATAGAAGTACTTATGTAAGTATTTGTTGAAGTTGATGATAAATATTATCAGCTATAGTAATCACCCGTAGCTATAAAAAAATGGAAGATGTAGCATTCAAAGGACACGACAGCATGAACATGATAAATATATCGATACAAATGCACACACGCATTCCCAACCCCACGCCCATGCAAACGCCCACTTACCCACTACAAGCATATAAACAAACATGCATGCATACAAACATACATAAGCCACAACAACCACAACAGCCAAACGACCACAGTTGAGTGAGCTTAAACCTGTATAACGGATGTTTCCATCCTCGCTTTCCCTGCATCACATCTTAAAACAAGACAGCGTAAATAAAATAACTCCTGTTATACAAGTTATACAATGTCTTACAATAACGGCAACATGTACGTGTGTGTGGTGTTTTTAAAATGTAAGTTAAATGGAAGGTAGTAGTGTTGATATATTGGCCTAAAACATTTAAAAGCATTTACCATGCATGGTGCTTATTTGTTCGGCAATGGATGTTATGATGCGTCATTGTCGTACATACGAAAACATTGATGTACCCTTATGTGTGGATACTTAGAACGACATAGTATTTATCGTCGCACACAGGTCAAAATGCCACTCATGCTAAATATATCTAACGTAAGATGTCAAAAGATGATAGTCAGATTAATAGGATCACGCATGTTAAACATACGTTGTTGAAGTTTGATTATGTTAAGCGTGAAGTTACGTCATAGCATACGTCATCCATATATTCATGGAACGGTTAAACGTATGTTGCGGACGCATGTTAATCTACTTAACAATTATTTCACAAATGTCAAAACATGGTTTAGTCCTGGAAATGAAAGCACGCATGTGAAATGTGGAAAACTCATTTATGTTTAACATAGGTTTAACGTTACTTTCACAAACGTCGGAAACGTATGTTAGTCCTGGGTATGGAACCACGCTTGGTAAACGTGGAAAACTCATTTACGTTTAAGGTTTAACGTTACTTTTACAAACGTCAAAACATATGTTAGTCCTGGAAATGGAACCACGCTTGGTAAACGTGGAAAACTCATTTACGTTTAAGGTTTAACGTTACTTTCACAAACGTCGGAAACATATGTTAGTCCTGGAAATGGAACCACGCTTGGTAAACGTGGAATGCTTATTTATGTCTAGCATAAGTTTTAAGTTAATTTAACATACGGTTGAAACGTACTTTATATACATAAACGGTATAACTGACATGTAAAACGTATGTTGCTGATTTATTATTGATATGAGTTAAATGTAAATTATACATACATGAATTCATACATGAAATATATGTAAGCCTTGGTAATAGATTAATAAATATAAAATTATGTTGCTGGTTTATTTTTACGAATGGTGTTGACATAAGTTCAACATTTGTTAAACATAAGTGGTATGTTTCAATGTGTAGTGTTTTAACATGCAATCAGAATGTTAAGTAAATAATTTACTGATCAACATCTTTTCTATGTTTTTAGCATTTCAAATATAAGTACGCGCCAAACTGAGCAAGTTAGACTAGAAATGGACGAGCTGAATATCAAATGTCTGCAAGTCCTTCGAGGGATAATTCATAACGAGGAACGGAAGCTTCCGGAAGAATGGGCCTCACAAACATCAGACCCGTTTGTTGCCAAGTAAGAATAAATATTGCGGTTATATATGACAATAAGTGTCAAATATATTTTTATCATGCAAAGGACATAACTATGGCGTTTATATTCCAAAATAAATCTGTTATTTTATAAAATAAAGTTCTGGTCAGGATTACATACATCTACGTAAAATGTCCAACTTACTGATATAATGTTAACATATAACACCATATGTGATGATTGAATAAACACTCTAAATCATATCATTCATTATGGGGAAAATCTGTAATCCTTGATCTATTTATATAAAAAAAATATCTTTAAAAAAACTAGCACTTGTGTCAATGCTATACGTGATTAAAATGTGTAAATTGTAATTGTAATATTTAATGTATAGCAGATTAAATTTTTTTCAAAAAAAAAAAAATAGGGTACTTATGTGGTCAAAACCATGTGGATGGGTGGAAGACGAACACTCAACCATGGCATCAAACCTATGACATGCTAGTAGTGATAAGGAATAATTCCCAGGCCCAATCTTAAAGAATTTGTCGTGCTTGTTTTACAAAAGTATTTTTTTAAATGAGAAATTGTTGTTATTAAGCACCTTTCAGTACATTCGTGTTTGATTATGTGAATCAAACCGCTATGAATAACAAGAAAAATGTTAACATTGTATGACAAATCCGTATCTTGAAATATAAGTGAAGAACTATTTCAAGCAAACATTCAAAGGATTATATTAATTTATATACCAGACATATACAGAGAAAGATTCGATTTAATTTAAAAAGTAAGCTTATGCATTTTAAATATACTGTGATAACTATCAAATGGTTTCCTCCAGTTCCTCACGCTATACGCATTCGTATAATTTGATGTAAATATGATGAAGTTCTGGATTCAATACTCAAATGCTTAATTTAGAGAGTGGATATCGACGATTTCTTTTCACAATTCATGAGCCATAATTTGAAAATGGACTGGGGCAATCTGGCTTTGGTCAAGAATTCTTCCAGTATATTTTACTTATATGCGTTGAAACTGTTTAAAATTAGATATTTCTACAGAAGATTGTTTTTGAATGGAGTTTAACACACTTCAGGTTAAAAATGGCACATCCAGTTTTAGTGGTAGAGGAAGCTTTCAGAATTTATCTGTCTTTCCGCAAGTAACTGGCATACATTCTCACTTAAAGTTTTTGAAGTGAGCAGGACTCGAACCTACGACCTTAGCGGTGAGAGATAGGTGATAATGAGACGGCGCTTTAAACCTCTTGGCCACGGAGGACCCTTACTACAGATGAATGCTAAATTAAAACATTTGTTGGGCAATTCTGCGCTTCGGCTATGTCTGTGCTAATTGTGTCATATAGTATATTACTCTCTTTTGCATTCCTGTATAATATTCTGACCCCTGCTTTGATCGCATGAAAATGAGCAAAAGTAATTGTGATGAGAACCTGTTAAAATCTTAAACATAATTTCCAAAGTATAAAAGGGCAGTAACTCATATACGGATGTATCATTGATTTATTGGTAGTACAAACTGATATCATGATCTTGCTTAAGCATTTAACTACATATTTAAAAAATAAATGAGGCTTTAATTCTGTCTAGAATGACATCGAGTTACTCTATTTGTCCTCTTAAATTCTTTTAATGGATATAAAGGTACATGTGAAGTTTCATTATTGTAAGCTTATTTATTGAGATATAAGCGTGCTGAAATTATTTTCTAAGCGAAATAGTTTTAAACACATAATTTGAAATATCATTGATAAATAGTTAGTTAACATATTTTATTTAAAAATATGCCTATTTTTGAAATTGTTGGGGGTTTTTTTCACAATGTCTGACAATTTGTTTTACAAAAGTCTCGGTTTGCCTGATATATTCCGACAACATCAAGCGACCGTACAACAAATCTACAGAACACAATTGGCAAATTGCCATGTAGTTCATGTATATTGTAAAAGGCTTCAAGTACTCAAATTGTTGGTTCAATCTGCTTATTCATTTATTAATGATCTATTATATTGTTGTTAATGTTGTTGTTGTTGATATTCTTGTTGTTTGATGTTATTGCTTTTGTTGTTTAGTTATTTTTGTTGTTTTTGCTTTGTTTTTGTTTTTTGTTGTTGATGTTGTTTGATATTGTTGTTGTTGTTGTTGTTGTTGTTGTTGTTGTTGTTGTTGTTGTTGTTGTTGTTGTCCTGGATTCTTCCTTCCTTAACGTCGTTTGACCTTAATAAACGCAGTAAATCTGCAGCCCATTAAATCATTACTTTACAGGATGCTGAATCACATTAACAAGATCCAGAACATGTATGACAAGAATGGAGCAATGAATATGATCCTGCCATTATTGGCGGCTAGGAATGAAGCTGTGGCGAAGGAAGTGATCGGGTTTCTCTGCATCATGCTTTTCAACGCCAACAAAACAGTTCAGGTATATGGCTAGGTGTTAGTTTCTGATACATTAAATGAGAAATATATATTATTGCATTGCATTAGCAGCGAAATTATCAAAGCATGTAATCCATTTAATAATTCTACTAAACAATTGTTGTCTATTGATAATTTACTTTTCATCAAGCCAAACTTGATCCTAAAACTGTATGTAAATAAGCTTAATGATTACTTGCGGAAGGACAGTGGTTCTACTCAGATTCATTGTGAGGTCGTCCTCAACCAGAAAAAAACTGGATATACAATATACAACATGTGTTGAAAATGGCGTCACGCAATTTGTATATTTTTATTTACATATATATAACATATATATAATTATTATTAAAACACTTATAAATTATATATGTGTGTTATTTACTATTATAAAATTTGTGTATGTATTATAAACTAGGCATCGATGCTGAACTACTTTCTGTCAACGAAGGAAGAGGTTTTCTTCATGGCTGTACGTGACAGAATGGCACAGTCGACCAATACTATTAAGGAGAAGTACGTATAGCAACATATATAGACTGTTTCAATGCAACAATGAACAATATCTTGTAAAATGATCCCTTGTGAGTAAAGAACGCAATCATAAACAGACCGCAACATACAAGGTTATATTAAGTATGTTGTTGAAGAGCAAAGAGCATATGATTCCAAAGGAATTACAGCAACATTGAGTCAAATACACGGTGGTGATTTTAAAGACCATCATACAGCGCGTATGAATAGTTTAATACAGGTCGACGTATAAAATGTGTATCTACGTTTTAACAGTTTCGCTGACAATACAGTTAATTAATTCTGAGTTTGAGTCGAAATATTGTTTACAATTGTGAATGTGTATCTCAATTAAAAAGATAGCATCGAAGCGGCCATACTTTTTTTATGTAAAACAATCGCATTAAAATCCGTTAACCACTCAAAACTGACATATACATATTTGCTTGCATGTTTAATAGATGTATGTGTGTTCGTATAAACATATATTTACACGCAAAAAAATAATAAATAATATTCAAATGCATTGAAATATTCACAGAACGTTTATGTGAAAGGTTTTGAGTTTGCTCTTCGACATTGTCATACCAAAGATTTACAAATAAACAAGTTTTCTCGCTTGTTGCTCAGTATCTAGAAAAAAGTTCTTGGTCTTGCCGTCCCGGTGGCAGAATAATGTAGCTGGGTGGGGCATCATAGCGTGTCTGCGATGTGATACTCCGATGTGGCAGCGCTTAGACTGTTGCAGCAAACAGACAATATAATTCAATCGATTTTGACACTCACCTGTCTAACATTAATGGGTAGATACATAAATATACAAATGTTGAGATGATTTGCACATATTCAAATCCATTGAATAAAGAAAAGTCTAAGAGGAGAAGTAAATTTAAAGGAAACAATAAAATAACATATTTTGTTTTTGTTACAGACGATCATTACAAGCACAGGTGGAGGCTCAGAAAAAGAAAGCCACCTCAAAGTCGGCTGAAAAATCGATACAGAATACATTTGCGGTGTCTGTAAATAGCATAAAAGTAAGACGAAAATATGTTCATACTATATTCAAAATGTTAATTTGTTGATATACCAAGTTGTCACATGTACTTATTGGTTACAGAATAAAAACAGAAATGTATCATGACGCCATTTTGAATGAGAGAGTTATATTTCTTCATTTTTCGTAAACGACGTTTTAGTTGGCTAATCAATGGTAATATTTGTTGACTGGATAAATTTAATTTCAGTGACTTAATTAGAGATTGTCAGGCTAATGTCAATTCAAGATGCATGACTGAAATTTCGAGTGTCATCTTTCGCATCTCTTTAATAATTATTTGAACCTTTGTCTGAATTTCCAATATCTTTTACTTTATTTTTTTTCTTTCAAATTTTACATCGGGTCGAAAATGAAAAATATTGGACATTTTACGGGTTTTTTATTTTTTAACAAGATAGGTAGCGTTCTTTAAAACTGGGCTTTAATGAGAAATTTATTAAAAAAAGATTACTGTAAGTGTAAATAATCTTCATTTCTTTAAATTTAAGAAAGAAAAGTTTACCATCAAGGGTTACAAGCAATTTGTTTCTTTTTATACAAAAATATACTAGTAAGTTCAGGAGGAGGCGTGTTTCCAATATTTAGAAAACGCCAAATATGTCACCTAAAAATTAGACAAGCACCTGCAGTCACTTATCTGTGTTTATATTTCTGTTAAATTTTTCAGTAAAATAAAAATAAATAATACACGTCTCATACTATTCAAGCAGTTGTTAAATATTACAGAGTTACATATGACCGATAAAAAGGAGAACATTTTAGAACATTTTAAAAGTAATTCAGAAAGAAACAGGAAAATAAATGTTATGACTAGTTAGGACTAATGCTGACTTATCATCGTCTTACACAATGAATAGTTTTTTGTTTTATTTTGTTATATGTTTGTATGTTTGATGAATTTCAAAATCATGCATTAAATTGATTACAATAATTCGAATATCGGAAGCGTTTACAGAGACGCCTATGACTTAATATTAAAGTTGCAATGATTTTATTTATTTTTATTCATTCACTTTTCTTCAATAGGCAATTCAAGCGTACGAGGACGCAATGAGACAACAGCGGAAAGACGGCTGGGTATGAAAAATGCATATATTGTACAATGGTGTTCAGAAATGAAGTATTTTTTATCATTTAATAATCAACTGTTACATGTAATTTCAAGCTTAGCAACTGACTATCTATACATTTAGGTTTTAATACAATCGTATATCATTGAATACAGTGTCGTATATATTTGCTTTACTGTCGTTCTGTTCGATCCGAAAGAAATCTAGGTACCATTAAACTATAGGAAAAAGTGTAAATGTTTAAACCAACTGCAAACTTGCTGCATGTTTTACCTTTTCTGGTATGATAAACTAGTTATTTGTTCTTAGTTTATATAAATTTATTTTAGCTCGATTGCGATGCAAGCACAGAGCTTATATGAACCGCTCTCGAGTCCGCTTCCTGTGTAGAACCAGTACTGAGTGTTATGTCATGAGAGGCATCGGGTCGAACTGGGGATCGAACACGCAACCTCTGGCGTGCGCAGCCAACACTCTATTCATTACCCTCCGCCCGCGCTTATTTGTTCTTCAGAAAGCAAAGAAACAAAAGCCACCTGGAACAGAAAAGAAAGAGAAGAAGAAAAAGCCAAAAGTAGCCAAAGCCAAACCGGATAAGAAAAAGAAGGCTGCAACCGATAAGACGACCAGCGCCGCTGCTAAAGAGAAAGCGATGTTAATGGATAATCCTGGTTTCGAAGATACCGAGATGACAGAAATCAAGGTAGAACTACCTCCTGAGGTTGTAGAGATCGAGGAGGTTGAAGTAGCCGAAGAAGCCGAGGAGGCTGACGAAACGGTAAATACGTGCAATATTTTCATGAGAGCAACAACAGATCATATTTTTTATGCAATGGAATTGAAAATCATTATTAAGTATTAGTATCAGTTACATTGTATTGTTATATCTGTCTTATACTGAGGCTTATCATGGGATACGTTCTATTAAGCAACATGTATGTATTTTGATAAATTACATGATGTATGCTTTAAAGAACATAAGTATCTTGCGTTTACGCATTGTTGGCCAGGGGCAATAATAAGTCTTAAACTTTTATTTCATAAATCTCGGCAATGAGAACGTGTCAGAAGAAAATGATATTCTTTTTCAATTGTATTCATATTACAATACTAACAATGTCTTTGACTACATTCTTCATTATCGTGTTGCCCTGTTTCTACGAGATGAAAATCTAAACCTTGACAGCAATTTGGGTACAATGGATGCAAATATGTAACAATAAATCTTTGTTTTATTGCATTATCTTGGGGATGAGGCGATTCTGCTCAAGGGTTTGTCATACATATCCAGTAATGTATTGAAAAATATAGATATCAAATGCTAATATAAATTATATAATAATTATTTCTAAACACAGGACGACGAGAAAGTAGATGATGAAGACGATGGTGCACAGGAAGACAAAAATGACGGTTATATCGCGCTCGTGCTGAAGGTAATGGCCCGTATGTGTGACGGACAGAACCATCGGTTGCAGGTAAACTATATAATTAGTCTGTAGTATGGACCCGTTTCTCCAGATTGGGTCCGTTAAAAAGCAATGTTTGGAAAGTCACATTTGAGCAGGTTGATTGGTCAGTTGCTTCAACTAAACATTTGAATGACGTCACTGTTTAGTAAGCGTTCAGAGGCTATGAATTGTGAACAGACAAAGAATCCCTGCTTTTTCATTGGTGTTTAAAAGACCTGATTTGGGGGATTTTAGATTCTGGGATAGACTAAACGATTCTTATTCTATATTTGGACTGCACATATTTAATTCATCTTTGACCATTTGGGGTCAGAACAAAATGACGAAATTTGATCAGAATAATATTACAAAACAAATATATCAAAAGCAGATTGGCATTGCTGTTGGAACCACTTCGATGTGTGGTTCTGTTATTGTTTCATTAGTTGCTGAAAGATACATTAAAGTCTGAGCCGATATTCCAGTGTTTATATAGTGAATATTTAACGTATAACTATCCTGTTTTGAGATATGTATGTTTTATTTTTTGCACCTATGCAAGTCAAAACGTAATAAATAAATGTGATTTATATATTATATGACAATATATGTTTTGCAAAATGTTGCTAAAGTTGTAAACATGATATTATTGTGCAGTTTACATTGGGATGCCCCCGACCCCTACAGACCCATTACGGGGTAATAAACGGGCAACATTACGGTAGCTAAAAAAACAACAACAAAACACCGATAAGTCCAAGATGTATAATATTTTTTTTATTCAGCGTAACGATTCCTTTGCAACAAAACATACACATATATAGGATCCATTTATTTGTTATTGTTTTGAACAGATGCATGACTGACTTTATGATAAAATTTATGTAAGGGATACAACTCTGAAACTGTTATGCTATTATTGTAAAGATATAAATAAGTAGCCCGCCGTACGCCGAGAGGTTAATGAATGTCAGAATCACTGTAGTTCATTTTGTAAGTTTCTGGAGTAGTTTTGTTTAAAAAATCATTCATTACTCAGCTGATCAGAACAAATTCGAGTTTGATCTTTTCTGGGACATCATTGCATTTGCATGTATGTCTTAGTAATCGTATATCTGAAAACGCCATTTAATTATTTTCCGCAAATCATACTTTTGTGCCATCGGTCAGTTTCGTCTTAAGATAGTTCTTGTCAAAGTTTGACGTATTGGCTTATATATTTTTAATAATCTTCCTCGTTTATTTCTGATTCTCTTCTTTAGATAATATTGTGTTTTTCTTTGCAGTATTAAGTAAAAAATACAGATTTTAACAGCGGTACTGTTTCGAATACTACTATAACATTTATGCAGTTTGTTAGCAAACTGTATGAAAGGTTTTGAACGTACAAATTTGAAATCTCAATTTATGTTGTGACGGCGGGGAGGATATCGATGTTCAGTGAGGCCATTTACCGAATTTTAGTTCTCCAGACACGAGTTTTGATACTACTATACATATTGTACTTAGTTTATATTTTACTTACAATAAACGTGGTAGTAATACATTCAATATCCAAGTAAATAGGGTCCAGTCTCTAGAAACACTAGTTATGTATGGTTACAATGACATAAGTTTAATACATACAGATTATTGTATCCCAGTAAGCGTAAATTTAATTGAAGTAGTCTTCATTTACTTTTACTAAAATTGAATGTTAACGGGGTACCAAATATTACAGATATTTATTGTCACTTTTATCTGTTTTCTTTATTGCACTAGCGGTGATAAGGGTGTTTATTGATTATGGTTGTGTCATTTTGGAGTCTTTGTCATTTCAGTAATTCATCTCTCCTGTTTTTTAGATATTTACTACTTTTTATCTGTTTTTTATCTTTTTATTTATACAGGATTATTTGAGGGAACAACCTGACAACGTTAAATCGTTCAACATTATTGGCGAGGTCACACAGTTTCTCAACGTCATATATTCAAACATAGAATCTAAGAACATTGACCTCACTATACAACTGTTCGATTCAATGAACGAATTTACTGGAGTAAGAAATACGTAACTTAATTGTTTTTTATTGCCTAATCTTAACCAAACGCATTTGTATGTCACTAATTGAAGCTTAATTTCATACATGTTTTTCTCTTCTTGGTACTGTCCTAATCTATCTTTTTTAAGATACTTTTTTATTTCTCTAATTCCACATGTGGCGGTTGCAAAATGTCACCCGAACATAAAGTCATTGCTGTTATATGTGTCTGATATAATCATGCTTTCGGTGATAGCAATATAGCACGTGATTGGTGTATTTAATGTAACATTTCCCTCAACGAAGTATGTGTTTTTTCTAAGTTGCATTTTGTGCTTCCTCGTAAAGTTAATAAGTCTTGTTGGTCAAGTTGTGTACGGCGCCGTCTCAAGATCACTAATTTCTCGCTGTTTAGGTCCCGTATTGTCTTCTTGGTTGCTTTGATAGTTCCAACGTATAGTTTATAAATCCGTGTTTTACTTTACTTATTGGCCAAGTTGTTTACGACGCCGCCTAAACATCACTTACTTCTCGCTGCTGTGGTCCCGTATTGCCTTGTTGTTACTTTGGTAGTTTCCAAGTAAAGTTTTACTTTACTTGCGGATCAAGTTGTCTACGGAGCCTCTTCAACATCACTAACTTCTTGCTGCTTAGGTCCCGTATTGTCTTCTTGGTTGCTTTGGTAGTTTCCAAGGAATACGTTCATCAAACAGTATCCATTATACATTTACTTATTTAAGGAACGTTGAGAATGGCAATATGAGAATGATGATATTTATATAAACTTTATATGATAGAAAATATATAAAAGTATTAAATATATACATGAACGATTTTAATCTTTTTAAGGGTAACCAAAGGAATCGTCTAGTTATCTACGACAATAAGATCATCGACTATATTAATTTCATCATGAGGTCTGGAGATTTCAATGATTGTCCCACAGACAAGGTATTTTATGATTGATTTAAGTTGTGTCTTGTGCGGTTGTAGGGACAGCGTCATTTCAATTTCATTTCTGCTGCTTGACATATACACTCTTATTTTCCGATTAATTTCGTGTTATGTATTTATCAATATATTGTATTTATTTTCAATATGAATTAGGTTTTGTTTGTTCATAATTTATATTTAGTGTCTCTTTATTCCACCGAGAACCAACAGACGATTAGTTGTTAACATAACCACCATATCCCGCGACCCAGGAAAGTTAACCACATTTTAAAGTATAACAAAATATGTTGGTATGTGAGGATATCATTATACATAATCAGTATAAAACAATTGTGCTTTTTTTCACCGTTCTGATCTATTTTGTTCTGGTAGTTCACACGTTATTATTGTTAATGATAAGCCAATGGAAACAGACATGTCCGTTATAAGGTCGTAAATGCAAATGTCGTATAAGCGAACGTCGTATATGTCGTATAAGCAAATGTCGTATAAGCGAATGCCATATATGTCGAATAAGCGAATGTTGTATAAGCGAATGTCATATATGTCGTATAAGCGAATGTCGTATAAGCGAATGTCAAATAAGCGAATGTCGTATAAGCAAATGGCTATAAAAGGTTCTAAGTGTCTTTTAATCCTTTTTTTAACAAATTAGTGATTCAGGGGTTAATGCCTTGGACTGCAAACCCTGGGATCTCAGGTTCGATCACCCGCTCCTCGAACTAAAAATACTTATTGATCAATTTTATGATACCTTTACAAAATCGAGGTGCCATGTATCGGTGCTTTACACAGGGCATGTAAAAGGAATAGGGACGATATAAAAAGGTCTTTGTATCTATGCACTATCATCATCAGTAACCCCGTTTAGATGACCAAGGGTCGTGAGTTCGAATCCCCGCCCGCAATAGTCTCCACGATTGATACACGACATTGTGTCTCATTTTTATTCGTCTCTCACCGCTGATTCAAGTGAGAAAGTTGTCTGTTACTTGCAGAGACGGGGTGTGCTTGAGTACTGGTTAACCTTTCAGGGTCACAGGAAACAGTGCTTAGTTTAACTCGTCTGTTAGCCCTCGAAGGCATACAAATTATTCTAAATATTCAATCAATGTCACTTTCATAAAAACGTTAACTTGTCATGCAAGATTTATTATTTGATCTTGATGTTTCCTTGTATAGAATAATGGTAATAATAAGGATTATTCATAATTTGAATATTAAAATAAAAAAGTTATAATATTATAAAATATTTTAAAGTGAAACGTGACAAAGTGAATAAGTCAGTAATGAAATTGAATACGTTTAAATAGATGATAGATATCTAATACAGTGCGATGTTTTAAACAAATGGTATGGTCTCTATTACAAAACCTGGTATATACTGGTTAGTTTTATAGTTTATTCTATTTTGATCATGTCAACGTGAAGTGCGAATGTGGTTGAGTCAGAACCGCTAAATTGCCATGTGATATTTTAAAATAAATATGAAACTACCAGTTACTTAGTTACAGAGATCGGCAGACTGAAATTTTGGGTAATAACTCTTTGAATATTTATTTGAATTATTTAATATTTTTATTCTTAATCAGAATAATAACAGGTTAAATAAAATATATTTTATTATTTTTTACGAAATGTTTAATTTGTTTTAAAAAAAGGTAGTGCATTAGTTTTAACAAAAACAATATATCTGCACACCGTAGAAATATCAAATTTGTGTAAAAAGATATAAAAGTAAGTAATCCATGGGTTGCAAACATTTCATAAATGATAGTGAACGACTCTTTTCTTATTTCTTTTTTTTACAAAAATAACTGTAAACGTAAATGTCGTCTTTTCTTTAAGCTTAAAGAAAAGAAGAAATATTTACCACTCAAGATTACAAAGACCCCTAATCTTTTGTTATCAAAATCACAAAAATCTGTCTGTTGTTCAGGAGGATTTATATTTGCGGGATTTGAAAAAACGCCGTGTAGGTCATCCGAAATTTAGAAAAGTACCTGCAGCTGTTTATATGACTCTGGTTTGACTATTAAATTAATAGCATACAGATATATTGTTAATTTCATTGACATCTGGCATTAATAATAATTACGTGTTATATATATTTATGATAAGATACTGGACTTACGGAACTCCATTGCAAACCTTGTTATATCATTGATAGAAGAAAACGGCCCAGGGAGGACTCAGTTAAGCATGGTAAGACAAACAAAAAAAAGAGGAAACAAATGTAATATATAAAGGATCAGGTTTACGAAGCCACAACATCGGTCCTGTAAAATGCATGTCTTTAAATTGTCTCCTTTTTGAAAGAGTTCTTAATAAATGTTGGCTTCAGATGCCAGGGCCCTTATTGTTTGTAAAGTTTTGATTTTAAATAAAATAAAATTATTATTCACATACATATCTATGGATTAATAAAACATTCAGTGAATTGTATTAGATGTTGTCTTATGATCAATTTATACTATAGGCTTAATAAACCATTACAATTTTTTTAAATGAGAAAGTAGTATAGAATTATTAATAACTATATGCAAAACAACCACTTTATATTGTCAGCAAACAGAAATAAATTGTTTATTCATAAAACTATTGACAGTATCGATTCTGTATTGAAGATTTAATTGTTGTATCTTATTTATACATTATTATTACATTTGTTCATTAGGAGGTGAAAGATACATTGGACAAGAAAACATTGTTTGCTTTGATGACGACATGCTTCGAAAAACACGGAATCGACAAGAAAAAGCTGGAAGAGATGAAATATTTCCAAAGAGAGGGAGTCATGCCACCATGTAAACACAAGAAATGGACAAAGTTTAAGGATAAAATGGCCAAAGTATTTAAGGTAATACTACCTGCGACCTGAGCAGTGAGAAGTCAGGGATCTTGGGACTGCGCCAAGGTCAAGAGGGACTCCAACCAATGGCGACGGTCTCAAGGAAGACTCCGACCAATGGTGATGGTCTCAAAGAGGACCTCGACCAATGGTGACGGTCTCATTACTTGAGCATTGCCTACATATTACCGAATATTGCTTCAATAGCAAACGTTGTAGTAAACACGTACACAACAAGAATTGTATGCAAAGTCAGAGTTGAATTCTATTTATGTCAGTTACACATTATTGAACCAGCTGTGTTGATGGTATTTTGCTTAAGTTTTTTTATTCAAGACAGACATCAGTAAAGGTAATCATACTATTTGCTTGTATTTATTTCATAATGTTGATTTATCATTCTAGAAAGAAGATAAATGCGAATTTTCCGAAGAATATATGGACGTGGGATTCCGAATCTACCTGATATTGGCCCGGATGGTTGACATTGATACAAACTTAGTGGAAAACAGTATGACATAACATATCAATACTATTAGTAGACTTAAGCAAGTGTTTAATAACAGCTTAAATAAACTTTGCATTTAAAAAATTAGCAGCATGATAAAAGTGTACAATCCAGGTTAAAAAGATTCCGCGTTGTGCCAAAGACTCGTACAGTTATATTTGGCAGTCAATGCTTTATGTTTGCTGCGCCAAACATATGGAATGCTTTTCCTCACAGCATCAGGGGTGCCAGTACACCGACTGCATTCAAAATATGGTTAAAACCTCTTTTTTGTTGAACTATTTAAATTGATTTAGTAATTTTGGTTTTAAATATAGATGTTGTCACTGGTATATGTTTAAATCAGATTTATACTCAGTATTTTACTACAACTCTTAAAATGTTTTATGTGAAATACTTTGTATAATGTTGCATGTACGACTTTTTCATCAAATAAGTAGTATTTTATCCAGTGTCTATAAATGTTTTATATATCTTTAATCATTTATATCAGAAAGCATGTATATTTTATTCTATAAAGTACTCTTGAACGTATATGCATCGAAAGAGTGCTATATAAACTTGGTTTAGTAAGAAGAGGAAGAATTACATAGGCAATAGTTATTCACAGCCTTTTAATATGTGCTATTACATGTAGTACATTAGAACTTCGTTGGCTCGAACACGGATGACTAGAACTGCATATATACGTCTCACTACACGGTAACATTTCTCTTTTTCCCGCGGTAAAATGATTCTTACGCTTAATTTTGTTTTGAAATATTTTCAGAATGGTTCATAGTTGTTGGCATAGCATATACTGCAATAAGACATCACTGGTGTTCAAAAAGTGACTTTTATAGGATTTCAACATGTGCATGTATTTATGAGCATTTGAGGTCTTCTTTTTCAAAAAAAAACTCAGGGTGTTACTGCACCCTCTTTTAAAAAAACCAATGTGGTCAACCTACCAGTTATTGTGTATTTTTATGTGGGTTTACATTCCTGCTATGGAAAATATTCTATGTGGAATTCGTTTTTTACCATGGAAATCCTAGTCCTTATTTTATATAAAACACAGAACAACATTCAACGCTGCAGTGAGACTTTATAGCTCGTACCATCTGACATCTTATCTGATCCCGTCTGGTCCCTTCCGATGTATCCACATCTACATGTATTGTATGACGTTGAAAACTACTTGGTTCTAACAAGCCTTAACTCGATCTATTTTGTCCAGTACCGTCGGGTTCGACAAATCGAAGTTGTGCTGTATATAACTATATATGTGTAGAATATGAATAATCCATAATCAATATCTTTAAAACAGTTGTCTTGTGTAAGTTTTTTATATATAGCTGTTATATGACTATATGTGTATAATCAATGATTTGTAAGGATCAAGTTAGCAAACTTACAAACTTCTCCAGGCTAAATGTTGATTAACGATTGATTATTTTGCACAATAATCTTTCAAAATTTACTGGCACCTGCTTTCTTGTTAGTTGTATGTTGCTTGTATTGGCGTATAGTGTTTTGTTTGGTCATGCAAACTTCTCTTTGTATTTAAAACATCGCAGTTTGCGGAACAGTTTCAACTAATATTGTACATTTAATATTGCAATTGTAATCAATACTAACTCAACAAATGAAAACACAAAGTGCTGGGAATGGTATCATATTATGGGGAAGGTATCCGGCGAAGTAATGTTATCTTATTTGCATTCCTTGAATAAAGAATCCATAGAGAGAAGGATAGGAAACTTACACCTCTAGTCTAAATGTTGATAAAATATCAAGCGAATGATTAATTATTTTACAAATTTATCATTCACAATTCACATTCAACTTTTACTTTGCACATGAAAATTACAATAAGCTGTATGTTATCTAACATATGTGTGGTGTCCTTGAGCAAGACATTTTTTTCCGCATATGCTTTGTACAGGTTCTACCCAGGAAGACTTCGAGCGTGTTTTGTCTAAGTTGTAAGAACTTGTTTCACAATCGAAGTAAAATAAATAAGTTTAAACTAAACATATTTTATGATGGTAATACAAACCGATCTTGAATAAAAAAAGATTGCAGTTTGAAGTAAAATTTCAAGTAATTCACGGTTATTGTTTTTTGTAGCAGTATATGAAGTTTGTATTAAAAATACTTCAATAATTACTGGGAATGTTCCCATTTGATAGAGAACTTCTGCAAAGTAACAATTTTGGTTAATATTTCCGAAATGGACGGAAGAATATATAAAACGAGGATCCGCCAGATTTCATGAAATCTCATCAAAATGTCTTCCCTTGTTTATGTCGTTGCTGTGATGAAAGAAAGTAACGAGGAATCAGCAATGATAATAACTCAAAGTACGAGGCGATGTTTTACGGTCATCACACAGCACTGAAGACTGGTGATCAGGGACGGGTCCAGGATTAAAGTTTAGGGGTTGGGGCGAACTTAGGGGCGCAACACAAAATCTGAACAGGAACACATGGTTTTCAGTAGAAAATGGATTTTCATAAAATATGGGAGTTTAGGGGAATGAAGTGTCATACACCGGGTTGTTTATAGAGTAGATCCGCCATTGTTGATAGTCAAAAATGTCTGATAAAGGGATCCATTAGAAGCATAGCTCGCAAATATTGCATTAAATATCATTAAATTATTTAACATATTAACTAACGTTTGATTACACAGGTCAACTAAACGATGTATTTGGAGCAAACGTTTGATAGTAATGACAAAAAACACATTTGAGAAGCCTTTATCTAGTGTTTAATCTAATGCTTGAAAGAGATATGTAGGAACTGAACCGAAGTTGTGAAGTATTATTGTTTGAATGTTTATTGAGTGAATAAATACTATTGAATTGAATTGAATTGTTCATCAATACTGTTTTATACACTTCAGTGAAACTGACCCCTCTCCAGCTGAAAGCGTACAATTACTACAAGAAAAATTGCCAATCAATAGAACTTATAAAAGACGACGAGTTACAAAAGCTAAACTTCAGAGTGAAGAGCAAGGTATGTTTTTGTGCATAATATAGAATCAAAATAATGGTAGATTTGAAATTTAAAGCTGTTAGTTTGTTGGGTTTTTTAAAAAAAAACAATCAAAACGGAAGTCATCTTAGAAAAGTCAGTACTAAGCTGATAAAATGCATTACGTATCTCTCTCTCTCTCTCTCTCTCTCTCTCTCTCTCTCTCTCTCTCTCTCTCTCTCATCTTAACGCCTGGAATGCTTTTATGAAACTGGAACCAAGAGATCCACTCAGTGTGAAAAATTGGGTCAAGAACAAGGCCTTCGTGTGTTTACTTTCTAAAACTCCTTAAAGGAATTTGATGAAACTTCAATCAAATGCTCACCTCACTAAGACGTTGTGCGAAATTTTCTTCTAAAACTTCTATTCACGCTACCTGAAAACATTTATCGCGCATGAAAAGGTAGCCATTAAGGTCAGTTCAGACTCCGGTTTAATTACTGTTTTTCAAACCGCCTTGTAACATTTAATTTACTTACGTTTACTTGCTCCAGAATTAAAATTGGTTAGTGCAATCCTTACTAGCTACGTGTACATGTATATATTTTACTTCTCAGAGAGTGTTACGTGAAGAAGTCAAAGAGATGTTAAAATGGAGCGTGGACAGATCGTCACCTAGCAACAAGATTCGTGACCTAATGGAATGGTCAATAGATATCATGAAGGACATTGCATACCAGAGACGAATTTTGGGCAACCCCATAGCCATATTTCTGACGAAGGGGTGGTATGTGATATTGCTTATATTATAGTTTGACAATGGTAACGTACGGTGTCCTCAATGGTCGATGTTTAAGGTGTCATCTCAAAATATATTACCTCTCACCGCTGAGGGTTTAGGCCAGTCTCGATCAGAACATATAGTGAGAGACAGTTTGCCAGTTATTAAAGAGAGGACGATGTTTTTCTATATATGTGCATGAATTTACCTGCATACAGTAGTCAGTCTACGTATCTTGACTGCGATCCCTGCTGCAATTGGGCTCTATTTCCGTTGGGCTTACAATGATATTGATTGACGTATTAATCGTTAAGCATCTTCTTAATACATGCATATGAAGTATTCCTCTATGAATAAATCTGGTTGCTATATACAGGTCGATGTGTTGACAATTGTCTTAATAAAAACATTCCAAAGGGAATGTTCAATTGAATGTGGTTGTTACAATCACATTTAATGTAAATATATTGAGTATCGTATTAGTATTAGTGTTGGTTTTTTTTCATGTTGGCTCAGCTTGGCTATATATTGAGTTCGTGACATATGATGTTAGCATTTTCCTCGATAGCTAGGGATTGAGGTTATAAAACCGCAGGTTCATACCCAACTGAGTTTATCGTGAATTTAACCATAGAAACATTGGATTCGTTAATTTCAGCGGATCTAAATTTAGTATGAACGCGCAGTAAACTCTGATCCAGTCTTAATTAGATTTAATTAATAAAACTAATAATGATACACTAATATATATATATATATATAACAGGCTGTTCTGGAATCATATGGTGACCGGCCTGTCATTTGCCGTCAACATCCTCATGTTATTCACGTGGAATGCATCGTCTTCACTACAGCCAAAGGGTACAACAAACACAACTGGATTACCTCCGGGTATTAAAGAGTGAGTACATTTGACAAGACCTCAAATTATCAAAGCATTGGGTCGAAATCAGAGAATCGAAAATTAAAAATTTGGAATTTGCTTTAAAAATAATTTTACTAAATAAAAACTACTAAATAAAAACAATGTGATTCAGAAGAAAATCATCTGAAACTCTCTGAAAATGTTCTGCTTAAAAATTGGCCTATAACAGCGTTTTCACAATTTGACGATTTGGAGACTCGATGTGAATCAAAGAGGACATTCAACATTGTTTGAATATATATTGAATATATATTGAACCTGGTGGTGTTGCTGCATGTGAAGACGGGGAGAGGGTGCGGACGTGGTTGGTTGGTTTAATATTTCCTTCTTTACTTGTTTAATATTTTACTTCTTTCCACTCCAAGACGATGGCCCTTGTTGTCACTACTTCAGTATGTATGTAGTGTACGTGGTGTGACTCCGGATACTATTTATATTGCTGTGATCAATGTGTCAGTGTTCATATCTTGGTTAGCTAAACCCTGGGCTAAGCGAAATTTTGTAACTTCAATATTTTCTATCCTTAATGATTTTATGGCAATTCAGATGCATTTTTAGAAACAAAATAGTATATTTTCATTATGTTCAATGAAATAATAACCTAAAAAGTTGCAAATCTAAAAATATTGTGATTTGAAAACTTCACTTAACCCAGGGTTAATCTAACCAAGCTTTGAACAACTGGTTATTAACTTTTTAATGAAATTCAGTTTTGCAGTTTTGAGTGCGGTGGGGCAGAAACAAATTGTAGCCGCATTCTTTTGCTCTTGAAATCTTCAGGCCCAATCAGTGTTTTCCGAATCTAATATAGTCTGTAGTACGGAACTAGCTCTTCCGATTGGGTCTATTAAATAGCAATGGTGGGAAAGCCGTGTTTGAGCGCGTTGATTGGTCAGTTGCTTCAACAGAAAATTTGAATGACGTCACAATTTAGTAAGCGTTCATTTGCTATGATTTTGTCATTGTGGGACAGTCATATAATTTCCTGCTTTTCCATTGGTGGTTAAAAGACCTGATTCGGGAAATATCAGGTTCTGGGACAGACTACTTCCCGTTGGTATAAGTGGCGTGAAAGTGGGGTGGGGTTCGGGTCGTGAATTGCATATTTCATTACTCCTCACGAACGGACTTGTGAATAAAAATTAATCTTCTTTTTCTTAAACGCGCTATATGCTGGCGAAGGATTCCATTTTCAGATATAATTGTGAGTAGCGCATGGTGAAGTGTTAGAACATCGGCCCCAGAATCGTAGGGTACGACCCTCCTCCACGAACGCTTAATGTGGTGTCCTTGAGTAAGACACTTTATTCGCATAGGCTTAGTATTGGTTCTACCCAGGAAGATTTTAGCTTGATTTGTCTAAGCGGTAAGAACTTGTTTCACAATCAATGTGAAATGAATAAGTTTAAAACAGGTAAACACAATGGTATCTACTGTTGTCAGTCATATGCACCATTTATCGTTATTATACTCAGCACCATTTAATAGTGTATCATTCGTAGGCCCTTATACCCTTCCCCATCCCCCCACCCCCGGCTCCTACGCCTATGTCATTAATGGATTTCTTCAATTTTAGTCCGATACCGGTGATTGAAAACATATCTCAAGATCAGTACACAATGGCTATATACATCCTCGGCGGAATGCATAATATGTTTTGTTTTCTGGTGGTTATCAGTTATTTTGTTGGAAACCATCCACGACTTCCTGATCCAAAAGCGGCGTTAGAATCTATCAAGTAAGTAGTAAACAAAACATGTGTATTATATCATATACTGTAAACTGCGTATCTAAGGTTATAATAAATTAATTGCTAGATTATCATCCTCGCCCGCCCCTTTATTTCCATGCCGTCCAAATCCTTTTTATTTTCACAAAAAAATGTTTTTAAGAAAACATCCAAAAAAAAATAAAAATAAAAAATAAAATCCTCCCTCCTTCCCCGTTTTTAAGAAAAAAAATATGATAATCTAGCAATTAATTCATAATGACCTAAGTATTAGAATTTAATTATATTCATAAGTATTTATTGAGTGAAATTAAAACAATATAGAAACGCAATCTTGGCGTCTGCAGGGAGAGAGTGAAAATAATGTTAAACTTCACTTAATTTGTTTGTTTGGGTTGGGTTGCCCTTTTTTTAATAGTACTTAGGTTATATAACACCATTCCCGGGACTAGGCGGTTAACCAGTACTTAACACACTGGTTGCCTCCTCGCATATCCAGTGTTGGTAAAGGATTAATGACGGTAGAACAAAGTTCGTGACCAAAAATCACAGAAAATGTGGCCGGTTGGAGATTCGAACTCACGGCTCCTGGATTGACAGTCTGGCGCATTGCTAACTGCGCTGGCCTGGTCCGGCACTTCATTTCTCAGGAACGTCTCGTATATTAGGAACGTCTTATATCTCAAGAACGTCTCATATCTCAAGAACGTCTTATATATTAGGATCGTCTCGTTTCTCAGGAACGTCTCGTATGTCAGGATCGTCTCGTATCTCAGGAACGTCTCGTTTCTCACGTCTAGTTTCTAAGAATCGTCTCGTATCTCAGGAACGTCTCGCATCTCAGGAACGTCTCGTTTCTCAGGAACGTCTCGTTTTTCAGGAACGTCTCGTATCTCAGGAACGTCTAGTTTCTCAGGATCGTCTCGTATCTCGGGAACGTCTCGTTTCTCAGGAACGTCTCGTATCTCGGGATCGTCTCATTTCTCAGGATCGTCTCGTATCTCAGGATCGTCTCATTTTCAGGAACGTCCCGTATCTCAGGAACGTCTCGTATCTCAGGATCGTCTCGTATCTCAGGAACGTCTCGTTTCTCACGTCTCATTTCTCAGGATCGTCTCGTATCTCAGGAACGTCTCGTTTCTCAGGAACTTATCGTTTCTCAGGGACGTCTCGTATTTCAAGAACATCTCGTATTTGAGGAACGTTACAATAAACAAGTTATTCCTTAACTACAGCATACTGTTATTCTTAAACTATGATGTTAACTTGAGTGATGAATAGTACTGCAATAATGGTTTTGAAATATGTTTATTCTATAAAGTATACAATAATATAATAGTTATATGTGCGTGCGTACATGATATGCGTGCGTTCATGTGTACGTGCGTCAACAATGATTTACATGTTACAATAATCTACGAATCCGTATGGAATGTAAGAAATAGAATAGTGCCTATATTTTAAATTTCCGGGATGGTGGATTTTAATTATAGGATAGGGGTTTAATACGAGTTTTTTTTCTCAGTATTACATATTACCCTCTTCTCCGTTTTAATCTTACTCTTATTACTCAGTGATATTTGATTATCAAACATGGATAATGTTACTATAAGCATCCAATGTAGTATACTTTAAATATATTTTGTTGCAGAAAGACCTTAAAACCACCAGCCAAGGATGACGATGACCTCGAAGATGTACCGAAGAAGCAACACGAGTCAAAGATGGATGCACAGTTCCTCAGCTTCACCACAGTCTTTTACGCAGTAATGTCGATAATACTCTAATTGGCGGGCTGGCTGACTGTCTGGCTGACTGGCCGGCATACTGACTGCATGGCTGACTGGTTTGCTGACTTACCGGCTGACTACCTGGCTGACTAGTTTGGTGGCTGGCCGGCTGACTGACTGCCTGGCTGACTGGTGTGTTGACTGACCGGCTGACTGACTGCCTGACTGACTGGTTTGTTGACTGGCCGGCGGTTGACTGCCTAGTTGACCGGTTTGCTAACTGGCCAGCTGACTGACAGCCTGGCTTACTGGTTGGTTGACTGGCCGACTGGCTGACTGCCTGACTGACTGGTTTGCTGACTGGCCGGCTGACTGACTGCCTGGCTGACTGGTTTGTTGACTAGCCAGCTGACTGACTGCCTTGCTGACTGGTTTGCTGTCTGGTCGGCTGACTGACTGCCTGGCTGACTGGTTTGCTGACTGGCCGGCTGACTGACTGCTTGGCTGACTGGTTATGTGACTGGCCGGCTGACTGACTGTCTGGCTGACCGGTTTCTAACTGGCCAGCTGACTAACTGCCTGGCTGACTGGGTTGTTGACTGGCCAGCTGACTGACGACTGCCTGGCTGACTGGTTTGCTGACTGACCGGCTGACTGACTGCCTGGCTGACTGGTTTGCTGACTGGCCAGCTGACAGACGACTGCCTGGCTGCTGACTGGTTTGCTGACTGGCCGACTGACTGACTGCCTGGCTGACTGATTGCCTGGTTGACTGGTTTGCTGACTGGCTGCTTGGCTGACTGCTTGGCTGACTGGTTTGCTGACTGGCAGTCTGACTGACTGCCTGTCTGACTGATTGCCTGGCTGATTGGTTTGCTGACTGGCCGGTTGGCTGATTGCTTGGCTGACTGGTATGCTGACTGGCCAGCTGGCTGACTAGTTTGCTGATTGGTCGGCTGGCTGACTGCTTGTCTGAGTGGATTGCTGACTGACTGGCTGGTCGGGCGGCCAGTTTACCCGGCCGACTGACTCGAAATATACATGTAAATTGGCAAACAGAAAACGGCGGGTGTTAATGCAATGGCCCATTAGATAGAGCATCGGCTATTCGAAACCCTGTTCGATTCGATGACCTTATAAACACAACTCAGTACTGGTTTCATCCAGGAAATGCATCGGGGCGTATAACTCATAAGCTGACTTCGCAAACGAACTTCAAATCATTTTGCCAAAAAGAAATGAGCTTATTTTTAGATCTTTATTTACTTCGTTGAGCAAAAAAAAATTGGGAACCATTTTAAATTCTGGCAAATTAAACAAAATGTTTGGTCCGTGTGAGAAAATCCATGTGACCACTGTCCTTTCGATTTTTTCAGAGGGTAGAGGTCGTCCTAATGAGTGAGATTACTCAATTAAGCATTTTTTCCTGTTTATTACTATATCTGATAAAGATTATGACTATTACCGATCATGCATGTTAGATATTTGATAGAATTTGCTGAAGTTCTGCAGTTTTTCATTTCAATATGTATACAATTAAACATGTTTTAGTGTTCGTTCTGCGCATTCATTTAATGTATTATTTAAATAAGTATGTTACTGTGTTGTCTTTACACATGGACAATGGACTATGGATCTTTTTTCCTTACCATTTTTGTGTTGGTACGCCGTAAAAAACCCTTATTCCATTCATTCATTTCAAACAGACCATCTTCTCTTATATATGTCTTACATAAATTCTTATTATATCTTAAATACATTTGTTTGTAATGTACGAGCTAATCATGTAAGTACATTTTCAGGCGTTTCTGGCGTTGTCAGTTGGTGGGACTTTGTTTCACGGCTACTTCTTTGCCTTCCATCTTCTGAACATCGTGAATAATAACCAGTTACTTGGTGGGGTCATCAAGGCTGTCACTCAGAACGGTAATATACATTAATATCACGTGGTACGATATACATAGCACATGTATTGTTAGCGGCATTGATTTATGTAACAGTTATTATTAATTAATTTTATTAAGAATTTGACAAAATAGACCTTTAACACAAAGACAACCACGAAATTTCCAAATCAACCATTTATGTAATTTATGAACTTTCTAAAACAAAAACAAAATTATTTAAGGGTTTTGAAACATCATTTAATGGACTGAAAACATGATTCAAGTACAATATAAACAACCAATGAGTGCATAATTATAATATAGTGCAATTTATTCAACCAATGATAGCATAATTATACTATTAAAGTACAATTTATACAACCAATGATAGCATAATTATACTATAGTACAATTTAAACAACCAATGTTGCATAATTATACTATAGTACAATTTATTCAACCAATGATAGCATAATTATACAAAAATACAATAATACACCCAATGATAGCATTATTTTACTATAGAACAATTTATACAACCAATGATAGCATAATTTTACTATAGAACAATTTATACAACACATAATAGACTAATTATACTATAGTACAATTTAAACAACCAATGATAGCATAATTATAATATAGTATAATTTATACAGCCAACGATAGCATGGTTAAACTATAGTACAATTTTTAAAAAAAAAATTAAAACTTTGTTCCATGCCATGCTGAACTGAAAAGCGGAGGACTATTTATAATTTAATATATCGTATCGATAACTTGATCTAATCATTTCAGGTCGGTCACTTGTATGGGTAGGCATCCTCGGTTTGTGTGTGTTTTATCTGTACGCAATCGTAGGCTTCGCCATGATGAGGAGTATGTTCAATCCCAGTGAGCACATGTACTGCGCATCTCTCTGGGAGTGCACTGTAACAGTCATACGTTATGGTTTGATTGGAGACTTGTTTGATGTAAGTATGACCGACTCATATGAACATTTGCCTTTGAGTGTATTGGTTCATAAAAAGAAGCATAAAATCAGAACCTGCTCGTCTCACTTCACCATTAAATTTCCCATAGGGCTCCATAGTAACAGTATTGTACACAACACAGTGAAAATCAAAATATGCAGCATCTAGGCACATATTCTTCACTTGTTCAATGTCTGCAATTATAAACAAAAAAAATGAACCGTTGGTGTTTTTAATTCAATAGTTTTGAAAACGAAAATGATACAAAAATGTAGTAGCTAGAAAAATTGTATCAGCATGACCTTTTCTGTGGTGATATATTATTTACTGACAATTAAACACATGGTATGAATAAATAAACCATTGCAAAATAAAGCCTATGTGGTCCGGATTACTCCGGATTACTTATGAGAGATATTAGTGCAGTAAGTCTAGCTACGTCATTGAAATACACCGTATGTGTGAAAAAATAGGTCAACATTTTTTATTCGTTTATGCCCTAGTACATAGTTATATAGAAAGGAATGGCAGACTTTATCGCAGGTACCTAGTTATTATTTGGATTATGAGTTCTTCGTTACAAAAACCTGTAAATACCTGCAGTTGTATTGTTTATGTAAACATTTAAAACAAAAACTAAAGAAATATCTGATTCACCACTCAGGAAAACAATTACATGGACAAAAAAAGTATACCGACAATTTAGTCGATGTATTAACGGTTGGCGTTAATTAATTGCAAAACATGAATAAATCGCTCCTTTACGCCACAATCAATTTTGCATTGCTCTACATATAGAGAAATGCACTTCTGGAACACTTGATTCATAACCAATGGTTCTAAAAGTGCCGTGTTGCCAAAGACAGTGTCTGGTCCAATTATGCAGAAAAAAATGAGGTTGACAGGGTTGCTTTTTCACAATTTCGATAGTTTGATGACACTCCTTCATTTTTGATAAGTCTGCTCATTTGTTGCAGTGTATCACTACGCATCTTTAAACTGAAGAAGAAAAAGAGAATTAAAGTTTTATTCTTACCGACTTCATCCGGAATACTCAAGGGGACAATAGCGGTGTGAGTCTTATATGACGTATACACTTTATTGTGTATTATTATTCTGCTTACCTGTAATGTGTATGTTTTTGAGGACTAAGTAACTAATGTTTATGAATTTAATAATTTTAACACGTACTTGATGTTTTTTCATTCAGAACATGAAAGCACACGCTACAGAATCCAGCTTCTACATGTTCGGATTTGTTGTTCTGTACCACGTGTCTTTCTTCATCTTCATCACCACCATAGGATTAAACATCATCTTCGGAATCATTGTGGACACATTCTCTGAACTGAGAGACTTGAAGGTAAGCTACTCACGCGTACCGAACTAATTCCGCCATCCTTTCGTATCTCGAATCTATGGACTGTGTCATGATGAGGTAGTACGATCTGGAAGACAAGCAAATAACCATTTGACAAACGTGTATCATTGTCTAACGACACATTATATTGAGTATGACAATATTACATTGTATTAAGCAACGCTTAAGATAACTTTCCATTTAATTAAGCTGTCAGTTTAAGCCTTTTATTCGTGTTTTAGTATCATTTTTCAATGAAGCACTAACTGATGCGATACGCCAGCTAAGTGCATTATTGTGTCTTATTTGATTGTCAATCAAATGCAATGGAATATGCTTCAACCAAGAACCGACCACTCCAGATCAGTTCCAGAGTAGCGAACCCAGAAAAGCACTTTGCGACACACAGTGCCTTTAACTCGACTATTATGTGAAATGGGAAGTATTTTGTACTCGCCTAACGTCAGCATCGGCGACAGTATCGGCGTTCGCATCTCACCTCCGTTAATGTTTTGGTGCAAGTTGGTATATGTTTGCAGTAATATGGCTGGAACTTGGCATAGGTGTGTATGTTTGTACTTTGAGGCAGTATGCAGTACGTGACTCCTAACTTCAAAGTCAAGGTCATATTGTAGGATAGAAAGGTCACATTTTGTCTTTAAACTTTACGTTTAAGTATTTGAATAAATGAACAACTGTTTATTGAGATAAGACAATGCAATATTTTATCCAAATACAGTGGACAGCAGAATCGGATATGCGAGACACGTGCTTCATCTGCAGTCGAAACAGCTACGACTTCGAACATTACGGAAGGGTAAATAGTAACTTGGTTTATAATGTAGTGTGTACATCCTTAACATATATACTGGTCATACACCTATTACCGCGAGTCTAAGATTTTGTCATCCATGTAAATAATGGTATCAATAATAAACAGTAATAAAATTACTTAAGTGTGCTGAGTAATAAACAGTTGCCGGAACGAAATGTAAACAAATGCCGACGCTAACGGAAGTTGGAACTTTGTGCATGTCTAGTAAATTGTTATTAAACGAACACTTGCGGTAATAGGTATATCGCGGTATTAGGTATACAAGGGATACAATTTATAATTTTCCTTCTGCATTTCACTGTGTCATTAACATAAATGATAACGAAACAATATGTAGACGGTAGTTGTATATTAAGTATCAATTACAGCCAAACCTGTGTAAGCGGCCACCTCTATTGAGCAACCACTTGTCGTAAGCAGACATATCTAATATTTCCCATTTTTATGACTTCAGAGTAAATCAACCTGTATTAAATTAAGCAACGACTATTGTTTTAAACGTATTTAGTTTTACATTGATTGTGAAACGGGTTCTTACAACTGACTTAGACAAATCACGCTCGAGATCGTTCTGGGCATAGCCAGTACTAAGCATATGTGGATAAAGTGTCTTGCTCAAAGACAACAGTCATTCACCAGTATTTATACTTGTGAGGTTATCCTTCATTGAGCTAATATAGAATTTTGCCATTCGTTTTCCATGAACGCACACCTGTTAACGGCCATTTTTAGCTGTGGATATATTTTCACGATAGAAACACTGTTAAGGAGATAGGACTAATACAATGGGCATTTATGTTTCTGGTTCCCGTTTCTACTGTACTAATTCAGTTTGAGTGTAATAGACGCAGGAGCATGAAACAGGCCTGGATTTTGGTGTTTCATTAACCATTTAAAACAAATGGATGCAATACATAAATTGCTAGTAATCGACGCCAGATAATTGATAAATCGGACCATTCTGATATAGACTAGGGACATTATAATCATTAATATATAATATAAGGAATGAACTTCATTTGATGAACATTGACCCACCTTGCACGTGGTACATGTCAGTTTATGTCTCATGAACTTTCAAAACGTGAAATTCGTTCCTTAACTAAACTATAGACAAAATGAACTTCTTTATTTCAGGGTTTTGAATACCACGTTCGCCACGAGCATAATATGTGGTCCTACATGTTTTTCTTCATTCATCTGAATGGTACTGAAGTCAACGACTATACAGCCCTGGAGATGTTTGTTTATAAATTGGTTAGATTTGGCATTCTAGTAATCTATTATTCATATATCTAAGAAAATAAGTGACTGCTAAACTAACAGTGGTACATGTCTTAGTCAGCTGATCACGGACCAATCGGAACAACATAGCTCGGTCATTTCCGTAAACGTTTGAAATAAATCATTCCGAACATTTACGGAAATGGCCTAGTGATGTTCCCATATAATTATAGCAAAACAATTGACAAATAATAATAGTAACCCCTATGACACTTGTACAGCTTATGTTAGTGCCAATGTATTCACACATTTCACAAAGATTTTTACGTTACCTGTGATAGGGCAGTTGGTGGACACTTCGAATTCAGTGCGCTATTCGCTGGCGCCGCATGGGTGTTAGGTTCAACTGCGGAAATGACGGGGGAAAATAAATCGGAATTTGTCCGTGGTCAGGTAAATTAGACATGCGTCATTTCTCTGCACTGACGCACATTTTGGACAAAATAAAACCCAATTGCAATATAAAACTCCGCGGTTATCTAGAAAACTTTCGCCATACAAACTGAGAGATCAGTGAGGTATTCGAATGTTGTTATAACACCATCATTACAGGTTTTATTAGTAGAGGAAACCCTTAAAGTGAATACATCTTCCTGCCAAGGAACTGAATAGCTAGCTAAAAAAACTAGATGAGCTGTTCTCGAACACACAACCTCAGTGGTAAGAGGCAAATGACCTAAAGTTAGCCACTTTAAACAATTCAGTCAGCGGAGTGACAAACTTTGAAAAATAAAAGAAAAGACCTTTGTCAATCAGATGTTTTTGTGCAAACTTTAACAACACCAACAACAGATTTTATTCAGCACAAAGCAACATTACAATCGTTGCAACCTGCATAAAATATGTAATAAGTACATGGAGATCTCATTTATATTTCAGCTTTTGCAAGAAAACTACGAGTTTTTCCCGCTTGATCGCGCCTTGTCCCTTGCACACATGGGTCAAGACACCACAGAAACCAAAATAGATGATTTGTTATTCAAAGTTACGACTGTAGTGGACAAACAAACACGAGAGGTTCGTAACTGTGCATTGATTTTGAAATTTAATTAATACATTGTATATTAGTATGCTAAGTATTGTCGAGTTATGGTAATGACCGTTCTCTCTCTCTCTCTCTCTCTCTCTCTCTCTCTCTCTCTCTCTCTCTCTCTATTCGTATGTCGTTTGAATGCTACGTTTTGTGTTGGTCATATATAAATATTTAAATTTTATCTATTAAAGAAATAAAACACATTATACTAGTAAATAGTGAAAATGCGTCATTTGCCGGTTATAAGTTCACAATTTAAATACTTTATGGAGCTCGGAAAGCTGTTTCAAAGAATAAACAAACATTGCATTCTTCTAAATAAACATTTAAGATTGATGCAACATTTATTGTATATTACAAACACACAGGAACTAGAAAAGAAGAGAGGCGAAGAAAGGAGGCGACAAAAGGTATGGGAACAGAAACATCGCCTTGGTTCATTCCGTAGAAATGCTAAACTACCCGTAAAGGCGACATCGGTTGAGCATGGTTCCACGGTTACACAGGAAGAGCCTCATCAAGGTTTACGTGCCATTGAGAGTCCGCCACTGTCAAGGTCACCAAGCTATTCAAGGCGTCCGAGCGTTGTAACAGGACGTAGACCAAGTATAGCTGGCCATGCAACGAGTGGTACGGGGTATACGACGCCATTAAATCGCCACGACAGGTATCGCAGACGAAAGAGTGTAAGTCCGATTGATCCTCAGAACTTAGGATTCCATCGTGGTACTCCTAGATACGAAGACGATTTCGATATTGGGACACCCACGACGGCCTACGATGGTAGAGCACAAAGCCCGACACTACGTAATGTAGACACCGACTTGTTGGATATAATCCCTGTACCGATAAGTCGACGCCAGTCTATTGACCGCCACCGGAGCGCAAGACTAAGTCTGACTGTGGCAACCAGTCCAAGAGAGGATATGACGTTTTTCTCAGAGACTGATCCTATTCCGTATTTGCGGCAACTTTCGTCCCAAATTTCACAGGAGAGAGAACGCCGCATGTCCCAAACCTTCCAAGAGGGTTCAGCATTAGCCCTGCCTGCGGAGAGATATCCTGATCAAGACCGCAGTGGTGATAGTGATTTGTCAGATGAGGGGCCACCGTAAAATGAGAAATTGAATAATAGTCTTAAATGTGTATGCTTAAGTATGTTGTGTTGACTATGCTTGAGAAAGTGTTTTAAAAATGTTAATATACATCTGGATAAAAGGTAAGCACCCCACCCGTGGATATTTGACAATGAATGACAACACAAGTGCTGTCATGAGATGACCAACAGATTGAGCTTAAAAAATCAACAATCAAAAGTCTGTATGGTTATCAGTTTAGTGTACCTTTTAATCAAAATATCGAAACAGAAGAACAAGTGTTGTTTCTTAACCAAAAAACACATGTTTTAAGTATGGAACTATAGAGTTTCAAATACGTTTTCATGTGAATATGTTTTACTAAAAATGATGGGTATCATTCTGTAACGCATTCGTCAGTTACGTGTATAGCCTATATTGGCTACTGATGGGTCAAGCCTCTGTATCTTCCATAGGCGTAGGAGCCGGGGCCAGTGAGGACCGGGCCTCCCAATGTTCAGGTTGGAGGGGCCAGCATATACTTTGCCCCCCCCCCCACCCCCCACCCTCAATCCAATATTTTACTTTTTCCATGTGTATATATTAAACACATATTTGCAAACTTGAAGCACAAACGGTAGCTTTGTTGTCTCATCCACTATCCATTATTTCTAAATTATGCAAAACTACTTCATATACATGTTTTGTTTAATTACAAACGTCAAGTCTCTCATGTATAAAAGCCATATACAACTGGATTATTATTATTATTATTATCATAATTATTATTATTATTATTATTATTATTATTTTTATTATTATTATTATTATTATTATTATTATTATTATTATTATTATTAAACAAAGTATGTGACAAATACAAACTTTGCAACACTACAATGTTTAAGATTAAAATATATTGTTCAGAATGACGTTTAAATAAGTTTATTCAATGTTTTTAATACATGTATATTAGAAAGATGTCTCGGTGAATGTTTTTGTATCATTTCACTGTTTGGTTTTTGGTTTGTTTTTAGTAAAATACACATCGAGTTCATTAATCTTTGCATTATTGCGCATGACTTCGCCATTCACGAACATGATGTCACTTCAGCGCTCACTCGGTGAAAGACAAATGGTATTTGGCAGAGATAAACACTTATTCTCTGTTTATGTATTTGTAGCCATGTCTTTACTCAGTGTCATACTTTATACAACATAAAAATATTGTAAAATACATGAACCGTAAATGATTCAGAATTGGGATGTTGCTGGAGTCGATAAACTAATATCTTGATGAATAACTAATATAGGGATTTCTCAGTGAAATAAAATCAGGTAATCTCACTGTTCAAAACAGTGAAATTACCATATACAATTCTAGTTTGATTATAAAGTATGTTGATAATGAACCAACACTCTAGTATGAATCTTGGCGTATGGTTTGTCACGTTGAACTACTTGCTGTAATTGGGAACGCGTTCAGTACGGTTAAATATGTTTACTGTGTCTTTAAACGCTAACGTTGCTCAACTAAATGAACAGTAAACAAAAATCGGACTACATCAGCGCCATCGCTTCTTTTTTTCTTTTGTAAAGTGCATGATTCAACAGACAGTTTTCAAATGTGTTTGTTTGTACAGCGATCATGTGGTTCAGTTGACGTGTTTTATCAAACGTAAGCAAACGCAATAAACAATTAACCGAACTGAACATAGTCCAGTGGTAAAGATTTTGGGTCCACTATATATAATAAGCAAATTGCGTTCATGACTTAAAAACGTAAAATAATATTTACGACCATTAACTTTAAGAAAAACGTTTGTTTGTTTCAGTGATGCACCTAAATGCGTAAGCTCATGAACACAACAATATGGCATGCGTTCATGAGATAAAATTAAAGTCGATATTCACTGAAACAAACAAATGACCGATATGTACACCATCATAAAAGTATACAGTTATTGGAACACTAAGTAAAATTAAATATTTGTTATGCAGGTGTGTCAATATTCTATAGTTACATGTTATATGATTATGTAAAATGAGTGAAATAATAGTGATTGCATTAAGCCTACACACTTGATAAAGTTATATCCTGTAATATACATGTATCATTTCTCTCGGGAAGTGACAGTGTTTGACTTCCGTACATATTTAAATATACTAAAGCGCATTTAAAAACGCAAGAATGGGTAATGTATCAAATCTAGATATGACATGAATGATAAACCAAGTATGGGTATTGTATCAAACTTAGATATGACATGAATGATAAACCAAGTATGTGTATTGTATCAAATCTAGATATGACATGAATGATAAACCAAGTATGGGTTTTGTATCAAATCTAGATATGACATGAATGGGCATTGTATCAAATCTAGATATAACATGAATGATAAACCAAGTATGGGTTTTGTTTCAAATCTAGATATGACATGAATGTATTTTATCAAATCTAGATATGACATGAATGTATACCAATTATGGGTTTTGTATCAAATCTAGATATGACATGAATGATAAACCAAGTATGGGTTTTGTATCAAATCTAGATATGACATGAATGGGTATTGTATCAAATCTAGATATGACATGAATGATAAACCAAGTATGGGTATTTTATCAAATCTAGATATGACATGAATGATAAACCAAGTATGGGTATTGTATCAAATCTTGATATGACATGAATGATAAACCAAGTATGGGTATTGTATCAAATCTAGATATGACATGAATGATAAACCAAGTATGGGTATTGTATCAAATTTAGATATGACATGAATGATAAACCAAGTACGGGTTTTGTATCAAATCTAGATGTGAAATGAATGATAAACCAAGTATGGGTATTGTATCAAAACTAGACATGACATGAATGATAAACCAAGTATGGGTATTGTATCAAATCTAGATATGACATGAATGATAAACCAAGTATGGGTTTTGTATCAAATCTAGACATGACATGAATGATAAACCAAGTATGTGTATTGTATCGAATCTAGATATGACATGAATGATAAACCAAGTATATGTATTGTATCAAATCTAGATATGACATGAATGATAAACCAAGTATGGGTATTGTATCAAATCTAGATATGACATGAATGATAAACCAAGTATGGGTATTGTATCAAATCTAGATATGACATGAATGATAAACCAAGTATATGTATTGTATCAAATCTAGATATGACATGAATGATAAACCAAGACAAAATTTGTTTTTCATTTTCATCACTTTAACACAAATTTATAGAATTAATTTAATTTGTAACATACATTTTGTTTATGAACTGATAAAAATGATAGCAGATTTCGGATAAAAATATATTCGATATTCAAAACGTGCATTTTTAAGGGCGTATATATACTATATATATACACACTATTAAGATTGCTTTTTGCGTGTATGCATTATTTAATGTATGATAATTTGAATGATTTAATATTGCTTGGAAGCGTTTGTACACACGGTGACAGTCCCGTTTTTTCTTAACAATTGTTTAAATGAGTTCAAACCACATTAATATAACAGTTGAAAACGTGTCACAAATGAAACGGTACTTTGACATACATATATTGTAATTTATGAATAATAAAAGAAACAGAAATACGTGAACAACTACATTTGTGTAGCTTGACTGTATAGGATTAGCTTCTTATCCTGGAGTTTGCAGGTTCGATCCCTAGCTCGACTTGGAGGCCTTTCAGAAACAACGCCCAGAACTGGATCTACCCAAAGAATCGGATTCCAGAGAACTTTACCAAAGTCCTTAGCTTGCTTCCAAATGGATATTAAATAAATAAGTATACATGGACTATCTCGGAGTGTACTGATCAGTATGCATGAGCTGTCTCGGAGTGTACTGATCAGTTTACATAGGCTGTCTCGGAGTGTACTAATCAGTATACATGGACTTTCTTGGAGTGTACTGATCAGTATACATGGGCTGTCTCGGAGTGTACTAATCAGTACACATGGGCTTTCTTGGAGTGTACTGATCAACATACATGGGCTGTGTCGGAGTGTACTGATCAGTATGCAGGGGCTGTCTCGGAATGTACTAATCAGTATACATGGACTTTCTTGGAGTGTACTGATCAGTATACATGGGCCGTCTCGGAGTGTACTGATCAGTATACATGGGCTGTCTCGGAGTGTACTGATCAGTATGCATGGGCTGTCTCGGAGTGTACTGATCAGTATACATGGGCTGTCTCGGAGTGTACTGATCAGTATACATGGGCTGTCTCGGATTGTACTGATCAGTATGCATGGGCTGTCTCGGAGTGTACTGATCAGTATGCATGGGCTGTCTCGGAGTGTACTGATCAGTATACATGGGCTGTCTCGGAGTGTACTGATCAGTATACATGGGCTGTCTCGGAGTGTACTGATCAGTATACATGGGCTGTCTCGGAGTGTACTGATCAGTATGAATGGGCTGTCTCGGAGTGTACTGATCAGTATACATGGGCTGTTTCGGAGTGTACTGATCAGTATGAATGGGCTGTCTCGGAGTGTACTGATCAGTATACATGGGCTGTCTCGGAGTGTACTGATCAGTATGCATGGGCTGTCTCGGGGTGTACTGATCAATATACATGGGCTGTCTCGGAGTGTACTGATCAGTATGCATGGGCTGTCTCGGAGTGTACTGATCAGTATACATGGGCTGTCTCGGAGTGTACTGATCAGTATGAATGGGCTGTCTCGGAGTGTACTAATCAGTATGCATGGGCTGTCTCGGAGTGTACTGATCAGTATGCATGGGCTGTCTCGGAGTGTACTGATCAGTAGGCATGGGCTGTCTCGGAATGTACTGATCAGTATGCATGGGCTGTCTCGGAGTGTACTGATCAGTATGCATGGGCTGTCTCGGAGTGTACTGATCAGTATGCATGGGCTGTCTCGGAGTGTATTAATCAGTGTGCATGGGCTGTCTTGGAGTGTACTAATCAGTGTGCATGGGCTGTCTCGGAGTGTACTGATCAGTATACATTGGCTGTCTCGGAGGGTACTGATCCGTATGCATGGGCTGTCTCGGAGTGTACTGATCAGTATGCATGGGCTGTCTCGGAGTGTACTGATTAGTATATGTCTGTCTCGGAGTGTACTGATCAGTATGCATGGGCTGTCTCGGAGTGTACTGATCAGTATGCATGGGCTGTCTCGGAGTGTACTGATCAGTATGCATGGGCTTTCTTGGAGTGTACTGATCAGTATGCATGGGCTGTCTCGGAATGTACTGATCAGTATACATGGATTGTCTCGAAGTGTACTGATCAGTTTACATGGGCTGTCTTGGAATGTACTAATCAGTATACATGGGCTTTCTTGGAGTGTACTGATAAGTATACATGGGTGTTCTCGAAGTGCACTTTTCAGTATATGGGCCGTCTCGGAGTGTACTTATCAGTATGCATGGGATGTCTCGTAGTGTACTAATTATTTTCTGGGTGTTTCAGTTTATTTGTTTTATGTAAAATGTATTATCAGTCACATATGCAAGCACTTTATGCAGCTGTCAATTAAATGTTTTTTCACAATCGATTTTTCTTGTTTGCTTTTAATGGTATTCCAGTTGTTTCATAAAATGCAATACAAGATTTAGTTTGTGTATTCTCCAAAGGAAGTAAATATAAATAAATAGATAAATCAACTCCTTTTCCAATATTCTTTTTCAGCGGGTCTTCGCCAAAGATACAATAGGCTACAAATGACCTGACAGGGATTGTCAATCAGTGATCGATAATAAAATCAGCGATCGATATTGTTTCCAATGCCGCCATTTCTCTTAGACAAGCGAATGTATCTAAGTAAACACTACATGGTCACACTGGAGTATCATGCCACAAACACCTAATGTGATACTCCATCCAGTCAATCATTGACACAGAGTCGCCAGAACTACTCACTAAATGCTGAGATTCAAACAACATATATTATCATAATCAAAACAAAATATTCGATTGTAATATTAGTCAGTGTTGATAAAGTGAACATAGCGAAAACGTAAAATGAAAACGTAGCAATCATGGGTAACGAATGACGTATACTTTGATCTATGTTCATTTAATAAGCACAGCCGGGCCCGGTTAGCTCAGTCTGTAGCGCGTCTCATTTTCAGTCGTGATTTCGAAACTTAATCATACTACTAACAACATTGCAACACATTTATATAATCAATATCCATGTTCAGCATATATGACATACTTGTTGTTTTGGTGGAGGCTGACCTCAGAAGGAATCTGAGCAGAACCACTGTCCATCCGCAAGTAGCAAGCAAGTTTTTAGACTAAGCTGGGTTCGAAACCACAATTTTGCAACATGCATATATATCTGGCAGTTTACATTTCACATAGGGCTCCATTGTAAAAGCTATATCCAAACACAGTGAACTTTTTTTACAGCATGTGACTAGGTTCAAATTCTTCACTGGTTCAAGATCTGCTGTTATAAAGAAAAAAATATATACCTTGACCAGATTTTTTTAAAAATTCAATAACTCTGTGATATTTGTCAATTTTCACAGTAATACTATGTCAACTATTCGCATACATAAATATGTGAAAATAAATTGGTGATAATGAAATGCACGCCTGCTATTGCAGGTTCTTTTAATTGTTTTAATAACAAGCATGGTATGCAACAATGACGGTGTTAACCAGGTATTTCATGTTTCCATAATGAAACAGTTGTAACGGCTTGGTCTAAGTGATATTGTATTGATGTATGGTGTTTAGCGTCGCTTTCAACAGTTTTTCAGTCATATCGCGACTGTGTCTACTTGAGACAGTATTCTGAGCGCTGTCACACTGGAGTATCATGCCGCAGACACATGGTATGATACCCTACCCAGTCACATTATACTGACACCGGGCCGACCAGACCTAGAACTCTCCTCTAAATGCTGAGGGTCAAGCGAGGAAGCTTCTAGTACCATTTTTAAAGTCTTTGGTATGACCCGGCCGGGGATCGAACCCACGACCTTACGCATGCGAGGCGGACGCTCTACCACTAGACCACACCGCGGTCTTGGTCTAAGTGAGTAACTGTTAAACATTAACTATCAATGTCAATTCAAGTAAATGTAATAAACTCTAACTTATGCCTAATGCTTCTAAAATAACAATGAATGATAGATAAACAATGGTTGCCATTGATTGGTCCAGGGTTAAGCTCAATATTCCCAGCCTCTAAAATATGTGACATAGAATTAAATTAAAATATGGAGTAAAAATGGGAAAATGTGTAATTTTCTCCAAATATGATCTTGATACCGATGGCGACCCTCCATGCATTTACATCATTACCAAACACTGTCAGGATATAATGACACAAACACCATGACGGCTTCCAAACAATCTGTTTCATAGAAGAACTTAATACCGGGATTACACATAAGGAAGAAAATATAAGAAGAAGAATACAAAGACAGACTACCTGGCGTAACAGACCCAAGTAGAGTGTAGAAGGAAAGGAGAAATAAAAACATAGAAAAAAACTCCATGTTAAATATCGATGCAGTAGTTCCCATCGGAACTTCAGCAAATGATATTTGGGAATTCATGTCCAATCCCTGCATTGCCAAATACGAAATCAATATGATAATTATGAAAGTCCAGATCAGATTACGCCCAACAATCCGATCATGAGCTACACATTAATTACACTTCTAATATACTTAGTAATAACAAACATATTAATGATTAATGAAATAGCTTAAAAGAATACCATATGTGTGTGGCAGGGTAAGGACTGGATTAATCATTTATTACAGTTATATTTAAAACATGTCAGTAAAAAGCCTAAAGGTGTATAAAAAGCCATACTCATTCAGCATGCATGCACGTTATTATCACTTTATCACACAACCGTCATTAAATTCAGCCACATAAATTTATAAATAATAGCAAGTTACTTCGCTTTAGTCATCATTCTATATGCCTCATTATGGTGAAAATAATTCCAGACATCATAATAATCGCTTCTGTTATCATTATAAGCATCAACATTATTCACCAAACTAATCATCATCATCATTATAATCAACAACATCATCCGTTTCATCATAATAATCATTAACTTTATTATCATCACCATCATCTTATCATCATTATAATGATCAACATCTTCAATATAATCATAATAACCATCCACCTGATTATCAACATTTTCATCATTATCATTATATTCATCAGCAACTTCATTAGAATTATCATCATCATAATAAGCAACATCTTTATTATCATCATTTCAATCTCCAACATCTTCAATATTATCATTGTGATAATCATCAATATAAGCCATCATCAACACGCCCATTATCATCATTATAATCTTAAAGAGCTTCATTGCTATTATTAACATCATATAATCATCAACACCTCCATTATTATGATTATAATCTTTAAAAGCTTCATTGTTATTATTAACATCATATAATCATCAACACCTCCATTATCATCATTATAATCTTAAAGAGCTTCATTGTTATTATTAACATCATATAATCATCAACATCTCCATTATCATCATTATAATCTTAAAGAGCTTCATTGTTATTATTAACATCATATAATCATCAACACCTCCATTATCATCATTATAATCTTAAAGAGCTTCATTGTTATTATTAACATCATATAATCATCAACACCTCCATTATCATCATTATAATCTTAAAGAGCTTCATTGTTATTATTAACATCATATAATCATCAACACCTCCATTATTATGATTATAATCTTTAAAAGCTTCATTGTTATTATTAACATCATATAATCATCAACACCTCCATTATCATCATTATAATCTTAAAGAGCTTCATTGTTATTATTAACATCATATAATCATCAACATCTCCATTATCATCATTATAATCTTAAAGAGCTTCATTGTTATTATTAACATCATATAATCATCAACACCTCCATTATCATCATTATAATCTTAAAGAGCTTCATTGTTATTATTAACATCATATAATCATCAACACCTCCATTATTATGATTATAATCTTTAAAAGCTTCATTGTTATTATTAACATCATATAATCATCAACACCTCCATTATCATCATTATAATCTTAAAGAGCTTCAGTGTTATTATTAACATCATATAATCATCAACACCTCCATTATCATCATTATAATCTTAAAGAGCTTCATTGTTATTATTAACATCATATAATCATCAACACCTCCATTATCATCATTATAATCTTAAAGAGCTTCATTGTTATTATTAACATCATATAATCATCAACACCTCCATTATTATGATTATAATCTTTAAAAGCTTCATTGTTATTATTAACATCATATAATCATCAACACCTCCATTATCATCATTATAATATTAAAGAGCTTCATTGTTATTATTAACATCATATAATCATCAACATCTCCATTATCATCATTATAATCTTAAAGAGCTTCATTGTTATTATTAACATCATATAATCATCAACACCTCCATTATCATCATTATAATCTTAAAGAGCTTCATTGTTATTATTAACATCATATAATCTTCAACATCTCCATTATTATGATTATAATCTTTAAAAGCTTCATTGTTATTATTAACATCATATAATCATCAACACCTCCATTATCATCATTATAATCTTAAAGAGCTTCATTGTTATTATTAACATCATATAATCATCAACACCTCCATTATCATCATTATAATCTTAAAGAGCTTCATTGTTATTATTAACATCATATAATCATCAACATCTCCATTATCATCATTATAATCTTTAAAAGCTTCATTGTTATTATTAACATCATATAATCATCAACACCTCCATTATCATCATTATAATCTTAAAGAGCTTCATTGTTATTATTAACATCGTGTTATCATCAACATTTATCAAACTTATGATTATCAACCTCTTCACCACCATCATTACAATCGAAAGGTTACGGAAGGAGGGTGGAGTGCTGGTATTGTTTGTGACGTAATTATTGGAAAATGTTTAGAGTCCCTTTGTTGTCCAACTCGGACATTATTGACAAACTGTATGAGATTCCATGAACATAGACAATAATCAATTACACAGCAGCCAATCGTCGACGTGTGGCTAAAGTTTCAAACAGTTTGCCATCCTTAACTTAGCCATTTTAGTATACTAGTATACTAGTATATCTTACCCAATTCAATATTTCTATATCACATGTATTAATAATATACTTGTCTCACAGAGCTACTCAAAAGTTCGTTGTATTCTCCATTGACATATTCAACTGTTTTAGATGGTTACTTAGTTCACCTATTCTTGCATTTAGACCCCCTAAGATTATACTGTAGGATAAACCGAAATAAGTTGCAATGTTTATTATAATATTTTCTTAAATAGATTTCATTTTTTATAATGAGTCATTATGAGTGGATGGGGTGGGGGTATTCAAATAATGATACAACGTTTGTTTCAAATTTCGTATATACACTTTATTAAAATTGAACGCTTAACCGATGGTACACTCATATTGTATTTTATTCGCCATTATAAAATGCTTTAATTGATATATAGACTAAACAACTTCCCCGCCATTGCTCGCCCTGATTTGTACGTATTCAGCATGCTAAGAAGGCCTATACTTATTGCATACTTTTGACCTAACATAGCTGCTCTCGCCTGATAGATATTACCGGTAATATAAAATTATATGTATGTATAAGTGTCTAGTTTTACCTGTTTCATATTACGTGGCAGATTTATCTTAAACACCCACCAGTACGATCCCTTGTTCTTCCTAAACTGGAATACTGTTCCACAGACTGGGACCCAAAGTGCACCACCAAGGACAATGAAGGTGACCTATCTAATCACAG
This sequence comes from Panopea generosa, assembly GCA_029582155.1. Taxonomy (NCBI): domain Eukaryota; kingdom Metazoa; phylum Mollusca; class Bivalvia; order Adapedonta; family Hiatellidae; genus Panopea; species Panopea generosa. The sequence continues at coordinate 7,483,055 of CM055900.1, forward strand.
ACTAGTCTGCCAGCTCGAAATGGTCCAGAGGAGGAATGCAAGATGGGTTATACCTATAACCATAACACATCCAGCGTTACCGAAATATTGCATAGTCTGGTGTGGAGATCTCTCGAGCAAAGGAAGATGCCAACATTAATATCATCAGCTTCGGGACAGACAGGGATTACACGCGGGATTACACGCTGTTTTTTTTCTTCCCAAGAACGGTTGTGCCTTGGAATCAGCTCCCCGCTCATACCTGCCTGTCAGAGTCGCTGGACCCAGGTCTTGAAGACCCGGCACTCGCGCCTCATTTAATTCTTAAACTCTGTTGTCCTCTATTATTCTTTCCCTCTGTTTGCTTCCTTCTATCTCTACTAATCCTCCTGCTCTTTCTCATCTTTTTCATGTTTCCCTTAATTTTGTTCTAGCACACAACTGGTGATAACAAGTTGATGGTATACCAGTTATCGACAAAAGCAAAAAAATAATCGACTAATATACGATACTTCTTAATTTATGAGGGGAAACGACAAAATCTTTCTAAAATGGTTCCAACTGAATAAACGATTAAGGACTTAAATAGAGATATCTTTCTTTAATAAGACAATTATTATCTACCATATATTACAACACAGACAAAATCCAGTCTTTCTAAAATGGTTCCAACTGAATAAACGATTAAGGACTTAAATAGAGATATCTCTCTTTAATAAGACAATTATTATCCACCATATATTACAACACAGACAAAATCCAGTTGTCGTTCTTGGTAGTAGGCCGGTCGGAACAACACCGGCCATTTCCGTTTCCTTTCGGTTGTAGGCGGACATATACGATCATTGTTCGGTATGTGACCATGACGTCATGAATATTTTCTGGAACGGCGTGAATCGAAAATGGCCGACACGAAATTGTATGACGTTCTTGGGGTGGGAAAAAATGCTTCTGACGGCGAAATTAAAAAGGTAAAATAATTTATAATTGATACATTTACGTATAAATCCATATGTTTCTTTTTAAGTTTGAAAATAATGTTGATTTCTTTGTAGATATCCTTATAATTGGTAAAATTTAGAGGTCATTTTTGCTGAATTTAGAAACAACAGGATGTCATTTTATGAAACAAATGAAAAGAGAACTACATAAATTATTGATTCGATATGTAAATTTTAATATTAAACTAATGTATCCCAGTTGAATTTAAATTACACCATTTAGCCCAACAAAAGTCGGCTTATTATTATTTTAATTATGCGTAATTGAATAATGTTATGGGATTTCGCGAGTTGGCTCACTGAAGACTTGTCGGAGCAAGCAATCGGAGCAAGCAGCGAGTGATACAAAATGTATATTATTATTATAAACCAATTATTATTATTATATGGACACTTTTAAATTTTATAAGAAATTCTGAACTGTAAACAATATTTCATTGAAAATAGATATTAAAAAAACCCCGTAAAGGTGTGGCTATCTTGAAACCAAGCTGTAAAACCAGTCACACAAGACTGATATTACACTATCAAGGTGTTGTATTTAGAGATTGAAATACCATAATTGTTTTCTTTGTTATATGTTTTTTTTTTAGTTTTTAACAAGTTATTTTGTATAAACAGAATCTGGAATACTGGGGGTTTTCCTGTATATTTGAAAACCTAATGCAATATTTTTGCCTTTAATTATTTGTTCTGTAATGTACTGATTAAGTTCATTAACTATTATTACTTGATACTAATCTTGAAAGCATGGTCCAGTGGTAAATCCTCCACCCTAACTATATTTGTGGTGTCCTTAAGCACTTTATCCTATATATGCTTAAGCAGTGTTTATTTTCGACCATTTTTATAGCCGTTATTGGGACATATGCCCAATGGCAAATAGTCTTTTTTCCCCCAATTGAGCGGTAAAAATTCCCAATTGAAAGCATCAATAATTGTAAATTGAAACTTGCCATAATTCCTTGATAAAATAAAGTTTTCCTTATATTGAATTGAGTATGCCATTGATTCTTTAATCAAATGTCCAGAGAAGCATGTTTACACATTTTTATGAAGTGCAAAAGTTTAACCAATGTTAATGAAAATGCCGCTAAAATTCCCAATCTAAGGATATGGGTAATTTTTACAAAAGGGTGAAAAAAAATGCTTAAGTTTGAATCATTACTTTATACACTGTGGTTCCAATATAACATGGTCCCTGGAGGTCATGTTATAGATGAAACTATGCTATTTTAAAATACTAAAATACATCTCTGTTATAGAAAGTCCCACATGTTGAACTTTATGCACATTTTTTTTTTCCCCGATATAAAGTGTAACTTGTTATGAAATGATTACTTTTAGCTACCATTCTTTATTACATTTTTTCATGTAAATATATTGTTAATATGGACAAAATCTCTTTGTTTTGAAATGAAAACATTCTTTGGCAGCCATTTTACATGCTTTGCATCACATGAACATATCTAGAAAGCCACCAAGCAAGATGTTCATATTTAGTATGCAATGCTTATTTTCAAAGTGTTAAGGGTAAAAATGAACATTCATTTCAAATTGCTATTTGAAACAAACTAATCAGCACTCAAATTGAGAATGCTTTTAATTTAAATTTTAATGTTTTATTCAGAAATTTCAGCGCTTCAATCTGGAGCACTATAATATCGTTTTTAAATTTGGGAGCCCTAGATAAAACTTGTAATAATAACAAGTTTTGTGTTATATCAGACAGTGGCATATCTTAACTGCACTGTGCTCATTTATTTTAGTTTGATTGTGAAGTAAATGCCTGAGAGTCTTAACATCTTACTCAATGCAGATTTTATTTTATTTTTGGTATTTCTTTTTTAATTTCTAATTTATCTGAAAGATATGTTCAACAGCTGATACATTTTTCGGTAATCTTTCAAAATTTGTTTGAGCTTTGCATCGCTGTCTAGCTATGAGTATGAGATTGATTGAATATTTAGCGTCATTTTTATGCCATTGAGGGCTAACAGACGATCAGTTACCCTAACCGCTATTTCCTGGTATAAACCAGTACTCGAGCACACCCCATCTCCGCAAGTAACTGATTTGAGAAAGTCCCTGATTCAGCAATGAGGTTGCATAACAAAAAATGTTTGTTTTCTTTATTCATAAGCCCCTTCTTTGTGTTTAGTCAAAAACAGAGTGAATAGACTCCATTTTTTAAAAAATGCTGAAAGTAGTACCTAACCAAGACTTACATTTTTCATCACATTCCACATGCTTCCCAACATGTATTTAATTACTTAATTGAAGTGCTTATGGACTAATAATCCTAATCATTATGCAAATTTCTCTTTTTTATTTCAGGCATACTACAAACTTGCTAAGGAATTTCATCCTGACAAAAACCCAACAGCTGGAGAAAAGGTACATGTTATTTCTGTAGCAATATTCATTCATAGAGGGGAACATACACTTTAATGTCCCCTACTATACACTTTATTGTCCCCTACTGTACACCTTAACGTCCCCTACTATTCACCTTTATGACCCATTTAGTCATGGGGTTTCTTTTGATATTTAGACACCAATATTTCTGTAGCAATATTCATTCAAGGAGGGGAACATACACTTTAATGTCCCCTACTATACACCTTAATGTCCCCTGCTATACACCTTAATGTCCACTACTGTACACCTTAATGTCCCCTACTATCTATACGCCTTAATGTCCCCTACCATACACTTAAACGTCCCCTACTATATACTTTAATGTCCCCTACTATACATCTTAATGACCCATTTAGTCGTGGGGTTTCTTTTGATATTTAGTCACCCCCTTATGTAAATGTTGTTTTTTACATTGTTTATAAGGTCCTGAGTGGTCTAAAGCGCTGTCTCAAGATCACTTACTTTCACCGCTATGGTTGTAGGTTCAAGTCCTGCTCGCTCCAAAAACTATGTGAGAAAGTTTGCCAGTTACTTGCGAAAGGACAGTGGTTCTACTTAATCTGAGGTCTTCCTTCACCAGTAAAACTGGATATATAACCTGAAATGAGTTAAACCCCATTGAACAATTTATACAGGGCTTCATTGCCTTTTCAAACAGACTGAGAGACCGACATTCGATGGCTTCCCAATTCAAAATTGTTTTTTCCCCAATTGAAGCAAAAAAAATCCCAAATGGAAAAAAACATTTTTCTTTTTTTTTTTAATTTTTCTTACATTAAGGCCACAATATATTAATTGCTAGATTATCATCCCCGCCCCCTAATTATTGTGCCACCCCAACCCTTTTCATTTTCACAAATAAACATTTAAAAAAATAAAAATAAAATCCTCCTGCACTCCCCTTTTTGAAGACAAATTTGGATAATAATCTAGCAATTAATTTATAATGGTGTGAAGGACAAAAATTGGATATGAAGTAATGTTGAAATACATTTATCTGATAATTATTGGTTAGAACATGATCTTTACCGTGTTAAGCTTTATTTTCCAATATTGAATGGTTGTGCCGTCAGAACTTAATTTAGCATACTATTCATTTCCAATGTCAAAGTTAAACAACTATTGGTTGTATACTAAATTATAGATACATATGAAAACAAATAGAAATCTTTTCTGTAGATCCATGTCTCTGATTTTCTAGCAGACAATGCAATTGCATTACCTCTGATTTTGAGGTTTATATTGAATTACTTGTAGGGGATTGTTTATAATAATCTGGTCAAGTCAATTATGTTTTTATCTTTTATATGTTACAGTTTAAGGAAATAAGCTTTGCTTATGAAGTTTTGTCAAATGCAGAGAAAAGGGAGACCTATGACAGATTTGGTTTACAGGGGCTCAAAGAGGGTGGTGGAGGAGGAGGTATGTATATTAGATGTGGCAATGTCTTCTTTATATATGACCTAAACAAATATCTGTCTTCAGTAGTGACATAGATACTCAGGTATTTCAGATGCGTACCTTTGTGTTTGAATTTTCAGTTGACCGGTTTTGAATCATGGACATTATGATTATGGCATATTTTCTACGCATGGTATTTAAGAATGGAAATAATAAAATAATGTCCATGAACACTTAATACCATATCAGCGATTATCTTTAAAATAGAATACTTACTTTTTATCCGTGAAAGAATATACCGACATGTTGAAAACATACTGACTATGGTGACGTTTTACGTGGCCATTGGTTTCACGTGCACGAGTTCACTGGGTCGATTATGATTATGAGTTTTCGGGCCGGGTCGATAAGTGATAATCAGCGTGTGCAGGCAGTAACCGGCTTAAAACATGCTAATTTTTTTTACTATATATAGTAACATGTGTATTTAGATAGAATCTAACATGTTCAATTTTATTACATTAGTAGAAAAACTCTACAAAAAAAATATTCTTATATTTGGTTGTTTTTATAGCTTTGAGTCACACATTTCTTTTTCTTGTTTCAGGGTTTGGCGGTCCAGACTTGTTTGGAGATTTATTCGGAGGGATGTTCGGGGGTATGGGAGGAGGTAGCCCCTTTGGGTTCGGGGGAATGGGCGGTAGCATGGGAGGCCGTAGAGGAAGACGAAGAGGAGAAGACACATTTCATCCACTCAAGTAAGTAGAAATCTGTGCAAGATTACTTCTGCATGAATTTATTAAGTCTTCTGACAAGCCCAACTGCAGGCGGTGGTCTAGGGGTAAAACATCCGTCTTGAATACGGTATTTTGTGGGTTAAATCCAAGACCGGGTCATACCAAAGACTGGTACTAGAAGCTTCCTTGCTTGGCGCTCAGCATTTCGAAGAATGGTCTGGTCGGTCTATCTGAAGTAGACACCGTTGGGATATAACTGAAAAATTGCGACTTGACACTAAATACCAATACAACAACAACCTGACAAGCCCAGTTCAGTACAAAATTTTTACGGAGGAATTCCTCTGTGGCTGAGTGTTATATGGTGATTTGAAATCATTGCAACTACCACTCACTGCTATGGTTCTGGGTTAAAGCCAGTCCAAATAATATAAGTGAGTTATATGTGAAATGGTTTTACTCCGAAACACTAGGTTTTCCTCCACCAGCAAAACTGTGCATATATATTCTACAATGGCATTTACCCAACAATATTGGTATACATACATGCTTTATTCCATATAGCTCACCCAAAAGTGAGTAAGATACTCTCATTTACTAAAGAAAGTTCAATACTTATTGTAAAAATGCTTTTTGTGTTCTAGGGTATCCTTGGAAGATCTATACAATGGAAAAACATCTAAATTACAGCTCAGCAAAACAGTGATATGTACCAAATGTAATGGGTGAGTATGTGGATTTTAATTTCATGCTTTTTATTAAGTAATATGAATTTCTATGAATTACTTTTAATAATTTCACTGTTAGAATAATTGTCTCTCGTCACTGAGGAGGGTATAGTGATCATTTACCTCTCATCACTGAGGTAGTGGTTGCTTCATTCCAGTTCTGTTAAAAAAATGAGGGATTAATTGATTGAATATTAAGTGTCATTTTTATGCTATCGAGGGCTAACAGACAAATCAGTTAACCTATCCACTGTTTCCTGGGATCCTGAAAGGTTAACTAGTACTCGAGCACACCCATCTGCGCAAGTAACTGATAACTTTCCCACTTGAATCAGTGGTGAGAGATGAATGATAATGAGACACAATGTCATATATCAATCATGATGGAAACAGTTGCTGAGCGGGGATTCAAACTCACAACCCCTGGATTGATAGTCGGTCGGTTACTGACTGAACTAATCAGGCACGGCTTAAAGAAAAGAAAAAAAATTATATGAGAACGTTTGTTCATTTCTTGTGAAAGAATTGTTTTATTTTCTGAGATCCATTCTGGGGCCTACATTGTACAGTGGCCCTTCTGATTTCCATTTGGTCGACAGTGTTAAAAATGAGGCCGGACAAAAAAGACCTGTATTTTCATGGCTATTTTTATTTGTATGTTGTGAACATGACCCTTACCCCCGGAATTGGGCATTTTCGAATGTGAAATCTCATTTTGGGGGAAATATCACAATTCACATCATTATGACATTTTCTCCATGAAATGAAAAATTAGAAAAGAAAATTTGATAATGATTCTGTTGTAGGGTTGGGGGTAAGCAAGGAGCCATGATGAGATGTAAGGTGTGTAACGGACGTGGTGTCAAGGTCACACTGAGACAGCTGGGACCTGGTATGGTTCAACAGATGCAATCCGTGTGTCCCGAATGTCACGGTGAAGGTATGTCCAAATTTATCTTCAACTTCACACGCTTTAATATGTATGTGTTTTTTCTATCTAAGTTATGTCAGTACTGTAAATTATACATGCAAAACTTTGTAAATGTTTGATGTGAATAAAAACATAATACTGAAAAACACACTTTATTTTCATACCCTTTGAGGTCATCCTTGTTATTTTTGTGGAACTGACTAGAAGTCTGGTTAAAGATCTTCCCTTATTACCAGTATTTTTTTCGATCTTGGCTGTAAAACTGCACATTTGTATAAAACATATATTCTGTTCGGTAACATACTTGCATATTGCCTTGTGCTATAAAAAAATTAGTTGGTGGAGGTGAGGAGGCGACTGAATCACCCCAGTCTGGTCTATTCTCCCACTGCCAAGATAGTCATTTTAAGCACTTGAAACTTGTTCAGATTTCTCAAAATGACCTAATGGTTGAGGAGAAAGACACAATACAAAGACAAAATTTCAATGTAATCCCATAGCCGTAAAGCTTTAAATAAAGTGTGTAACGGATAGTTCAGTGTAAATAGTTCTAAAGGAAATCAAACATTGACCTCACTTGTGGACGGATTGTTCCATATAAGTTGCTATTTTCATGTAAATCCATTGAAGTGAGCTTGGGAGCTTTCTCTAAAGTTACTTATTTAATTCAAGCATCTGCTTGTAAAAAAAGACAAAACGAAAATGTATTTTACTTATGTTGAGAAATTCTTTGCATTTCTTCACCATTAGGTTTATCCTTTTTTAAACAACCTAAATTTTTTTGAATGTGGTGCTAACTGCTTAATTACATTCATTTTCTCTCCAGGTGAGACTATAAGTGAAAAAGACAAATGTAAAGAGTGTAAAGGCAAAAAAGTGACAAGTGAAACCAAAATATTAGAAGTACATGTAGACAAAGGCATGAAAGACGGACAAAAAATTCCATTTAGAGGCGAGGGAGACCAAATGGTAAGTTTTATTCTTATGAGATTGTAACTATACCTGTTTGTTGACACAATATTTTCATCTTTAATTTTAGTAAGTCTGTTTAAAAAATAATGGTCATGATTGAACATACCAACTTTAAGTCACTATACTGTATCACGCATCAAGAATGGATTCTACTGAGAGTGGCGTTTACAGCATTATCAGTTTGCTTGTGGAGTTGTTGACTCTTGGGTCAGAGGGAAGATATCTGTGTTAGTCTGTTACAGAGCTTGAAACTTCTGATAAAAGCTACTCGTACTCCTTTCCAGCATTTTGAGCCAGGCCTGATTAGCTCGGTCAGTTATGTGTCTGACTATCAATCCAGGAGTTGTGAGTTCAAATCCCCCGCACGGCAACAGTCTCCGTGATGATTGATACACAACATTGTGTCTCATTATCATTCGTCTCTCACCACTATTTCAAGTGGGAAGTTTCAGTTACTTGCGGAGATGGGGTGTGCTCGAGTACTGGTTAATCCCAGGAAACAGTGGTTAGGTTGACTGATCGTCTATTAGCCCTTGATGGCATAAAAAGGACTCTTAATATTCGATCAATTAATCAATCAATCAATCTTGACATACATGCAGGTGTTCCTGATGTATATAACTGATGCTTATTTCTATCATGCTTTTGTCTGAAGTTCCACTTTCTAATCAATGAAATCTTTATATTGTAATAGAAAAAATTTGTATAAATGTTCCTTACACATTTTTATAAAAACATATTATTAGTTTTTGAATTAGTGCAGATAGTATTTAAAATGCAATGTATATTGGAAAATGTAAGAATAAATGCTGTTGGTTGATTTTCATACTGTATTTCAATTGATGGAATTGGTTTTAATATTTGGGATTGGGGGGGGGGGGGTGCACAGTTAAGTTTAGCAAAGAAACTGTAATGTTTTATTTTAACTAAATGTCTATAATGATGCTCTTACACAAAAATAAAAATAAATAACAATTTTTCTATTAAATATGAATAATTAATATTGTGGATGCATCAGTGTCCTTTTTTCTGTTTTTTGAGAAATGTGACTAAACTGGACCCTAAAATAGCTATAAATGAATGCTGCGTACCCATAGTATTTTATTTGTTATGATTTATACCTATTAATTGTCAACTTATGTTTTTTCAGCCTGACCTGGAGCCAGGTGATGTGATAATTGTTTTACAACAAAAAGACCATGATGTATATACAAGAGAAGGTGATAGTCTGTTTTGTACACACACACTTGGTCTTACAGAAGCATTGTGTGGTTTCCAGTTTTCTCTCCAACAGTTGGACGGGCGAGATTTACTGATCAAAAATCCTCCTGGAACAATTATAGAACCGGGTAAGTGGTGTTGCAAATTGTTCATGTGCACTAGGAGTTATTAATTCTTTAGTACAGTGTTGAAAATTTCTATTTTAGATTGTTTGTCTACTATTTGTAGAAGTATCTGAGGTCCTTCTCCGCAAATAAAATTGAAAGTCAATAATCTTTAATGTGTTTAAATGAAAATTAAAGACAATATATCAGAATAAATTGCTATAAATGTCTAAAAGATAAATCTTTTTTTTTTAAATGGAAACAAAACATTATTATATATAAAATATGAATGGTTTGGAATGATCAAATTCACCAAAAACATGACAAAAAACATTTTTTTGATTAGAGGGTTAAAATTGAAACAAAATCCTAATTCTTAAAATAGACAGCATATAAATACTGATTGACGACCTTCACATGGTTATTCAGACACTTTCTAAGATGAACTAAATTGTTCAATATGTAAAACAGTATGACAGATTAAACAGAAATCAAAGTGATACCATGACTCCTTTGATATGTTACAAAATATGTTGAAATATATTTTAGTCTAACCTGAGAGCAAAGGCCAATTTATGTTTACTTAAAGGGTTTTTCCTGGAAAAAATCTCTGGGTGGGATTTGAGGGGTACCACCACGAGAATTTTAGTTGACTTAGCACTCTCCACCACATGAATAAAATTTTTGTATGTGAACCTCATCTTGTATAAGTCGCAATAACTTGTCATGTTTGTTTCACTTCAACACTGAGCGTATATGCTTAGAATATTCTGTTTGGAAAGTTTAGTTTCAATAGAGTGAAAAGTATTTTCTAAAAATACTGTTAGTGAAACAGTGGCTTAATTAATCTTTCTGCTGATAAATTCGGACAAAAAGACCCCACACCAAGATAATTTTTATTAAAATATACCCACACCCACAAGAATTCAAGTGACTTTTTTACCCACCACTGCTAGTAAAAAAAAATATGGTCCAGTTCTGGACCCCCCCTAGGTTGTCAGTTGGAGTCTCGTTGCTCAAATTTTTTTATGTAAGGGTTAGTTTGCCAGTTCTTTGCGGAATGATGGTGGTTCTATTCTGATTCGATACATCTTCCTCCAACAATAAAAACTGAATATGCCATATATACACTGAAAAATGAACATATAACTAGATAGTGGACGAATTGATCTTCATGTAATCAGATGCATTGTTCCTTTCAGGTATGGTACGTGTTGTGCAAGGAGAAGGATTCCCGCATTACAGAAACCCATTTGAGAAAGGAGACCTTATGATAAAATTTGAGGTCACATTTCCCCCTCAAAACTTTGCAAACCCACAGCAATTAAAGGTATAATAGCAAAATTTTAATCATTTGTTTGATTTGAATTTGTACATGTATATGCACGCTTTTTTGTACCTTGCAACTATATAAAGAATTCTGAAACACATTAAAAGATGATCATAAAAAAGTTTATGTAGGCAGTAGGTGGTAAAAAATGAATTCCTATCAGATATAATATCAGATGCCCTTATTTTAAACTGTTGTTACTTTTACTGTGAAACAAGTTATTACAAATCACACTTGAAGTCTTCCTGGCTAGAAACAGTACTAAGCATATGCGGAAAAAGTGTCTTGCTCGAGGACACCACACATAGCTGTGGCAGAGGATCAAACCCACAACCCTCCAATCGTTGGACCAATGCTCTACCACTGGACCACAAGCTCCACGTGGCCTTAAGATGAGTTTTTGATGATTGTCTGTGGCTTCTTTCAATGTTTATGTTGATTTGTCTTCAAATATGGATCGTGAGCCTGGATTCTGGCATTTAGTTGGCATCACCTGTTCATTCATTTGATGGAAATTCAGTGTGTTCTAGGATATACATGTAAATGATCAAGGCTGAATATTTTCATGGTTTTGTTTGCAGTTACATGTACTTAATACCTTTATTCAGAGTTCCTGGGTTGGATTTCTTCAGGGGACTCCCTTTATTCAGGGTGGTGCTGTAGGGAAAATGAATGCTATCCTTTGTGCTACATGACTATTACAAAAGAAATGATAGCTGCATTTTGTTCATTGAGTTTGATGAATGAATGGTATTTTACTGCATGTTGACACAGCCGATGTCAAAATTTGAAACTAGGAATTTGCAATATAAAAAAGTTGAAGCATATAATTCAACTGAGAACATCTAGTTGTATAAGTGACCATTATCGTATGTCTAAAAATATTTTTTTTTACATATGAGGAATTTGTTGTTTTTTCTGATAGTCCAACAATCAACCGAGTCATTAAATATAATTATTTTTCTTCTTTTGTTATTTTTTCTCTGTGTTGATTGGTCATAAACTTTGTTCTTCAGTCAGGAGTCTCCCACTAGATGTGTGGGGAAGTAATCAATTGACTTGCAGAGTCTAAGAGTGTGTCTAGTACTACATGTAGTTAATTGTTCAATTGATCCCAAGAGTGATGATTAGATGTTAATAAAAAAAAAGGTGAAAACCCTGATATATATATAAACACTTTTATTTTTAAGAAATTGGAGAAGATGTTGCCAGCACGGCCAAAATTTGAGACACCTGAAGGAGAGCATGTTGAAGAAGTTAATCTTGTAGACTTTGATGAGTCCCGGTCAAGTGGCGGAGCTAGGCGCGAGGCCTATCACGATGAGGATGATGACGATGAAGGTGGGCCTGGAGGTCATAGAGTGCAGTGTGCTCATCAATGATCAGACATATTTTAGTGATTTTAATTGGATTAATAAATTATCAAATCCACTCCTTGGGAGTAGAACTCTTCCAACGAGCAACATCTATTCTTCACTGACTCATTCTCAGAACACCGAACAAGTTGTCTTGATCTGAAGTTGGGCAACACAGATCAGTATACGGCACCCAATTGGGGATGCATGTAAGGGAAATATTAAAATGCTGGCACCGAATAGTTCACACTAGAAAGTGCCTTTATCGGCGATGGAACAATAAACATCAAGGTTATAGTACAGATAATTTAAAGCAGAATACATCAACACCCTTGCAATTGGTGTATTTAGCGCTTTTCATCCCAAGAACGTCATAACATTTTGTAACATGTGTACTTAAAAGTCTGAAAATTAAAACTTATCAACTGATTTTCAAATATATGTAATTGTCTTTTAATACACAGCAAAGCATTTAGTCGCATGGTCTTTGAAGTAAAATTCCGTTTGTAAATATTTATTTTACAATGAAATGATAATCATGCTTATTTAATGTTGAAGGAAAAGAAGCATGGGCTCTTATGTGATAATGTATTTGTCATCGTTATCTCCATTAGTGCAAAAGCGTGTTAAGTGGCTTCTCATTTAAAATGCATTTGGCATATTTTTGCAAGAATGGGGCAAATATTATGCATCTTGGCTGCAAGACCATGGTAGTATCTGCTGAACGACAGTGTCAACCATCATTAAAAAGGTTAAACTATTCGCAGATTATGGTTGTAGGAAGCAAAGATGATAAATACATTTGTATACTTGAGATAGTTTGGCTATTTCATTTGGTTTGGCTATTTCATTTACAACCATACGCCATTGGCTGATTATTTATAGCTCACCTGAGCCAAAAGCTCATTGTGAGATAGTTTGATTGTCCTGTGTCTGTTGTCCTGTAATGTTTAGGCTGTTGGCTCTTGGTACCTTCATTCTTCACTGGCCCTTCACCAAACCTCTGCAGTAGTTAAAAAATTGTTGTATATTCTGGAGATAATCTCTTGAAATGACTGGAGGGTAAGGGGAAGAAGAAAGCTTACACAGTAGTTATATAACTATAATTATTAAAAATTTCTTCATCAAGTACAATCTTTTATCGCAAGTGAGTAATTTAAGATCAATAGCTAAAACCTGCCAGTGTATCATGATAAATACGACATTAAGGGTTGTTAGTTATTATGTTGGGGGTCTGGATTGGTCTGAACTTTTTATAAAGTATACAAGAAAGAATGCAGCAGTTTTAATGTGGAATCACTGGGACTAGCCAGATGGGGATTCGAATTAACAACCCTTGGATTGATGGACATGCCACTGAGCAAACCAGGATCGACAGAATGTGTTGAAAATGGCATTTAACTGTATTAAGTATTTTGGACAAGTGTTATTCATTTGTTCATGTGCATTACCGAAATTTGGTCAACCAAAACAGTCTGTATTCATTCACTAAGTAATTATAGGGTCAAAATTAAAATATTGTTTATTTTTTGTCTCTCCCGGCCTACTCAAAATCTTTCTTTCCATTTTTTTTCATCGGGAGAGAGCAAACAGGCATGTTTATTTTGACCTCAATCACTTAGTGTGTTGTCATCTGCACTGCTCATTGCAATAATCATTTTAACAATGTTATCATTGCTTTTCTTGTCTTATAATTTCATGTTGGTGATGTAGGAATCGTTACATTTTAAGTTATAGTTTTGCATATTTTTAATGTTGTGGTATTCCAAGATAACCATCATACAAACAATCGAGCACAATTTTTGGTTTGAATTCACATTAATTGGTTCTGAAGTTAAATATCACTGTCAAATTGATATTATGGTGATGTACAAAAGCCTTCCCTTTAGAATATTTTATGCAAAAGTATTAATAACTCTAATAATAAAACAGTTCTAAAATTTCAGCTTGACCATCTAAAATGGCAGCTTGATCTTATAAAATGGCAGCTCGACAATTTCATCTCGAGTCCATACTTAGGTTGAGATGTTTAACGAATATGCGACTTGGTTGATGTTTTATTGGATGAAAAAAAGTCATTGAACAAAACTGGATGTGCAATTAAACTGTCAGAGACTAAAGCTCTGAAAATAAGTGATAAAAGCAGCCTTATACAATACACATGGCTCATCTGCATTTGTGTTGCATATGTGTTTAATTTTCTTTTTCTCTATTACCTGTATGGCTACCAAGGAATTATAAGAACTTACCTCTTCAACAATGTTCTGACTGTGGCACATAGACTGGAATATTCCTAAATACGGCAGTATAACCTTTGCAGACATCAACTGTGTTGGTGATGTCAAAATGGAGAAAACTTTATTTTTAAATTAGGTCATATATTGTTTGTAAAGTATGTGTTTTTATTGATTTATTTTATTTATTATTCATTTTACAATCCACATTAATGATTGCAACTGGAAAACGTAACATAAATTATAGAGCTGCCAATGAATTTTTTTTCTTTTACAGTCATTCCACAGAGCTCAAAAGTAAAAAAATTGTAAATCTCCACCCACTTTCCCCCAATTATAGAATGCATAAATAAATTCATATGCAACGTGTATATAAAAAAAATGAAAACATAATTTATAGTAATAGCTTGTAATCTTGATATCATTTTATAAGTAATGGAACATAGCTTTTATCTTTAACATCATCATGTAAATTCCTTTAGTATGGCATTATATCTGGCAGCAAAATTCTTCATTAAACTTGTAATGTTCAGCGAGTTTGTGATTTCAAATGAGCATTTTTTTTTTAATGTAAAATATTTTTGAGAATTTTTTAAAGTGAAAATAATCTTTTATTACAGTGTGTTCCGATAGATATTCACAAATGGAACATATCCTTAAACTGCGGATTGATTTATTAAACTATAATTATAGCTATTTTAATTTCGGAAATTTTCTATTCTCAACTCTACATGAATAGAAGACATTTATTCTATCCGGCCTATGGTTGTGAATTTCAGTTTAATAAAAAAATGTTTTTAATTATTAAAGCTTTAAAACTTGATTATATGCAACTTAATATGTAATAAATTTGCAACTTAATATGCAATAAATTGAATTTTCATTACGGTGCAACTATTCAACACATGTTCAATGTCACAAATTCTTGTTTTATAAAAAATTTCCTTTCACACAAACTGAGTACAATTATTCGACATGATTTTTTTGTCACATGTTCTACTTTGGATTTCATAGTTACAGAATCTTTATGTTGCATGTAACCATGGGCTACAGAAAGGTTAAGACTATTTTTCCAAAAAACTTACTATAAATTACCAACTCAGAACACATCTTTCTTTCAATAATAATGTTTATAATTCTGCAAGTTTATAGATAGTGTCATCAAATTAATGGGTTAAAGTTATAATTACATCCGTTAAAACTTCATTTAACTATTTTATCTATTTAGTTCACTTCATTAAACAATATTGTCAGAGATTCAACATATTTATTGTACACAATTAAAGAATAAACTCCATTATGTGCATCTATTTGAAGTTATTTCTTTATTCCAAATATAGCAAGTATTATATTGTTAAAAGATTTTAAGTCGTACATGTAAAGCACCATTGATTTAAGTTTTAGATGCTTGGCAGCAGACATAAAAAAGACATTTGTATCTATTGTCCAGGATTATATTTCAACAAAAGGTCTTTGAATAAATGGAATTTTATTGGCATGTATCAAAATATATTCTGACAGTATTTTAATGTGGTAGAGGAAATCTGGGTAAATTCAGAGTTTTTGCAGCCCGGCTTTTCACACCAAACATATTTTTTACTTTGAACATATTTATTTTACTTCGGTTGCGAAACAAGTTCTTACAACTTGGGCAAATCATGCTCGAAGTCTTTCTGGTTAGAACCAGTACTTAGCATATGCAGAAAGTGCTAAAGGACACATAGCCATGGCGGAAGTTCAAACCAACAACCCTCCAGACATATTAAGCCATAGCTAAACTCTTAGTTGGAACAACATCCTTCTTGTATTTTACACTGTACATACAATATACCGATAGGTTCAAGATGTAAAATAAACATTTTTTAACCACCTTGAAAATCAATATAATACAGACAGTTTTAGGAAAAGTATGGATGCTGGGGCTGGATTATTCATACTTTATATTTTTGAAAAGGGAAAATACAGATTTATCCTTATTAAAAAATACCTGATAAAATAGGTGAAAAGTTCTTTTTATTACATTTTTATAATTATCAAACAGTTAGATGAACATATACTGGCTATTTGAATTTATTAACAGAAAAATAAGTTTTTTTCGTAACTGATCGTTTCTTACTTTGTTAATGGTTTGATTTCATTACATTACTGTTTCTGACCAACTGTTTTGTAAATATTTTTTGAAGATATTGTGTTGACAGTTGGACAGATAAAAAGCAATCGGAATCAAAAACATGCAAACCATATTTTTTTTTCTACAGCGCGTACAAATTTAAAAGAAGGATAAGAAGCACTTTTGTTAGTTAAACTATATTTTTATTCAGTAATTAATACACATGTATATTTAAGATTTTATATTTACAATACACAGATACTACAAATGTTAACATGAATGTGCTTAAAGCAGTGTGGTAATGTAGTGGAATGAGTGTTGGCTGGTCATGCCAGAGGTTGTTGGTTTGTTCCCCAACTTGACGCAATGCCTCTAAAAACAACACTCGGTATTGGTTCTACCCAGGAAGCGGACTCTAAGAGTGGGTCATATAAGCTTGGAGATTCTAAGCAATCAAGCTAAATTAAATTAATAAAAACTAAATATAGGCTTAGAGCTAGTGAATAAATTTCCCCTGAAAGTCCTGTTATATATTTAATAACATCTATTTTGTACAAGAGAGATGGGTTAATATGGCTGCAACCAATGCCTACACCAATATTTAATGGATAAGCAATACATAAATAAATTCCATGTGTGCACAATCAATGCCTACATCAATATTTTATGGGTAAACGATACATATATAAATTCCATGTGTACACAATCAATGCATCAATTAAACAATATTGTTGTAAAAAAAGGAATGTGGCTGTATGGAACTAACATTTCTTTAAAGCAAATATAAAGGGATTTTTCAAATTTAAAATTGGCTAAAAACATTTCTTTTCAATATAGGAATTCACAATATATAACCACTGACCCCATTTTGGCAAAGGATACTTATTCAAACATGCCAAAACAAGGGATTTCCTAACTTGGGCTACATGTCTAGGTTAGAGTAATATAGATTCCCTGCTTAATGGGGACATATTTTGTGACGTATTAAATATGTCACTTGATTTTGTTTTGATTTCAATTTGATCTGTTATACAGGTTTACACGTAGTAGAAAAATGTTTCATCTTAGCCAGAATGATGATGCAAAGGTTGTCAAGCAGTATTTGAGTCCTGTATTTTTTTCCACTTCTATTTAAATAATGATTTTTTTCACATTTCTGTGGAGATGACATACTGTACCAAACCATTCGAATTTCATTTATTTATGATAATGAGATGTTATTTTATCAATTTTGATTTTTTTACACATTTATAGAGTTTTTTCTTGATATACTCCCTTAAAACATAATTTTGCAATTTGTACAAATTTCATTAGCTGTGTTTCGCACATAAAACCATAAAGTCATTGCTTACATGTAGCTCTGAGTAACCACACCTGATGGCCCTGTGAATGTTCTTTACATAGGTCATAAATCTTATAACAGAATGTTTTCTGCTTTACACAAGTGCTACAACATTATGGCACAAATTTGATACCAGTAGATGGCAATATAAAGCATGACTTATTTATTATGCAAATATATATGAACGTTATATGAAAAGTAGTGTTAACAGTGCCATTATTTCTCGAGCTTTTAATGCACATACAAGTTGTGCATATCAAATTTAAAAAAAAATCTTTCTCTACTGATATGTGTAAATTTTACATGAATCCCATGCGCAAGTGTAAGTATAAATAACGTGTCAACAAAGTGAATTTGCAATTCAAAGATTGAGAAGAGATCACTAAAACTGTGCCCCTTTGGGGTCAGCTGGCAACAGCAATGCCAGGATAGAGATGTTTTACAGTAAAGATGCTGACTGAGGAAGACGCTTGGTAAACATGTCTGGCTTGATTTGGTCGGCTGTTGTTTACATATTAAAAGAAAAGGTCGGAATTAGGAAGATTTATGCACATCGGATACTTCATTTAACCCCTGCATAAGACGGTGCTCTTTGGAAAACTTCAGAATTACTCATGTAAGTGTAGATACTCAAAATGGCCGCGAGAATTGTTAAATGTCTATTTTCTTGAGCTGGACATCAGAAAGGAAAACAAGATAAAATAAAAAAGTTTGTTGGAGAAAATGACGACAGACTGGATAACACACAGAATCTGCTGTTGTTCAGCACTGTGCTGTAAAGCACCCACTCGTGGCATTCAGCTGCTATACAATATTGCACTGGCCCATTACTCAACTGCAGTACTTAAATATTTGCAAGAACTAAATGTTAAAATTTTACAACATTCATGATTCTCCTTATAGCCCTGACCTCTGACCTTGAGACTTGGTTGCATCCCAATTTCAAGGAATATATGCAAGGCTACTTGTTTGAAACTTGTGTAAGTACAGTCGACAGTGCCTCCTATCAGTACATATTTACAAAAAGTATGCCAAAGGAAGCATTTAAAAATGTATTTTCAGAGAGGATTAAGCATCTGGAAAAGTGTGTACACTGGATGAAAATACTGCGAGGGACTCCACTAATTATTTCTAGACAGGTATTTGAAGTTTTGTCAGAGACTCGCCATTGTTTTACACTACTTTTCAACTGCACCTTGCATAAACATGCACATTATATACATAGAATTAATGACGAGCATCTCTGTAAATAAATGAAGAGACCGACTAGTGATACCAGAAAATGTTATGTTTTGTGTCAATCAAGGGTCCCATTTCACCATCACAAGTCGAGATTTCATATGAAATTTGAAAATACCGATAGATATTTTATAATTGCATAGTTTATGTAATTGACAATACAAACACATTACATTCCGTACAATGAAAATGTTCGTAAACTGTGTCCCAATTTACTTCAGCTGATAATAAACATGATTCCTACAAAGCAGATTAAATGGAACATTTTTATTTTGGCTACAAAGAACCGGTCAGTGTTCAGTTCATCTCATCCTCCAACCATTCAGGTACAACCTTTACTAAAGTGCCAGTTTGTCCATTTCCTGTGGTAATGGTACTTGGGACTCTTGACGACCCTCAGTCATTAGGGCCTCTATTTCTTCCACAGTCCGGGGAACACAGGTCAGACATTCCATACCATCTTCTGTCACAGCTATATCGTCCTCTATCCTAACCTGAAATACAAAAATTTCACTATCACCACAAGCATCTACAGCAAAATCACCAGGAGGATAAAAAGAAGTCTGACTTGAATATTGACTTATGTTATACATCTACGTAATTTATTGATTTTGAATCCTGGTATAAAGCTTTATAGGGCACTCCATGACTGAGTGATCTTAAGGCGCTGTCACACTTACCTCTGACTGATTTAGTCATGGATTCAAACCCAGCTGGCTCCAAAAACTTTTATTTGAGAAAGTTTGTCAGTTACTTGCAGATGGATGATTGTTCTACCCATATTCATTTTAAGGTCATTCTCCCCTAATGATGGATTCTATATATTATGACCTACAGTTGTTACTCACCAACTCAAACTCTTTTATTTCGAAATTCCGGTTATCTCAAATTTGAAATTTGGTCCCGTTTTTCTCCTTCTATTTCTATATTAATTAACTCCGGATATACCAAATTCCAGTAATTCGAATTATTCACTATTTCGAATTTGTTTTTCGGTCGCTCCATATAAAAATCTATTGATTTCTCACTCGTTATTTCGAATTTATTGTCACTGCGTGAAGATGAAATGCAAACCGCCAAAGGTGATAATTGCTGACCTCATACCTGTAATTTATCGCTTCATGTATCTGTACTGGCAGATAAGTTAATTGGGTTATCAAATTGTTATGATACAAACACAAGTGGGACACACGCCAATTAGGCAAACAACGCTGCTGTTTGGGTTAAAGCGATAACACAGAAAATTGAGTGAACGAAATCAAACACTAATTGACATTTAGCATATTTGAGTAAATATTGACAGTCGTCTGATATGTATATAAACTTAAGATCTTCAAACAAGAATCAATATTCAACATGTCTGAAACGCAAAGTAATCTCATGAAACACATTTTGTTTTTCTATTATATCACACTTTATTACAATGTTCACGTACTGGGCAAATAGACAATTACACTTGAATAACAACGTACAACATACGTTTGCATAGAAGAAAATGACGCATATAAACAGTAGATTTACCACGATTTAAGATCAATCCACAGTACACATTAATATATACAAAGTTTATATCATGTGTAAATATAACAACAATGTGTTATATTGAGTAAAAAACAACATATATAGGTATTTACATGTACACATATATTTTCAATGATTTATGAAGTGGGTGGGGTAACGGTGAAAAGATGCACAAAGGTAGACTCCTGATAAATCGAAGTCCAGATATTTCTAATTATTTTTACGGCTCCACGGAATTCGAAATAATGAGTTTCGACTGTATAATATGTTAAATATGGTTTTAAACCAAATTAAAAAATAATTATGAAATTAAACGTCTTCCCTATATATTGCTATCACAAAGTGAGGCTATGAAGATTTATTGATTGATTGATTGATTGAATATTTAGCATCATTTTATGTCAACGAGGGCTAACAGACAATCAGTTAGCCTAGCCGCTGTTTCCTGGGATCCTGGAAGGTTAACCAGTACTCCAGCACAGTCCCATTTCCGCAAGTAACTGATAACTTTCTCACTTGAATCAGCGGTAAGAGATGAATAATGAGATGCAATGTCATATCAACCATCATGGAGATTGTGGCCAGGCAGGGATTTGAACTCACGACCCCTGGATTGATAGTCAGATGCGTTAACAACTGAGTAAATCAGGCCCGGCTAGGCTATGAAGAAGTCTGGGGCCCTCCTACGGGTTTTGGAGATTGGGAAACATGGCCAATTATTGAGATCTGGAGAATATTGGCCATTTCTTTTAGGGATCAAAGTCCTAATTTTAGAGATCTTTGGGAAATACTTTTGGAGAACTATGGCAAATACTTTTGGGGATTTGGGAAACAATGGTCATTACTTTAAGAGATCCAGGGAACAGGGACCCCCTGGGTGAGCCTCAAGTCTAGCTATCAATGCAAGGCCACGGCCAGACAAATAACATCAACCAGACAGCCAGTACATAGCATGATATTATCTGCATAGCAGCAAAGTTAATACTGTGTAAGGATCAAGGTGTATTACATATCCAGGAAGAATTTTGTCAAAATCTATAAAACATTGTATAGCATAACCAGTTATAAAAAAAATTAAATCAAAACATTGATATTTTGTTTAAACTGACAGTCACTACTGACATTCAGATTCCAATATTGTATACCTACCCCACCAAATCCTCTGTACTGTTCAATAACCTCACGACACAGAAACCTCGCCTGATCTGGGTTTGCCAGGGCTTGGTCAATCAGCTGTAGCAAATGATGAAATTATTGTTAATCGCGGATATAAATTATGCAGTAGCTAAAAGTTTTCATAATTTTATTTCAAAACTAAAAATGTGTCCATAGGATACTGATGCTTCTGACACACAATATTATTTTACAGAAAATTAATTTAAAAGGGGGACATAACTCCTGCAATAGTTTAAAAGAATAGACACAAATCAAACTTGACTTGTATTTCATAATCATACAGCTATGCACTAAATATCAGTTAAAAACATTTTCAGAGGTTATTGATCGGAAACCATTACTTTCCTGAAAATAAAGTAGAAAAGGGGCCAAAACTCCTGTAAAATTTGGCTGACGATGGCAAATATAGAAATTGATCTGTATTTATAACAACACAATTTCACACATAATTTGTTCTATTATTAACTAAACATCTATACAGATTGATTAGTTCCATTTAATACACGTGATTATTTCATTTTGTATTCATTAAACTTATCAATTATGTGAATAGACCCTTTCAGAAGTTATTGATCCAGTTTTTACCTCTTGTGCACAAGCGACCAGATGGACAAGGGGAATAATTAATGCGCCTTCACTATTTCTCAAATGGTGGGGACACAAAAGTCATCAACAACTAACTTATGTGTGATGTATCAATAAGGTATAGATAGACACCATTTCTTCATTGTCAGCTTTTCTATCATATAAAACTTCTAGAACACCCACACATAACCATTCGTATAAAGAATCCAATAACTGAATGCAAACTGCTGTCTTTATTTATCTAAATGATAATCAAACAATGTCAATTGTTGCACCAGTCAGCATTGCTTGAGTCACATGATTAAATACTAGCAACTAACAATAAGACTCCAAAAACCCATAGCTTAAAATTAAATGCTTGCAAATATTCAATCCGTGTTCAGGTTTAGACTATTTATTTTACATTGATTGTCCTTACAATGTATACAAAATGCACTCAAAGTCTTCCTGGGTAGAACCAGTACTAAGCACTCCCAGATAAAGTGTCTGTAAAACAGTAAACATTTGCTGCATGTAAGTCCTGTATCATTATTTAAGGATTAAATGCAGATTTTAATACTAATATTTACATTATATTTTCTAATTGTTTTAGTTAAAACTATTATGTTACACTTTCCATTTTGATATTATAAAAAGCAGATTATACATATTAAACCACAAAACCAATGCCATGACTGGTACAGTGACATTGTCATGTGAAACTCGTGACAACATGGCGTTGTACCAGCAAAACAAGATTGTGCAATCAATGAAATACAGACAGGTCCTTTTCAGCTCTGTCCAGCTGCAAATGTTTTTCATTGGGAAATGAAATTTAGTTCACCTATATAGTTCATTTCGACTGATTGCAGCAGAAATATAACTATTATTGAATACATTTAATACATACAACATTTATGAAGTATATCCCTGGCTCTATTGTCAGAACCATCCTTTCCTGTAAAGTTCTCGCAGTCCTGAGTGACCGTAATCCAGCCTCCTTGCTCCTTTCTGTTCCCTGGTTATACAGAATAAAACCTGGATAAACTAGGGTTTATATACAGTTAGGAGCTAATGAATGTACATATCAGTTTGACAACAATGTTGTATGGTGTTTAGCGTCGCTTTCAACAATTTTTCAGTCATATCACGACGGTGTCTACTTGAGACAGTATTCTAAGCGCTGTCACACTTGAGTATCATGCCACAGACACATGGTATGATACCCCACCTAGTCACATTATACTGACAGCAGGCCGACCAGACCTAGACCTCTCCTCTAAATGCTGAGCGTCAAGCAAGGAAGCTTCTAGTACCATTTTTAAAGTCTTTGGTATGACCCAGCCGGGATTGAACCCACGACCTTCCACATGCAAGGCGGACGCTCTACCACTAGACCACGCCGCTGTCTTGACAACAATGAAATCCCCATATGTAGCAATTGGGGCAAATTGTGACACCTGGATAAACAAGGGTTTATGTTCAGTTAGGAGCTTATGAATGACTTATCAATTAAACAACAATGGAATCCAATAGCCTTTTTTCTGGAAATTGGGGGAGACACCAAAGCCTATGAGATTAAGAAGAAAAAAAAAGAAGCTAAATTTAAGGGAAATTGGGAAAAAAATTAATGCTTTAGCTAACTGATAAATAAAACATAACACTGTTAAGATCACTATCTAACCTATAATTATCAGATATTACAATAGTACTTTATATCCAGTTGGGGGGTTTTATCCCCTAAAGAAAATAAAAAAATTTGGGAAACATGATTTCTGAATTTGGAAGCCACCGAATTTCGGCCTCTGTTTAATAAGGTAAAAAAGCCCTGAATCCCACACATGACTGTATGTAGGAACTGGACAGATCACAAACCCTGGATAAAAGAAGTTAATCATGACAAGAATATTTGATACTAGTAGTTTAATCAACTCCCACCCTGGAGAATTCAATTAAGGCATCATTCCTTAGGATGGGTACTCGACTATCAATTTGAGTTATTTTCTATTCACCTGGGTGTCCTGCTGTACCATGGTGGTGATAGTTGCATAAATTTGAGTGTGATCAAAAGCAAAATACACAGACTTGTCTTTCAGCCTAGTGTTGTGACTCACCCTTATAACATCAATACATGTTGATAGAAAACCTAATTTAAAATCTTTATCTTGCAATAAAACTTTTTAAGTGTCTGGAATTATAAGGGTTGAGTCATTAACAGTTGAAATTTATCATTAAACAAAAAATTGCAACCATGCATAACTATTTTAAGTATACATGTAAGTACCTCAAAGATTTCTAAAATTTGGCATCATAAAACAATAAATGTGAAATACTATTTTCTTCTATATTGTTTTTAATGCGCCGAGTTCTACCCGAGCTATACAATAACAAGTAACTAACCTCTGGATAGCCTCCAACATCATGTGTATCAATACCCATAAAGTGTCCAAGACCATGTGGCATAAATACTGCTCCCAGTCTGACTTTCATCATCTCTTCAATATCTCCCTGAACCAGTCCAATTTTCTTCAATTCCTCCAGCTGAACACGATCCGCGAGCAAATGCATATCAACCCAAGATACACCTGAAAATTAAAACACTATAGTGGAGCGTGTGGTCTAGTGGTAGAGCATTGAACCCAGGATCGGAGGGTCGTGAGTTTGATCCCCCCACTCGACTTTGTGTGCTGTCCTTGAGCAAGACACATTTGTGGGTTCGATCGCCCTCAAGTATGTGTGGTGTCCTTGAACTTTAGTACTGGTTCTACTCAGGAAGACTTTGAGCGTGATTTGTATAAGTTGTATTAACTTTTTTCACAATCGAAGTAAAATAAATAAGTTTAAACTAAAACACTATAGCTTATAATATATAATGTGTTCTACCCATATGTATCTAAACTATATGGACTACATTTGCCATACAATATGGGTAAAGAAATTCAATCATGATATATAAATACCAACGAAACTAAAGTTAAAATCTAAACAGGAACATTTAGGCTATTCATGAGCAAACTGAACAATTCATCACTCCAGTAAACATCAAATTCATCACATGTGAACATATCTGAATTAAGAGAATGGTCAAGAAAGAGATTGTCATACAACGTCCCTCAACCAGAATGATGGCCTGGAGTTACAACAATCTCAAGTTGTGACCAGGTTGGGTCATGACCTGAATGGGTCCTATGTCCAATAGACAGTCAGTCAGGAGAAAGGCAATGCAATATTGTCAAATTGTCCTTATAAATGAGATATGATTCCAGAACATGGGAAGACATTTTTAGTTGCACACATGATTTAATATAAGATAATAAAATATCATTAGTATGACCACTCTCTCTCAGTCGGACCGGGTCAGCTCAGTCGGAAGCGCATCTTACTTTCAGTACAGGGATAATGAGTTTGAATCCCTGCCAGCTTCAGTCTCCGCGATAAGTGATATACAACATTGCATCTCATTGCCATTCATCTCTCACTGCTGATTAAAGTGGGAAAGTTATCAGACAGTTATGGATATGGATGTGTTAGTGAGATTAAAATCCCAGAATCGTAGGAGAAAATGGTGAGGTTAGCTGATTGTCTGTCCCTCAATGGCATAAATACAAACTCTTTCTCCCCTTCTCCCTAGTCTGTTGTCTATCTCTATTAATGAACTTAACAATGAATTTGTTTGAATCAGTTTTATGCCATCGAAGGCTAACAGTCAATCAATTAACATAAACACTTTTCCTGGGAACCTGAAAGATTTACTAGTATTCCAGCACAGCATCTCTGCAATTTCCCAACTAATAACTTTTCCACTTGATTCAGAGGCAAGAGACAATGAAATGCATTGTCGTATATCGCTCTTCAAGAAGACTGTGAACAAACAAAAATTCTTATGTTTATGACTTATTTTAAACATTTCTATAACACTGCTTAAATTATCAAGGCTCTTAACTGCTCAATGAATAAATCACATATTTCAACTATTAAATAATAGTGATTCCCAAATTTTTGACTTTTTTTTTTAACTTTACTTATTGAAATACCTGGTTTGACAGCATTCATAACGGCACGGCTTGACTTGAACACAGCGTTGTAAATTCCCTTTTGTTGTTCTGTGAACTTGCCATTGCATGGATATGAACATGTGATATCAGAAGCGTAGCAGTAATACTCCCCACCCATGTCCAGTAAACTGACAAATTTATATAGAATATTGATATAGTAAACTGACAAATTTGCAAAGAATAATAATAAAACCACTGGCATTTTATTCCCATCATTTCTTATAAAATACCTTGTTAAAACTATATCCCTTGTATACCCAATACCGCGATATACCTGTAACCGGGAATGCCCATATAATAACAATCTGGGAAGACATGTGCAAAGCTGCAACTTCCGTTAACGTCAGCATTTGTTTGCATTTCGTATCAGCAACTGTTTTTTTACTCAGCACACTTAAGTAACCTTTTTACTGTTTAGTATTGATGCCATTCTTTACATAGTTGAAAATATTTTAGACTCACAGTATTAGGTATGACCAGTTTATATCTGTACTATGTTATTTTTGCTGCATGGATTTCTGTTCTACATGTATATTGATTAATTTTCAAAACTGCTATTGAGAGTATGCAAAATATAATAGTAGTACCACTACGCATTTATTAATATCAGAAGCTTGTTATATCACCTTAAGTCTTGATCACTATCTGTATTCTAATCAATCTATACCATAGTACTGTTTTTTGACTGATTCCTTTTTAAGTTTGTGAAACACAATATGGCTTCCATTACTATAAATACACTCATTATAGTGAAATGTAGAAATGCATTTTTTTCTGTTAAAATGATACTACATGTATATAAATGTAACTGGACTGTGTTAAATTTAAAAAAATTTTCTTACCTCTATGTGCTTTATAATTTTTAAACAAATAAATACAACAACAAAAATAACTACACATATTCTGCATATAAAACGAATATGTATAACTATTCCACTTTTTTTAATGGCGTTTAACACAATTTTCAACACATTTCAGGTTATATATTGCACATCAAGTTTTATTGGTGGAGGAAGACCTTAGTACGAATCTGAGTAGAACTACTGCTCTTCCGCAAGTCTGGCAAACTTTATCACATTAAGTTTTTGGAGAGAGCGGGACTCGAACCTACGACCTTAGCGGTGAGAGATAGACAACTCTGCCACAGAGACCCCCTCTACAGTTAAATACAAGAATATCAATAACTATATTTCTACTAACCACATGTCTCCGTCAGCCAACTGTTTAGAGTTGGGAGCTCCAGCATGTCCATAGTGCAACACAGATCCATTATCACCACTGTAACACAAGAGATTTTTACTATATACTACCTGATATCATTAAAAAGATTATATCAGAAAAAAAAAAAAAATATTTATTCAACTAATAATATATCTGATGTTATCTATTTATAGAACAGGAGCAACTTAGTGTCAAGTTTTATTCTGATAGGATGAAAATTTTAATGTCTGCCAATCCACATCGTTCAGATTTATTCACAATCTCGTTTTTATTCTTAAAATGATTTTTAAACTTCCTTTTTCCATCTGTGACACACTTGTTTTGTAATATTTATTCACAACGAACATACGCTGATCAGACGTTAGTCACATCATTCTCAAAATAACAAAACATTTGACTGATGTCATAACATTGCAACGTTATTAAATTTATCGCGTTTATGTACAAGCAACTAAAACTTCCAACATAATACCTTTTATTTGATGTAAGTTTCATCTAAATAGTCCAAGACTTTGCAATCTAGTTATGAAGACATCAATGTGTTACCTTTCTTTTCAGACACCTTGTATTTAAAAGCCAGACTCAATACTAATAATCACAAAACATCTTAATTTGAGCATCCACTCATAATTCATTATCAATTCACATTTATCATTTGTAAACAGTTTGAATATCAATAATTATTGTGTTGAGATGCATAATCTTTGTTTTCAAAACATTTCAAATGCAATAATTATTCACAAATTTTGGTTATAAATAGTTCTAAAAATGAGCCGTTTTGTGATTACTGGGCCAGGTGGCTATTTAACCCTTTGCTCCATAAGCATTTTCTTGGACTTTTCCAAATTGAAAGCATTAATTTGCCATGTATCAGCAATGGGTGAATTATGTTTATATTAACTGACAGAGTGGAAATCAGTGCAGGAAGTGTTCAGATTGCTCGTGACGAGCAATCTGAACTCTTCCTGCACTGTTTTCAAAGGCCTTCTGTGATTGGTGCAGGAAAACGAGTATCTATAGAGTAAAGGATTAATACAAACTGATCTCCTTCAAAATCATGAGCACAGAGAAATCTGGTTACAGCAAGTGGTTAAATAGAGGTATATTGTAATAAGGAACCTTCAGTCATGGTTACAACAGGTCCTTGTTTAATTGAGGTGATATTGTATTTAGGAACCTCCAGTTCATGCCTACCTTCCACAAATGCAGGTGTATGACAAATTTCTGAGTCCACCTTGGAAATAGCAGTAGTGCCGGAATATGCTGCAAAAGACACACATCACAAATGTAACATAATCAGTGTTACATAAGTGCAAGCTTTTAATACCGAATGGAACAGCTAACCTGCCACTTTTGCATTTCCAATATCTTCGTCAAAATATTAAGTAGGGTTATCAAAATTTTTATACAGATTAACAGACAATTATGTATTGTTTTTACATAACCTGATTACGAAATTCTATATAATAATTCGCACACATCTGTTTTGCAAGAAATGCTTATTTTACACGTGCAAATTTCTAGGCAATTGCTTTGATACTTTTTGAGAAAATACAATAAATGTCAGGTGGCGGGTTAACTTTTCTGTTCAGTATTCATGCTATGATGGTGAATATATTCATCGTACACAGTGTCCATGATGTGACCTACCTACAACAAACGCCCGTTCCCCAGGCTAGTTGTCGACAACCACCAGTAAAATAACAGTATTGTAGGAATATACTGCAATACAATGATTATAAGATTATAGTTTGGAATTCAATTTTTTTAATATTCGCTGAATCGATTTTGAATATCATTTTTTATTTCTTTGTGTGAAAGATGAAGTGATATGAATGCTTGTTCAAGAGTATTATATACATACATATATATATATATATTTGGTTAAGATTTCAGAGAAACGAAAACTTTTTGTTACAATTTTATGATTTAAAACTTATCTTTTAAAATTTCAGAATTTTTAAAAGTAAAATTGGCAATAACAATTCATGGTTAAATCCCTTTATTACATCTAAAAAGCATAAAACAAAAACATGTAAATGATCAAGCATTTTAAATAGTATTTTATATAAAACTCTTTATAAATATAATCTTTTCAAGTAAAACTTTGACAGTTTAATAATAAAATGATAGATATTTTTATATAAAAGATAGAACACATGGTGGAAATAAGTGGAAAACAAAATGTCGTTTAAACATTATTATATAATGGGGACCATCATATCCAGTGATTTCTAGGGACGCTCTGTGATCCCCATATACCTGTTACCTTTAATGGTTATGGGTTAGCCGCAAAATCCCAATTTCATTTGTTTGAAATTCATTATGACTATTTGACAATGATCATCACTAAATTAATCATCATTAATGTATAGCCATCATTATCACACACGATCTTCACATGGACTATACTACCATTATCATCAGTATGATGGGGGGGGGGGGGGGGGGGGGGGGGGGGGATAGTGTCCTCAGTGAATGCAGGATCCAAGGTGCATGCATGCAATACTTTGACCAGAATTTCTACGTGAAACAAGGGCAATAATTTTGCAATAATTTTGCATCCAAGAGTTATCTAACTTAGTTATTGTAGTAGGTTGGTGACTGGAAAGTTTTGTGTATTTCAATATGTACATGTACATGCAATGGTTACTGAGATCATAGTAACTTGCAGGCAAAACTTTAACCAAGGTGTGACTCCAACACCAGGATGAGTAGAATAGTTCTCTTTATTCTTTATTCTTTGAATAGTCAAGCTAAAAATGAATTATTAAATGAGCATTTTAGCTATTTCATTTTCAGCTTGTCTTTGGTTTAAGGGGGTGGGGAGGCTCAGCCTCTTCTATGCCAGACCAAAGGATAACCCAATCCAGGCTACGCCCCTGTTAAATGTGTTTAAAATGGCGTTGAAAACTCTGACATCATTATCACTCTAAATGATATGCTGGTACAATGTACATGACCTTACCTTTCCATCTGATATTCGTACATTCCTGGTTTCACCTTCTTCATGACCTAGGATAAGCAGAAATACGAAATAAATAAGTATTAGTTAGCTACAATAATATGCACACAATAAAACTTATTTCCATCCATGATCTGTAGTGAATCACCCTAGAATCGGCAAGTACATGTACAGTGAAACCAGTCTTAAGCAGCAAGTCAAGGGAAGGAGCAAACATTGCCTTTTAAGACAGGTTGTTGCTTAATACAGATAATAAACTCTGAAAGCATAGAAAATGGAAATATCAAATATGGCTGCTTAAAAGAGTTGACTGCTTACACTGGTTTGACTGTATAGACTGAAACAATCCAGTACATGAACTGGTGCCAACCCCTAAGAATTACACCCCTTAAATTGCATAGGTACTCTATAGAATCCCCACAGCCCAGCCACACAATATGAAATTCTGAATATAAACTTGCATATACATACATTGCACATGTACTTAGACTCTTAATTTTAATGACGATTAACTTTTGATACTGAATTATTTGCTCTTTTTTTATGATTATACATGAAATATATTCGACAGCATATTTACAGTTGATGTTGAAATTTAAAAGAATGGAAATGAAAACATCAGCAATGGATAAAGATATAATCAATGTGTCTACCACAAAGGCAGTCCATAGGAAAAATATCTTTAAATATCTAAAGAAAAGAAAATAATTCCTAAATATGATAAAAAAAAAGTATGAGTAATTTGTTATTTCAAATCAACCAAAACATGACAATAATACAATATTTTAATCAGAGTGGTAAAACCACCATACTAAAAATAGACTCCATGCAAATACTGCTTGATGAATTTCGTTTCGCCATTCAGACTCTTTGTAATTCACAACAAATTTCATAATGTCACAAATTACAATTACATTTTTAAGCAGAAAATCTATTTTAGCCTAATCTGGACAATAGGCCAAGATAGGAAATCCCTTTTCAATATATTATATTAGCATACATGTATTTAAAGGGAATTTATCAAGATTTTTCAAAATTAAAAATTGGCTATAAACATTTTTTTCCAATATGCCATGCCTATATATACTCACTGTCCAGGTATTGCCATAATAATATCTATTTAAACATGCCAAAATAATGTATTGAAACGGATTTCCTAACTTGGGCTATGTGTCTAGGTTAGATTAAAATAGATTTCCAAATTAAAATTGCAACATATTTTGTGATGTGTTACGTGATTTCATTTGATTTTTATTTGATCTGTTTTACAGGTTTACACATAATAAACGATGTTTCATCTTAGAAAAAGTATGAATGACGACACAAATGTCAGTATTAAAGTGCTGTCTATTTATAGAATGATCCTTATATACTTCCTTTAAGATCAACAGAGCTGAATGCTGAGTCACAAACTATATGGAAAAAAACAGCTGATGGACACAAAGATTGACCATTTAATGGTGGAGCATAAAAAATCCTCTATAGGAGGTAAAGATGAAATACAGGAAGTGTACATGTATCTCAGAGCTCATTTAGAATCTGTATTACCTGTTTATGTGCCTCACTGCTCATCCTGTTTGTATACCTCAATACTTCCAGCTCCAGATCAGACTTGAACACACGACTGTCAACAAAGATAATAAATTAATATTACATAAACAGCTGAATCTTACAGTTTTCTCTTACTAGTGGAGTGTCTTGAAAATCTACACATTTCTGCTTCTGACAATGAAATTATTGTTTAATACATGCACTTAATACTGTTTGTTCATTTATAGTTTCACTGTGGCTCATATGCTTCAAAATACATGAATGAAAAAGGAATAAAAGAACTGTAACAAAGTTTTGATTAAACAATTAAAAGCATAATTTTGATTTTTATCTAGTTTAATATTCATGGAGCCCAAAATTGTTCTTTTAATACTTATATTTACATTATAATTTCTAACTATTTTATATAAAACTATTAAGTAAATTGTTTGTTTATTATAGTGTCACCCCTATTGAAAGGGCCAGCCACACTGTGCTTATGAGACACCTTTACGTTGTACATAGTTACTTCCCGAAAGCTATCATTGCCAGGTGTCAGGTTGATAGAAATTCAGAACCCTCAATTTAACTAGCTGCTGGGCGAGCAACTGGCCACATTAGAAAAAATCTAAGTGCTTCCACCCGGATTCAAACCTTCGATCTCCCCCTTCCAAGGCGGTCGCCTTAACCACTAGGCCACAGAAGACGATATTATGTTATTTTGCCATTTTGATATTAAAAAAGCTAGTTATACACAGTAAGCCGCAAAGCCAATTTCATGATTAAAACAGCAGCACTTAAGGTGTGCAACCATTTTAATGGCATTGTAACTGTCATATAACAAGATCTTGCAACTAATGAAATTCGAACTAGTCCTTTTAAGCTTTTGCCCAGCAGCAAATGCTTTTCAATGGGAAATGAAATGCAGATAATCCGCACAGTTCATTTATACCGATTGCTGGTAGAAACGTAAATAAAATATTTTGAAAATCCCTGAAAGCTGATCATAGTTCAATTTTAAATCAAGCAGAATAGATGGAATTATTGCAGCTACACTTGAACCCACCACCTCAGCGGTGAAAGGAGTGTGATCTTGTGACCTGCCACGAAGAAGGTCTGACCTTATACCATGAAGGACTGCTGAATTAAGTGCTATAAAGTTATATTACCACTCGGATATCTCTGGATGTAGAATTTCGTTGTTTACTGTAAATCTGAAAAATAATATAAAATAAGACATTACTAGCATAAGCTGTTGTATTATCAATAGAAAACTTAAAAGCAAAATGAACGTTTTTTATATATTTATTATATACGACAAATTTTATTGTTACATTACTTTCCTAACTACAATTCTTCAAACCTCCATGTTAGACAGTACAATCTCCATCCGATTAACACTATATAATTGTGAATTATCGTTTTATTATATGCTTTCTTATTTCTGTACCAGATGAATTCGGAAATGTGCAGAATGAATCTGTATTTTGTATTCTTACATGTACCGTTAATAATAATTTTCTAGGAAAGACTTTTATCAGTAGCAATTCTTGTCTGCTTTATTTCTGTAATAATGCAGAACACTCTTGTGAGGACTTGCTACACTTGTACCTTACTCAAATATAAGAATAATTTATAACCTTTGAGCAAAAAGTCAACAACAGCATAAACTATTATGGAATATATAGACAGTTTTTACACTTTTTGCTAAAAGATTACTACCAACCAATGATGCTGCTGTCTAGTTCAAACACACACAAACTCTTACTGGTGGAACACTTGGTCTAGTGGTAGAGCAGCGAACCAAACATCTGAGTCGTGGGTTCGACCCCCACCATGGCATATATGGTGTCCTGAGGCAAGAAACTTTAACTACATATGCTTAGTATCGGTTTTAATCCGGACATTGAGGTATACCTATATAAATCATAAGACATTGTTTCACAATCGATGTAAACAAAATAGGTTTAATCTCAACACTCACTGGCTGATACCATCAAAGGCTGCCTCCCTGCTGTATTTCCCGCTATCTGTGTTGAGACCTCTCTAAAAATACAACATACAAAAATACAACTGACTTCCTGATCAACAAAATCTGATATAAAAGGTTCACACGGCAATTTTGGCGACGATACTACTGGTACTTATTCTCATGAATCAAATCAATTTTTACATAGATCTATGAATAAAATGTAAAAATACATAATCCAATAGTGGTAATAACTAGAGGAAACTAAGAAATTAACAGTTTTTATATTTACACAAGTGCTATCATGCTAGTTTTACAAATACAAGTAAGACATTCTTTACAAATACAAATTGATACCTCTTCCAATTATAAGGGCCCTCCATGGCCGAGTGGCCAAAGGCACCATCTCAAGAGCACCTGTCACCGCTAAACAAGTAAGTTCGAGTTCAGTTCAGTCCAAAAACTTTATGTGAGACGTTTGCCAGTTACTTGCGGAAGGATGGGGGCTCAACGCAGATTTATTTATCCAGCAAAACTGTTAATGCCATTTATAGAACCTGAGGAGTATTGAAAATGACATTAAACCCCAACTGCTTTTGAGAGGCCTGGAATTGAACCCCCAACCTATAATATAAATGGCCAACACCATATCCAATACACAATAGCCACTTTATAACTCATGTTATCTGCAGCATTTTCAGCTATTGCTATCGAATGAAGTACTGCTACAACAAAATAACTTATTGATTAAAAGTTGAAAACACTCACCAGTGTAAGCAGCATTGATGGTGACTTACCAGCAAGCACAGTACAAATCTGAAATGTAATGCTTTGTCTATTAATAGATATATAATTTAAAATCACATACCTGCACTAACGAAGATGCTTTTACACAGAAAAAAAAGATACACAAAAAAATGAAAACGAAATAACTTTACATAAAAAATACATAAAAAAATAATATCACTTTTGAAATTGATACAGAACAGCTAATTATCATTTAATTAATAAAATACGAAATTTTTGGTTTTTCAAATCTGCTAAAATGTGACAAAGAAAACTTCAAAGTAGCAAAATAGAAATGAAATCCCCAATCTAAAAATAAATAGCACATAAATACTGCTCGAGGACTTTCACATCGTTATTCGGACTCCAAGATGAAACAAATTCTACAATATGTAAACAATATAAAGATAAAATTGAAATGAATATTAAATTATGTGATTCAACTGATCATAAATTTGTAGCAGTTTTAAGTGGGAAATCTCTTTTCGTTTAAGCTGGCTGCATAGACCAAGTTAGGAACTATCTTTTAAAAATATTATTTTGGCAGGTTTAAATTGATATCCTTTTGGCGATATGGGATCAGCGAGAATAGATAGGCATGATATAGTGGAAAAAAATACTTTTGTCAATTTTCCAATTTTGAATTATCCTGATAAACAACTATCTAAAAAATGTTCAAGTAAAACAAAAAAAAAAGATAATTTCAATAAAAGTATAGTTTAAATTAAGATTCTTTGCCATAGATCAATAGAAACCAATACATGTAGATGATATTGGTAACAAGAACTACAATGTAATAACATGTACCAAAAATTGCAAATGTATGAGACGGATATTTCTAGTTACTCTTATTTACCTCTGGTAAAAAGTGCACCTCATCCACCTCGTACCTGGATTTGAAATCTGCCTCTGTCAGTAATCTAAATTCATGAAAATATGTAACTTACATAACTTCTGCATTTATTATTTAAAATATAATATTATATTATATAAGAATTTGTACTGTAAAATCACAATAATCATAAATAATTGTCAAAATGGTATCTATCATAATTCCATCATCATCATCATCATCTATTCATCATCACCCTTTATGCCAACATCATCATCGTCATCTATTCATCATCATCCTTTATGCCAACTGCATCATCATCACCATCTATTCATCAGCATCATGATCATCATCTAAAACTGCAACCACAACAACATAATTATAAGTACTGAATCATTAACATACCATAGATCTAAAACCAGAAACATAATTATTTCCATCAACAACACTGCCATCAAATTTACTACCATTAACATTATTCCAACATTAATATCATTAACAAAACCATACCTCCTGTAATGGTTGAATGGTGGTAGAGTGTCCATCTTACGACAGAGTGAATGTAGCATTTAAACAGGATCTGGACACTTTCTTCTAGCATACAGTTCAATACAACTGAACATGCACATGAAGATACTAGCGTGACATTGCACGTCTCTGAGAAGCCTTTTAAAGATTTGTTATTTTGCATCTATGGACAGCAGATTGGCTATATCCAAATAATAAACAAGCTGTCCATCCATGTCTTATTTAATCAGGCTTATAAAGATACACATATATTCCTTACTTTCCCATCCATACAGCATATTCGTCTGGCAGCTTTGGAGGGAAGAGAATGGCACGTCCAGTGTCAACCTCCACTGCACCATAGAAATCTGGCTCCTCTACTCCAAACAACCAGTGGAAGTAAGATTCCTGCAATAGTGTGATAACATGAGAAAACTTAGGAAAATAGAAACAAATACTTCATGTTTAAAAGGACCTATTCTAGCTCTTTATTCTTCCTTGTTACGTATGTAACAGGACAAGAAAAACATGGAACCAGTCTGGGACTCAAACCCGGACCTTTGGCTTAAAACCTTTAGCTTATATTAGTGTATTAAGATACCTGAAGAAAATATATAATAAATGTTCTTAAGTGACTATAAATTAATTGCTAGATTATCATCCCGCCCGCCACCTTATTTTCATGCCGCACTGACCCTCTTTATTTTCATAAAAAAAATATATATATATATTTATTAAAAAAAACATCAAAATTTTTTAAAAAATCCTACTGCCCTTCCCATTTTTAAGAAAAATTTGAATAGTAATCTACAAATTAATTTATAATGGCCTTACCTGTCTGAATAGAGGTTCGTGATCAGAACAGTTCCTTGTATCTGCCTCCCCACCCTGCAGAACCACTATTGCTCCCTTTGGCACTTTACTGTTCTTCTTTAATCTCTCACACAATCTATCCCTGTTTTGTTTAAACATCACCATGGGAACAACCAATGTGTGACTTCCACGGCAAAAAGCCGGCCTACAAGGTAATTGTACATGGATTTCAAAATTTCAAAAGTTTAACTATACCTAACAATCAAGGTACGAGTGAAATGTTTATTGATAAAATCATAAAAGCTTTAACGATTTACATACAAGCTGACATTTTTTATAACAATCTTCTGACTTTCAAAGGCATATCTCTATGAAATATCTATAAAGTATATGGTATAATAAATATATATATGTTAAACCTTGGATTTACCACATCTGACGCTGTTTTAGTTAAATAGCTGCGGACAGTTCAGGAGGTTCATGAAATCACATAGAATTACTACAAACAGTATGTCTCCAGTTTAAGAGTTTCTCAGTCATCCTAACTGTCTTTAAGAAGTAATAGTAAATACATTTTTAAGTTACTTGTTTGATTTTTACTTCTTCTTGCACCAAAGTACAACAATCTTACTTATAAAAGAAATAAGACAAAAGAAAGAATCATTTGTCCAACACCAATCTTTACAATCCATTATGTTGATTCCAAATGCATGTTAATGTCTTCTCGACAGATTTAGGAACCTTTACAGATCTATACATATTTAACCTGATTTAATAAGATGTGGACAGGCAGCTTTTTATTATTTGAATATTTATTTGACTTGTAGTGCATAACATGAGAGGTAGAGTTCAGCAATTATGTTATCATGAATGTCTTTTGGTCCATTAACTACACCACAATTTATCGCCTTTACTAAAGAAGTATTTCTTGCCAATATGGACCGAAGAGATGGCTCAGGTTACATGCATGCTCAGGTTATAAGTGTTTGTTTATTATAGTGTCACCCCTAATGAAAGGGCCAGCCACACTGTATCCACTGGGATTCAAACCTTCGACCTCCCACTTAATGCATGTACAACACGCTACTGAACAATTATTGTATTATGTATTTTGTTGTAGTCATAACCTTGAGTCTAATGCACTGTAGTTATATATCGCCATGATCACAATCCTGTCAATATTGTTTTGTCATGAATATGTTTTAGTTATACATTAAATGAAGATCGCAGCGTGGTCTAGTGGTAGAGCGTCTGCCTCGCATGCGGAAGGCAGTGGGTTCGGTCCCTGACCGGGTCATACCAAGGACTTTTAAAAACGGTACTAGAAGCTTCCTCGCTTGATGCTTAGCATTTCGAGGAGAGTTCTAGGTCTGGTCGGCCCGGTGTCAGTATAATATGACTGGGTGGGGTATCATACCATGTGCCTGCGGCATGACACTCAAGTGTGACAGCACTCAGAAAACTGTCTCAAGTAGACACCGTCGCGATATGACTGAAAAATTGTTGAAAGCGACGCTAAACACCATACAATAACAACAACATTAAATGAATATTCTTTTTAAATTTTGACCATGACCTGAGGTTATGATAAACACTGAATATTTTTCCAGTAGAAAACCCGAGCACCACAGTCACTGTTGATTATTGCACAAGAGTAAATATATACATTTATTAGGTTTAGATATACAACTTTTTGGTTATTTATGGATAAAATTTCAAGATCCTGTAATTAATGCCACATACCAAAACAATAATAAGAAAGAAAAGTTATAAAAAGATTTCGCGTGTGCACGTCAGAAATTATAGAGGTTCCGGATAAGTGACCTTCTTACAGATTTTTTTTTAAAAATGAGTTTGAAATGTAGAATAAAAATAAATAAACAAATTAGAAAAACTAAATAAAACTCATGCTGTTCAGTGTATTGAAATTGTTATGGAACAAATCTATTGAGAAATATTTATTCATGTTAAAGGTAAGCACAGTTTTATCGGATTTCATTTATCTGCACTTTTGCAGCCTCATGTCATTTTAGTTTGATACATTACATCATAATGAAATGTGCTTGAATTCAGGTGTCACCATTTTGTTGGACATATATTAGGGTCACCGTGATCTTAAGTAAATGTGCGGGCAATTAGCATATATTTGTTTTCATTTTGGTAGCAAATAATAATCTTATAGTTATTTAAATGTTATATACATATGCATTTAGTGTCAACATCCTGTTCGCATTGAAATATTTATCGACGATTCACAAGTGATCGATCATTCATACTAAGTAGAGTTATCTCTCCAAGACAAGCATATTCAGAAATGTTTCAATTCTGAAAACAAAATATTACATATTGCTTTAAGTCAAATATTTTTTACTGAAAGATTTACATGCCAAAATACACGGGACCCAGGTAGAGTCACATGTATGATGAACTACCTACATTTACCACCCCTCCAAGACCAAAGGAAAGCACAGAGGTTATCAAGGTGGTCGAGGGGCTGGTGCCAGGAATTATGGAATATCTGGCCCCGTCACTAAAACGGCCACTGGATGAAATGCCTTGGAATATCTGGCCACATTTAGCATGAAAAAAACCTAGCTTCACATTAATTTTAAAAATAATATCATTTATTATTTGGGATTTCTAATGAAATATTGTAAAGTTATTCGACAATTTGAAATGCACATATTAATTACTGCGGGATTGTTATTGAAAACTTTCTCATAACGGGAATTATGTAGTGTAATATGCAACGATTGTTAATGAAAAGTAACTTTTTTGGGGAAAGAAACACTTATGATTTATAATTCAATTTAATAATTAATTAATTAATATAATCATAAACAATGCCTGCCTGCCTGTCTCTCCCTCCCTCCCTCTGATATGGGTTATAAGTTGTTGTTTTTTTGTCATTAATCATTATAATTTGAAAAAAGACAAGAAAAAAAAGGATCACATGTCTTCAGGTAATTGTCATACGATATTATGCAGTTAATTTTAGTGAATAGCAACGTCAACATATTAACGTGGCCAAGTATTCCTGATACAAAGGATCTTGCACGCACTCAGTACAATTGTATTGTAATTGTAAATATTGCCCCCACTCAAGTGTGTCTTGTTGATATCTATTGCGTGTTGTCATCGCAAACAGTCACGTAATTTGGGTATGTAAATGTTTATGATTCAAGTTGCAACTGAAGTTTATGTAGTGCGTCGTGTTTGGCCATGTTCCAATTTAATACTCATCCAAACAATGTTATGTTCTGTAAAATCAGACACTTGGTTTAAACATTTTATTCAATTCAATTTTACATACATATCTGATATTCCATCTCCCTTTTTATACCAATTTATACAGCACTATTTTAAAGACTTGTCTCTTACTTCAGACTTTAAAGGCATGTGCTCGGGAAAATCCCTAAAAATGTTAAAAAAAAATAAAATTAAAGAGGTATATAAAATTGATATTGAAGATCTGTTGATATTCACATGCGTATAGTACTCTATTAGTATGCGTTACATTTCCATTGTTTCAATGATTGTAATGTATGAAAAGGCAGGTTAATTTGTTGGCATGATGTGATCGGTTTTCCTTTTATCAACAAAAAGCGGCACGACTTTAATATACTGTTTTTAAATGTTAAAAGAGGCTCTACAACATACTTATCCAGATTCAAATGACAGAAATTTCTACTTGCATTTTAATTTTTTTACAATATGCAAACTAATTGGTAGTTTATAACTGAACAGTTTTATAATGTTAAATGTTTTATTTGTTTCTTGCGTCTTCTTTCTTTATCTCATTTTCAGATGCATCATCTCTTTATTCATAAAACGGTTAAGTTCATTAATTCACAAAACGGAGGGTACCATCCATAGGCAATGTTTGTTTTCAGTATTTTGCCAATATAAAAAATATGATTTCATTGCAAACAAAATGACTTTTTTTTTTAAAAATTCCCCCGGGTATATCGCTTTTAATACAAAATACAGGAGATACATTTATATATTTGTAGCTTTCTTAATCCAATTCTTATTTATACTATTCATGCGAAAATTATTTTTTAAAGCTTTAATATCATCACTTTGGAACACAAATGTAGTGAGATATGGATCAACGCACATTGAATGATTATCACCAATAAATATTTTGCATGAATAACCATTTATATGCCGAATAAAATAAGTAAAAAAAGTCAATAATAATCAAAGACAATTTTTTAAGATAAAGCAAGAATAAACACAAACACACTTAAATTTATTGTATTTATAGCTAGTTTGCGATAGTATGTGGTAGTATTGGGTAGTATTGTAAACCGTGCCGCCGCACAAAGACCCAATTTTAAACTAATAATTAAAGAAATACGTGTAAGAAATACTAAGGAATACTCACTCAACTCTTCCAGACGCCATCACTAAGTATTTGTAAGATTTTAGTTCGCAGACGATCAATATATGTTGCTTCCTGGACGTTGGAATCTTGTGTTGGACTTTAGACAACTGTCAAACTTTAACCAAAACAAGATCGACGTCAACACAGACGCTTATTCAAATTGGTATTGTATTTCAAGCGTCTGTTTGATAGGCATAAGTCAAAATGGAGATCGCTGGCGAAAATTAGAACTTGCAAATACGATTTCGCTCAGGGTTTTCAGGATGTCATCAATTTTAAAGCACTGGAGAGAATCAGCCACTCTATTGTTGGTTGCTAAAACAAGAATTCCTTCTGTCACTAAAGTTCAAACCACCAATTATGAGATTTTGATGTTGAAAAGAAGTGGAAAATCAAAGTTTATGCCAAAATTGCATGTTTTTCCAGGTGGCATGTCACATGATGCTGATTTCTCACCAAAATGGATGGAACTATTCAGCCAAACGGGCAATGATGCAGTTTCAAATTTAAATACCTTCTTGAAGAGGGGTGGTAAGGGAACGCCCATGTTTAGTAGGACAAGGCCAGAAGAGTTCTCCAAGATTCCCAGTGAACTGGCATTTAGGATATGTGCTATTAGGGAGACTTTTGAAGAGTCTGGAATCCTACTTGTCAGAGATATAGAAACTGTCAAACGTTCTAAGTTTGATGAGTCAGTACAACCTCTATCCGGCAAGTCATCTATATTGTCGGATTCTATTTTGCTGTCTTGGCGAAAACAAGTCGACAATGATGCATGGCAGTTTTTGACTATGTGTGAAGAATTGAAAGTTGTTCCAGATGTATGGTCGCTATTTGAATGGTCAAACTGGCTAACTCCTATTATTCCTGCGAAACAGCAAAGCCATGGTGGGTCAGAAAGGACGAGTGGCCGTAGATATGATACAGCGTTTTACCTATGTGCTCTTGACTACATTCCTGATGCAGTCCATGATAATAAAGAAACTACTGAATTAGAGGTTTGTATGTATGCAATATTTCATAAACACACCCTAGTCACAAAGAGTTTCCTCAATCCATATGCACTATATCACCCTCTAAATGGTATGGCCACTATCAGTTAGTAAAGCCTCCTCAGTCCTAAGACCTCAGGCCCTCTGTCAGGCCTTTTGTTCTTTGGATAATTGTGGTCATGTGTTTTTACACAATGTTCAGGTTGGAGGGGCTAGTCCTGTTATATACAGTAAGTTGACCAGAAGTCAGTCTGTTATACAGTAATTTGAGCAAAAGTCAGACTATTATACAGTTATTTGACCAGAAGTCAAGACTATTATACAGTAATTGAGCAGAAGTCAGACTGTTATACAGTTATTTGAGCAGAAGTCTGACTGTTATACAGTAATTTGAGCAGAAGTCAGACTATTATACAGTTATTTGACCAGAAGTCAGACTATTATACAGTAATTGAGCAGAAGTCAGACTATTTTACTGTAATTTGAGCAGACGTCAAGACTGTTATGCAGTAAATTATTTTATGACCCATGTAAAGAAGAATAGCGAAATTGGTAAAATTGTTTACACAAATAGTAATGGATTTCTTTTCAGTGGTCTTCTGCAAGCCTGTTTCTTGAAAAACATATGGATCAAACTTCAAAGTTGCAATTAGCACCTCCACAGATAGTTGAATTGGGTCGTCTGCTGAACTTTACAGATGTGAATAAATTGAAACAGTTTTCCTGGGAGCGATCAGCTGTGAGGGTTACACATTGTTTTCCTGTAACATGTTTATGTGATGATGGAGCTTTAGTTATCTACCCAGGTAAAATGATCTCTTTTTGCAGTAATTTTTAAATATTCCAAACAAGAATTTACAGCAGAGCTGCTTTTAGGCTTACAATTGCTTCACAGCCAAACTTGTCACTTTTTATGACGATTGAAAGCATACTTTTGATTCCAGGTAAAATACCTCAGCCCCTCTTCTGGTCAAAACGCCCCTTTTGCTTTGCCAGTTGGGCCATTTTATCATTGAATAAATCACTTGCTGATAATCTTTACCTTGGTTAAAAACAGATACATAAATTACACACCATTTGCAAGACAATTAAGTATTCGTCTAAAATTTAATAATGTCACTGGTCTAAATCGATTAAGTTCTTTATATACAGCAAATATTTTCAAGTATTGCTTTGTTACTATCTTAGCTCACCTTCTGATTGTTTTTTGTGTCGTCCATCTGTCTGTGCTGTCAACAGTTCCTTTAAAATAACTTCCCTGAAAGCGTTTGACAGATTTTCACCAAATTTTGTGTTAAGCATTCTTACATAAAGCTCCCTCAAATTTGTTTAAGTCATGATCCTGGACAAACCACAGTGGCTTATCAGTTTTTGGCTCTATTGGCTTTAAGCCAGAAGTGCTTATGGGATGGTGTGCTTTCAATCGTTCATTAGCAGCAATTTCTCTGAAACCACTGAGTTAGTTATTCTCAACCTTCACTTGAATCCTGTATCTCATGTATGATACTATATACTAGATTTACCTTATAAAATGATCCATATGAGCAAAGGTTTCAAGTTGTTTAAAGAAAGGGGCCAGGATCCATGGGGGCCCCGTAAGGCAAATTGATTTTTACATGGGAATGTTATGTGAGAACAAATGGTTTTCATTTTACACTAACCTAGAAGTTCTGCATAGGCTTAATCGATTCAAAATTTAAAAAGAAGCGACAGGTGAAATCATGTGTGGACTTATGGCCTTTAGAGCCTCATGTGGGCCTCTTATTAGTAACAGGTGCCATTTTGAATTATAACCTTTCAGTATAGTCACATACACATCAGAAATATCCAT
Source organism: Panopea generosa (assembly GCA_029582155.1). Lineage (NCBI taxonomy): Eukaryota > Metazoa > Mollusca > Bivalvia > Adapedonta > Hiatellidae > Panopea > Panopea generosa. The sequence goes on from CM055900.1 coordinate 7,527,312, forward strand.
GTGAAGTTTGGATATAATTGATCTGGTGGCATCAGAGAAAGTACAGTTAACTACCACAACTGGTGACAGTTCACAAACAACATCATGGAGTCTGGGCTGCGTTTCACAAAATACTTATCACAAATATTATTGGTGGTTAAAATGAGAATCATTTATAAAATGTTTAATATTTGTTTAAATGAACCCAATTTTCAATTTTGAATATACCGGTATAATGAACGAATTAACAATTTGACTTACAACACTTTTTATTGTATTTTTTTTTAGGTAAAGCATAAGACCTTCAGCCAGTAGAGCTAATAAACCATGTCAATGTATTTTTAAAGTAGTTTTACTATGTGCATAATATTGTTTGAGCTACGTGTTTCTTTTATTTAGGAGACGATTTATATCCAGAAAAGCCAGACTTGGAAGGTGAACGCCCGCCCATGTTTGTTACAGGGACACGAGAGGAGCTTCATAGGAAGAGCACAAATATCAATAGGTCCGAGATCTACGTAGATGTGAATAATCGCCAGATCCGAGACTTTAAGTGCAATGTAAAAATGTCAGATGGACAAGTAAGTCCACTATACAACATGGGGAATACATTGCCTAGAGCAAGTCTGTAGAGAGAGTACAAAATTAAAGGCAGTATACGTGTTGTTACTGTAACTTTTGATTGATTTATTCTTATATGTATTAAGCAGCAAGTCAAAGGAAGGAGCAAGGGTGGCCTTTTAAGACAGGTTGTTGCTTAATACAGGTTAATTTTCTCTGACAGCATAGATATAGGAAATAGTAAATGTGCCTGTTTAAGACAAACGGTTGTTTAATAGAGATGGCTGCTTGCGCATGTTTGACTGTTTCTCAAGTATATAAAATAATTTACGGGTCATTTAATTATTAATCAAATTTACATGTACAGGTATGTTTGAACCTGATCAATTAAAATAGTTTATAACTAAAATGTTGATATAGGGTATTATAATACTTAACTCCTAGATTACAAACAACTATTATTTATAAGAGAAATATAGTGTGTGTTTAAATGCTGTGTTATAACATTCATGGAATCTTTATGAATATTGTAAGATGTTTGTCACATGTATATTGCACTGTCTGTCATACCAGTGTATTATATAACTTGTCCTCACAGGCTCTATTAAAGCTGTTTGTTGAATAAAAACTGTACTTGACCCAGTCAGAAATTATTATCTCCTACATCTTTGATTCTGCTAGTATTCACATTATATAGTTTACTTAAACATATGGATGAAGTTATGGAAAAATTAGTTGTTATGACATTTCACTCTGCAATGATAACACTGGTTGTTAAATTCTTGGCATCATAGCAGGACCCGGTTGTACAGTCAGTAGCGCGTCTGACTATCAATCCGGTGGTTGTGAGTTTGAATCTCCACCCGACCAGTCTCCATGATGATTGATATCACGAGACATTGTGTCTCATTATCTTTTATCTCTAAAAGTTGATTCTTGTGGGAAAGTTATCGATTACTTGTGGAAATGGGTGTGCTCGAGTTCTGATTCACCTTCCACGATCACAGGAAAGAGTGGATACGCTAACTGATTGTCTGTTGGTCCTTAATGGCATAAAATGATGCTAAATATTTAATAAACAAATCTTGGCATAATGAATATTAAAAAAATTGTCAATCAAAATTCAAACTTTAATTATGATTTGTAATTTCAATTGTTAATAAAATGGATATTTATGTTTCATCTTCCATGTGATTATGATTTTCTTAAATATCAAGAAGGTATACATAACCTGTATATAGTTATATTCTCGATCTCCCGCCATTGCCATGTGTAGTATTCACAAGCAAAACATGCTTAGTACAAAATTGTTATACTTGTAAATAATTATTTTCTTTAGATAAGGTTATAATAAATTAATTGCTAGATTATCATCCCCGCCCATCCTCTAATTTTCATGCCGCCCCAACCCTTTTTATTTTCATAAAAAATAAAAAGAATAAAAAAAAAACATTAAAAAATTTTAAAAATGAAATTAAAAAATAAAATCCTCCTGCCCTCCCCGTTTTAAGAAATATTTGGATGATAATCTAGCAATTAATTTATAATGGCCTAATTAGTATTGGGACGGCAATATTTTAATTATTTGTTGCTGTCCCAATACATGCTTCTTCTCAGGAAGAACCTGAGTGTCATTTGTACAAGATATATGATAAGGACTTGTTTCACATTCGATTTACCAGTAAAATAAATATTTTTAAATTAAACATGTTGACGAGACTTTACATTATTTTTTGATGATTATTGAAATCAGTAAACACTAATACCAAAATACTTATAAGTAAAAATATTCATGGTTGTACTTTAAATTACAAACTTTATTTTACTACATGTATATTAAATGTGAAATACAAAGTTACATTATATAAATAAGATATATATATTGTATTTACAGCGTAATCAGTTTTAGGAAAGGAATATGTCAAAACTTTATTCTGTTACATGTGTAAGTATTATATGTGTGTTACATTTATTGGTATTATATGTATGTTACATATGTTGGTATTATATGTGTGTTACATGTGTTGGCATTGTATGTGTTGGTATAATGTGTGTTACATGTGTGGGTATTATATATTATGTGTTACTTGTGTTGGTATTATATATATGTTACATGTGTTGGTATCATATATATGTTACATGTGTTGGTATTATATATGTGTTACATGTGTTGGTATCATATATGTGTTACATGTGTTGGTATTATATATTTGTTACATGTGTTGGTATTATATATGTGTTACATGTGTTGGTATTATATATATGTTACATGTGTTGGTATTATATATATGTTACATGTGTTGGTATTATATGTGTGTTACATGTGTTGGTATTATATATATGTTACATGTGTTGGTACTATATATGTGTTACATGTGTTGGTATTATATATATGTTACATGTGTTGGTATTATATATATGTTACATGTGTTGGTATTTTATGTGTTACATGTGTTGGTATTATATATATGTTACTTGTGTTGGTATTATATATGTGTAACTTGTGTTGGTATTATATGTGTGTTACAATGTGTTGGTATTATATGTCATTTAAACTCTCGTTTTGTTGATGCTCGTGTTTCAGATCAATGTTTACACTTAAGCCAGTATAGATAATCATATTAAATGTTAAAAATGTAAAAAATCTGTGATACTAGTTCATGTATATCAAGCTAGTCATATTTAATCTAAATTTAGCAAATGTGTGATAAACAGGAGTTGTCATTTTTTAAAACAGAAATGAAATTTAGTGACTTCATGTTGTCTAGTACAGTCAAACCTGTCTCAAGCTGCCAGGTTACGGAAGGAGCAAAAATGGCATTTTTTGCTCAATACAGGCTAATTTGATCTGAAAGGATATGAATGAAAATAACAAATGTGGCTGTCAAATGGAGGTGACCACTTATAAAGGTTTGACTGCATTTAATATTCATTAACATCACGATCAAGATTGCCTTGTATCCCTTCGTAGAGATCCAACTGTTCACGTTAACAATGCGTGAAGACTTTCATTTATAGATACATGTATATTGTTCTGTAAAGTATTACTTTATGAAAATATAATTAGACTATCTCGGATTATATAATAAATATAAATAATCAATTTTGGAATTTATTTTATTTAACCCTTTACTTGATATAGACACCTTTGGACACCTATTGTAAAAGGCTTTTGAATTATTGGGTGAATTATGTTTATATTAACTGACAGAGTGGAAAACAGTGCAGGAAGTGTTCAGATTGCTCGTTATCTGAACTCTTCCTGCACTGTTTTCAAAGGCCTTCTGTGATTGGTGTGGGAAAACGCGTATCTATAGAGTAAAGGGTTAAAGAATGGCACCTGGTGCTTCAGGTGCTAATAATGATTGAAGATTAGTGTTTTATGGCGTTCCAACATATTATAGGTTATCCGAGACCAACAGGAAGGAAGAATTCAGGTTCTCTCCACATGTACAAAAACAACAAACTAACATACAGATTAAAAACATACTTCAACAATTGAATATGCAGAATGAACCTAGAACCTTGATACATGTATTTGCAGAAGTACAGTTTCAGCAAATTCTTTCGTATTACTCAAACTGTCGCTTCCTACGACATGCACGAGCCAGCAATCCTATTCGTGCCGTCACCCATATGGCTCCCTGGAACCACACAGGAGTTGGTTTTTCAACCACAATAGTGATACATGACAAAAATAATAATATGAACACAACACCCATTCGGAGGATTCCTACCCCTCTGCAGAGATCAGCAGTGATTCTATTCTTGGCCAGAACCACACAGGCTAGATTCTAATAAATATTAAAATATACACGTACCTTCATTAACAAGAGTGCTATCTGTTACATGTCAGAGGCGTACCTAGATGGGTTTGAACTGTACGTCAGTTATAAACTGCAGCGCTGCGAGCCGGTTGTGGGTGAGGTCTTCAGGGATCTTTTGGAAATAAGAAGGCAAATGATGCATTGTTATGCTATACTTCAACTTTAGCTGACAAATTGTACACTTTGGCGTACATGAGTGTACCTGGATACATGCCTGCCTTGACCTAGGATTTTTGGTTTTGTAAGTGATAAACATTCCTGCCAACAAGTTTTAAAATCAAACCACCAATGCAGATTTAAGTCTGGAAAGGATTTGACCTTCACCTTAAGATTGTATGTATTTGTATGCTGAATATTCCTGCGAAATATGTTAAATCACTCCATCCATTGCAGTTACAACGATACAAATGGAATTTGACCTAACTTTCGCATGATGGAAGTTGTTTGCAGCACATTGTATATGCTCTAAAAATTTGACTTCCAATACAGAGCAATAGTCCGGAAGGGATTTGACATGCACAAAATTGGGACTTCGAAATTTGTACATACTACACATTTTGGATAATTTGACCTTGACCACAATACACCATCTCAATATGGTGCTTGTATGTGTAATATATGTTTGAACTAGAATAATTTTTTGGGGGGTCAAGGGGTGGGGGACTATGTCTACACCTCATACAATTGTGAGAATTACTTAAATGTTTATATGTTAATGTTCAAAAGTTATGAGTTTTACGACCGGTGACGGGGCTCTACAAATACTGAAATGGTACAGAAAAGAAAAAGTGGAATACGCATGTCGAGGTTTCACATTGATCAAGATCAAGCAAGATTTTTCAATAGTAAATTCAAAAGGTAGTAACTCGGCAAAGAAAATAATGAACGGGATATGCAAAGCGGGACTTCAGGCTCCAGTAAGTTTCAGTGAATTCCAACCGATGATTCAAAAGATTATTGTATTGTATGGTGTTAAATGACACTTTCAACAATTTTTCAGCTATATCGCCACCTTGTCTACATGTGATAATTTTCTAAGCGCTGCCACACTTGATTATCATGCCGCAGATATTCACATATGATAACCCAATCAGTCAAATTATATTGACACGGAGCTGACCAGACCTAGAACTATCCTCTAAATGCTGAGCACCAAACTAGAAAGCTTATAGTATCATTTGAAAATCATTAAAATGAAACTCCATCTCCAAGGGAATATGCACTAGACCTCACACAGATACTTCTCAGGTTGTTTTGTCCTACATCTGACAACAGAGATTTACATCTAAAAGTGACCATTCACAACTATAGTGGACTATTCTGGACATTCCATAAAAATAACAATTATTTTTCAAGAGAGGCTTTTTTACTTCAACACGAAACTTGACATAGCTATAAACTGACAGTTCTACCGCCAAACCATTATTAGGCAATTACTTTGTAAAAAATCCAGTTCTCTTTATTAATAAAATGCTTATACAGCATATTCAGACGTTTAAACATTTGTATTTAAAGCTAAAACAATGTGTTTTATATTTAATATATACAACCTGTTTACTATTGTTCACCACGAAATCATTAATTCATTATAAAACCAACAGTAAATATTGCACTTCTTATTAACTTAGATTATATAGATCAGTTATTCAACAGGATCATTGAAATTAAATTATTTTTGACAGATTGATTGACAGAATATTTAGCATAATTTTCATGCCATCAAGGGCTAACAGACGATCAGTTAACCTAACCAGTGTTTCCAATGATCCTGAAAGGTTAACCAGTACTCAAGCACACCAAATCTCCACAAGTAACTGATAACTCTCCCACTTGAATCAGTGGTGAAAGACGATTGATGTTGAGACACAATGTCATATATCAATCATCACAGAGACTGTTGGCAACAGAAAGAATTTCAACATATCAGAACAAGTTTACAACACTTTCAAATAGTATAATGGAACAGCGAACCCAAATTAGGGAAAATGTGTTTGTCTGAAATTTTTTTCTAAAATTAATACAATTACCATGATCTGTTATTTTAGAGATAACTAAACAAGTATAAGATAAAATGATCCCTTGGAAGTACAGATCACTTCTAGTTCTTTTTCAGCATGTTCCTTAGGGGTCACGGAACCATTGCTTTAGCAAGTTTAAATTTCGTATATAAATCATGCTACTTGTAGTAATTAATTATAAGGTTAAATACACTGAAATTTTTGACCATATGTGAAGATTTTTGATGGTCGCAAATTTTTATTTAACGTTAACACCAAATTACAGTATACTTTGCCCTATTCTAACCCACTTATACATTTTTCCATTTAAGTTCAACCAAGTTGGTCGAGCAAATAGTCTTATCGTTCAGCCAAATGACGCATATTGGCAAATGATGCACTATAAAAGTAGTTTCTAGTAAAAATCAAACTTAATCGCCAAGCTGTTCCAAATACAAATGACATAGTAATACATGGAATGCATAAACATGGTGATTTTATCAACGGTATATACAGATTTTAAAACCAGCAAATCTAAGAGCACCAACCAATGAAATCATAGGAAATTTATGAAGACTTAGAATAATTCTTTCCAAATGAGCACTCAGAATTCCTTTTTCTAACTAAAACAAATATTTCATCATTCAAAGAACAACATTCATAAGATATGTGGTTTCAAACTTTTTAATGATTTATTGAGATCATAATTATGAACACATTTATACAAAAAACAACAACAAACTTCTTTTCAAATACTAGTACAGCAAACTGAAAATATAAAACATTATGCTTTTTTTTTTAGATTTTCACTCAAATACAGCTTCTGTCATTGTAAGCTTGTCATTTTACAAAAAGCCGAAGATGAACGATAATGACCAATACATTCAATTTAGACTAGTATTATGTGCTTTCTGTTAGTCAGTAATACTTTTGGAATTTATTTTAGTTACATACATCAATTTTGCATTGCAACATATTTACCCCAATTTGTTTATATAACAGGATAAAACATGTACAGGAAAAAAACTTACCAATTCACAGAGGATTAGCTCAGTACTTTACATAGAAATCAGTAGTTTTACCCCCACCATTTTAAATTATTACAGAAACATGAATCCCAAGAGGGTTTGAGGACAGTCCAAGTCTTTTAGTATTAAATACACACAATATAAAAATCTCAATTTTTACCCTTCCGGATCTCTTTTGTTCCCATTCCGAAATCAAATCCTTAAATTTGAAACAAATCTAATTCACTATTATTGGACAATGCTTGATCTCAAATTGAAAAATATTTTTGCACAAATGGATGAGGAAATATATCAGTTTTCACGTAGTTCTCTTTAAAAGACCTCCTGAAAATACTAGCTCCTTGTAACTTTAAGCCAAATAAAAATAAATCGTCTGTTGAACCAACTTTTTTTGTTTTTTGTTTTTAAACATTCTCAATTTGTGTTGTACCTTTCTGTATATTAATTAAGTTTTTAAATTTTTAATTTGTGTTGTATATTAAGTAAGTTTGACTAGAAATGACATTTTTTTCAAAAAGTATTACTCTTTATGATTGCCATAACACCCGTTTATGTAGTAATTTCAAAATATCCATACATAGTAAACATGCACATATTGACTAAAATACACAAAACTCTGTTCAATCTGTTTAAGCAACTGGCTACATAACACACTTTGTCCATAAAAGCCTTAAATACAAGAATAGAACATATGACTTTCAACAAAAATTTACTAGACACCATGTCAATGGTAAACATCTATTACTGCACCTTACAAATCAAGTTGAAAGTTTGAATGCAAGAGGTATTTTTTATGAAATAAAAATGTGTAAAGAAAAACTATCTTTTTTCCTAGAGATTATATATCTTTTTTTTAACATTTGGCATCATGATTTGATCTACTGGTCAAAACATTTTTTGCACGTAGCTGGTTTATTTAACTTAAATTTATTTTAGCAGTCAGTCATTTGAAGCAGTTTTAAAATCAAATTATTTCAGCCAATCTAGCCTGGTCATCATACATGTATGTAAGAATAGGCAACCCCATCCCCAAACTCATTTGAAATATCAAAAAGCAGTAGGTCTATCTATATCAGCAAAAATCAAAATAAGTATTTAAAAAAATAAAATTATTTTTAAAATTGATACATGATCTGTGTGTAAAATACTTTAAACAGAATTTCTATTAAAAATAGGTTTGAAGACATTCCCATGAACTCACCACACAGTCAATAAAAGATTTATCAATACAAACATTGCAAAGTGTCCATTTAAAATACATAGTCAACATGTGTACCATTGAAGAACCATTTTGCACATCTTATGTCACAGTCAAACTGTATCACTTCTTGCCTTTCAAAATATTGTTCACTTTGTCCGTTAAAACCTGCAAGTCAATATTTTTGTCAATTTTTACGTATTTTCCTTTCTTGATCTGTATTAACGAGATCCACTCAGGTAACAGTTCAATACACAAGCTGATGTGGGGCTCAACGTCACCTGGAAAAAATATTGGAGTATTTAAATACAAAATCTATAAACGAAATGCATGTATTTAAATAGGATTAGGAGTGGACTGGTATTTTAAGGGCAGGGTCATTTTTTACAAAGGGACTTCATTTGTGCAAATCTGATAAAACTATACGAGAAAAAGTTTTTTATCATTTTCAGTAAGCGTGGGCCTCTTGAATATTTTTTTTTAAATAAGGTGCAACTTACATTAGAAACAGTAATGTCAAGTTTAGAGTACAACTAGCCTAGTGGTTTTAGAGAAAGTGTTTGTAATGTACGACAACAGACAATAAACCATCACATAAGAGCTAAAATTTCAGTTGCAAGGGTGGCAGAGAAAATTTGATCTGTAATTGCATGCCTTCCAAACCTACTACCCATTTTTCCTGAAATCAGGAATGATTATCCTGATAATTTAATGTAGGTACAAGTTTCACCATAAGCTGGATTATCATAATTATACCTAGTTACTTTCTACGCTATAAATTTTCAATAAGCAATGTAATCTATAGTGTACGTTCATGGAAAAATGACCTGTTCTGCATGTAATCTTCATATTTTGACTAAAGCTATACCAATATATGCACCAAATAAACAACTGTTTCCTAGAGATTTGTAGCACTAATAATTCAATACACTCACCTGGAGCAATGCAGGATTTGTAACTGTCTATAACTCTTTGTACCACAGATTCTATTAACAATGAAGGTTTCTTTTCTGTGACAAACTGTGACCTGATTATCCTCATGATGTCCGGCAGTCGTTTCATCATTACCACCCTTTTCTCTTCCTTCGGATCCCTCATCAACGACGCTGCAGCATTTGCAGCTTCTCTCGCTCGGATCTTTTCCAGGAGGGATTGGGGAATACCCTTCATAGCACCTGTGGCAGGTGCACATTTTGAGGGTGTAGCAGAGAGCGGTTTGGGGGTTACTTTCTCAGCCTCTTGCGCAGCAGCCCTCAAAGCATTTTCAACCTGTGAAAAAAAAACAACCTTGCCAATTATATTCACAATAGATTATCTGATGAAAGTAATGCACAGTATGCCAACACATGAAGCTCACCACATACTGTTGTAACGCATATTGGATTCATCTAATTTATATACACTATTAAAGATGTTCTCAATACCCCTTGTAAGTACAGTGATATGGGGCGAACACCAGCAAAATTACTATCATTAAACACAGCTTGAGAAATTCCCACAAAAGTTTGAAATAGATAATACCATACCAAGATGAAGTTTTCCATTCTAAAAACACGAAAAAAAGAATAATTTTTACCTTTGGTGAAAGTTTCCCCATTGTACTCTTGAGTACATCCTTGGCAGTCTGGTAGACCTGGACATTTGGCGGCTGCGGTAAAGGGGAGGTGATGATGTCAGGTACCTCATCCAAAGGAAACTTTGGGTGCCATCTGGTAATCTTGTCATCAGGGATTGACAGAGGTCGACTTAATTTGGATAAAAATTCCTGCAAAAGTATGACATTTTAATCAATCTAGGAAAAAAATAACTTGTATAGCCATTCTGGTCCGATCTGGCGGGTTCTAGAACTTGTCTGAGCTTTTATAGTCAATAACCTTTGTAATAAGTTTGATCATGATCTGATGACATCTTGATGGGCTGCAGTGTTTACAATACAAAATCAGCTTTTCTTTTAAATCAAGAGCGATAACTTTGTCTATTCTGGTCCGAGATAGCAGGTTCAAGAACTCATCCCAAACTTTTACTGTCAATAACTTTCTGACCAAGTTTAGTCATGATCAGATGTAAACTAAATGTGCTATGAATTAAAAACATTAACATGTTCCTCTTATTTTATCAATTTTAGTATACAGCTAAAGTCAATGACATGCCTCTCACACCAACAACATTGCCTTCTTTCATCAAATTTAAATTAAACTGAAACAACAACTCATTTGACACATAACAAAATAAACTTCAATTTTAAGCAGGAAATCAAATTTACAGATAGTCTTAATCTGGGTGCATGGGCCAAGTTAGGAAATAACTTTTCAATAGATTACCTTGGTATGTTTAAATAGATGTACATATCCTTATTTATTAATGGCAATATGGGATCAGATAATATATTTAGGCATGAAATATTGAAATAAAATGTTTTTATTTTTGGAAAAATATGGTATAATACCGGTTCATTGTATTTCCAGCAAGAATTTGATCATTTCCAACTTGACAAGTACCTCTGTGCTATTAGTGTTATTTAATAGTTGAAGCTCGCATTTTTTTCTTATATAACATTATGCTGTAAGGGTTTGACATTATTTATATCCCACAAACTATTTATTGTGCCTTTAGGGGTTGATATTTTGATAATGATGTACCTTTGTAATCTCCATAGTTAAGATTTTGCCCGAAGGGTTGAAATCAATTGAAATAATTATTCTTTTATAATCAGTCTATGCAAACAGTGTGATATCTTTAAACCCTCAAGGGGTCATTGTATTGCATGGTGTTTAGTCATTTTCAACACGTATGATATCCCATCATGTGTTCCAGATAAGAACTATTTGGGGATATTTAACTTCTGAATAAAGCATTGAAATTTAAATCAAGGGGGTATAATAAGCATTTGTTATTCTCAGTTTCAGTGTTTGTTTTAAATGGCAATTTGATAAAAATGTTCATTTTTACCCAAAACATTTTGAAAATAAGCATTGCGTACTAATTTTAGGGGTAAAAAATATGCATCTGAAGAAAAGCTTATCTGGAACTCTGGATCCAGTCACTTCATAGCGACACCAGACAAACAGTCCAAGAACGATCCTTGAAATGGCGAAACTGTCATACAACCATCCTTTAAAGGCCAAGTGTCAAGCAGAAAAATTCCATTGGTCTATATATTAAACCTACAAGCCATCTCATGCAAACTGGGTTCTCTACCACTAGACCACTGCTGCAGTGATGCTTAGGATTGACATATTGCTTTCATGAATGAATACCAACCTTATGATGCTGTTTGACGATGTGAATGAGACAATTGTGGAACACGCTTCTTCTCGTCAGCAGGTGGGATGCCTTGAATATTGACCTGGGACCTTTGTCAGCATCTGAAGCAACATACTTGACTTTGTAGAAGTCACATTGAATAAAATACAGTATTTAAAGATTAAAAGTATAGTTCTGCGTTTATGTTCTGACATTATGTGACAAAAGTGACTATATTCAAAAGACAAGGTTATCGCTGCTTTTTACATTCACAACTACTTGTCCTTGCCCTGATCAATCAAGAAAACGGGCAAGATTAAAACCTATCATTACAAACCTGCCCATAGTAAAAAATATGCTGAAAGGGATTATTTTATTCAAAATGACACCTAAGCGCTACCATATCATTTTTAATTGAAGTTCTTTCAGCCCCACTGTTATGTTTTAGTGGCATAGCTCTCATTAGAAAAGAAAATACAACCAATACCTTTGTCCTCAAGCTTAGCTTCCACTGTAAGCTGGTAACCAGCCTGTTTGAATCCCTGTACATTCTGGAGCCCTTTCTCCTGACGGAGCTCGTAGGCTGCGGGATACACAGTCTTGATCTGACCCACATTACTTGTCTCAAAGTTCCTGAAATCAGTACATTTTCAAGTAAACATAAATTGACTGAAAAGTGTAGTTTTACTTGTCAACACATTAACTATTTGCCGGTGGTGTAAGGGCCACATGAGATCTTAAATCAATTTTATTTACTCAGTTTATATACCAGGTCAATCTTTAAACTTACCAAAGTAAATGTATCTATATACCACTTGGAGATACGTCAGTTTTTAACATCAGGTAGCTATTTCCTTCAAAAAAAAGACTCCTATAGAAAATAAAAAATTACCATGTGTCCCTTCACCTTCTTTTAAAGGGGTTAAACAGGTAAATATGACATATTCAATTTTACTAGTGGAGAAAGACCTCAGAATTAATCTGCCTAGAATCAGTTAACAGTAATAACTGTTAAACGATCTCAGTGTTTTAATCAAGCTAAGCTCGAACTAATGACCTCTGCAGCTATAAGTAAGTGGTTGTTAGATGACAGTGTCCCACATCAATCAATCACAGACTTTGACCTCCCGACTTTCTAACTATGGCTTATTTTTGAAAATGGGACAACAAATAACAATTAATACTGCTTGAGAAAATGCATGACTCGCAATTAATAGATTTAAATAATCAGTACATCATTAGGGATTTTCTGCATTCTTGTAATTCGGTTCAAGGGTATATATATAAATTATAGGGAAATTATAAATAAAACCATACAAATTAAAAATAAACACTTTTAATATTGATTTTTCTCTCATTAAATGTGTGTGCTCCAACCTCATAATTTCAGCTAAAATGATTGCTGATGATGAAGTTTTTAGCAATATTTGAACAGATGACAATTTTGCATATAACAACCCAGGTATTAAAAATTACAGCTGTTTGATAACAAAACAGGACGGAGGCTAAAAATTAAAATGGAATTCATGCCTACCTCTTGGTCAGTTCTTGAACAGCAGCTTTCAGTTTGGAGAAGGTGCATATCTCATTTCTGTTGTGTAGCATACTGACAACAGTGTCCATACCACGGAACTGCTCGACAAGAAGTCTGTATTTGTACGGCAAACTCAGCGTTGGGGTCCCAGCTGTCGCCAAGTGGTGGAACTGCTCGTATGCAGGTACTTTTGATTTTGTTTCTCTAAAAAATATATGTTTACTCAAATAAGAATGAACACAGGACCACAGATATAATCATAAATGCATAACACAACTTAGCCAATCAAACCTTTAACTATATACCACATATAAAGGACGTACTACAGATGTATTTTAAATCTCATTTGAGCCAATTTTGTTTCTTGAAAATCAAGGGTTAAAAATGCATTTATAAAGAAAGTTAACCAACAAGACGAATTACCCATCTCTTTTGACATTTTCTCTAATAAAATGCTATTGTTTCGCTTTAGTACAAGGAATGTTAATTCCTTTTGGTCTTTACTTGTTTTTAAAGCATAATATTTTAGAATACCTGCTCTTTTCATTAAATGTTAACTTTTCAGTTTATGCAGCATCTACATGTACTTGCGGGAAAAAGGAAACGTAAATGTTCAGTGCAGTTGGTCAGCTACCACCATTGTGTTTTCCATACACTTACATTTTAACGTTTGACCAAATTTTCACTATTTCTATCATTGGTGGACCAAGAAGTCCTATATCATATTAAAGTACTGTCCTAGACTCAAATTAAAATGTCCCAAAAATGGGGTCAAAAGTACCACTTTTTGCCCCCTGAAGTTGGGTACCCCCACTTTCAGCATGAAAAAAAGAAAATTTCACCAATTTTACTTTCCATGCAGTTTCCTTGATAAAATGAATTTAGTCAGTCACAGAAACATAATTCTAATTTTTTATTGACACAAACATAATAAAATTATATTTTATTGTGATCATTTGCCAGTTATTTTTATCCAACCAGAATTAAGCTTACTATAAAAATACATGCCCTGAACATCCCTATACTTTTTTCAGCCAATCAGAGAGCTCGTCTCAATGGTGGTAGCTGACCAGTTCCCTCCACCAGACACACACACATTATTTTCTACTCTGCAATTGACAGAATATTATCTGAATCATACACATTTCCTCTAGAATGCTGACAATGTGCACAAATAGCTGAACTTACATTGGGACTTCAACCTCTATTTCGACTTTATCAAACTCTTTCAAACTGGGTACTGGTGCCTTTAGTTTGTCTTTGGTTTCTTTCATCTTAGCTAGTTGCCCCTTCAGTTCACTGAGGTTGCCAATTTTTGCCAACTTTTTCTTCATGTCTTCACTACTGACCTTAGCAGCTTTTGCCTACAAAAATTATCATTAATTATTCAAATGCACCTACCAGTTCATTACTTATATGTTATAGAATATAATAATGAAATGTAATGGGAACATGAACAATTTCCACACCAGATTACTCAAGAGTACACTAAGAAGTGTGTAATTGTGCTTGCAACATTGTTTTGATCCAGGCCATTTGAGCAGAACCATTAATCTGCTAATAGGTTATATATTTCAGTTATATAAGTGCAACTATCAAATATTTAATAAATAACAGCGGAGTGCTTGAAGTTTTTTATCAAAGCTTGCGAGTTGCAACATCAAAAAAAATTTATGCATCAAAACCAACAGGAAAATATCACTATATTTAAATGAAAATCTGTTTCACTGCATCCCCTTACTCAGCTCCATATTTCCTCCTTGCCTTCTATACCTTTTAAAGTCACCCACTTACAAAGCATTTGTTGTGTCTGGCTACCACTTTGTTTAATTGTCTACAGATATACGACAATTTTTTTATAGCTATTAAAATGATAAACAGAAATTTATCATTTTTTCATCATCAAGTATCATGACAGGCGCAGATGGTCTGACAGAATATTAACTTGCATCTCTCTACTTAATATTTATAAAATAGCATGTGAAGAAATAGTTTCACAAATTAATCATTCAAATATCACAGGCAACAGATTACTTTTACATAAAATGTAAGGTGCATATCTTTTCAAACATGATTTTAAGTATGCAAAATGGTCCCGAATATAAATATTGGAATCTGATGTAAAACTTCAAGTAGTCTACTTGATTTAATGGTTGCAGTATACAATTTTTTCAACTCATTAAGTACTTTATCAATTTTAAAGACAATTGGATGGGAATGGTATCATTTTGTAAAGAAATATATTATGCAAAGAATGAATTTGTAATTCTGAGATGAATGAAAGTTAGGATATTTGAAAACGAGATTTTGTGGGTTCATAACAATTAAAGTTGTTTTTCCTTCTCTATAATAAGACCTTGGTTAAACCTACTTGTCCAAAAGAAAATATTTCCGTGATAAAAAAATAAATAATCAAAAAGCTACACAATGACTGGTTCAGACAGTAAAACCACCATCCTTCCACAAGTAACTGGAAACTTTCTCACATAGATTTTGGAGCAAGCGGGAATCGAACCTACGCCCTTAGGGGTGAGAGGCAGGTGATCTTGAGACGACGACTTAGACCACTATCTCACAAAATCTACATGGCACCAGACAACCATTAGTTACAAAGAAAAACTGATGCAATGGAGGGACTTCATTACTATCTGAGCGTTAACTTAAATAATCACTTTTACGCCGCTGATTGAAATGTTTATCATAATTGTAACAGCGTTTCGATTCAGTGAAACTATAACACGAGAAGTATTCAATGTCGGCAAACAGCTTGCATATATACAACTTGCAACGGTAACAGAGACCGTATGACGACATTATGCTAAATGCGAGCGCATCATTGTTTAGAAAGCGGCGCAGTAGTAACCCGATGCTCTTGAAATTCATCCAATGATGCGCACGCACTAGTGTTCACAAAGCAGTGTGAAAGAAACACAATGCTTCGGGAATTAAATGTCTGTATTTTAAATAATCGGGACGTATCAGCGATTTTTCTGAGTCGAGCAGATGCACATATTTCAGAATTGTGCGTCTGCCGCAAGATTTGTGCGTATAGGACGCAGGGGTTAATAAAACACTGTATATATAAAGAAAGAAACAATGTTTACACTAACAACACAAGTTTCACTTTAATACCTTTGATGTTTTGGCACTAAGAGATTTACACTTGTCAATGGCAGCAGCTACACTGGCAGACATTTTCACAGCAGGCTTCTGCATTGCTACTGTATGCTCTGGTGTTGGAGGCAATGGTGATACTGGTGGTGGAGTTTTGGGCATAACAAACTCAGCTATGTTCTTATTTGGAGTTTCTGTTGTTGCAGTTGTCTGAAAAATATAGCACAATTATTAGAAGAAACTGAAATAATAAATGATTGGTCATACAAAACATGTACCTTTTAAAAATGTGATATACTTATAATACTTACTGGTTCGAGCCATACTTATACTTTACAATAAAGCGGAACTTTTATCATCAATAGTGTGAAAATGTGTCCACACTATTCAATTGAAAAAAAAAAGATATTGCAGCAAATGTAGATTTTTTTCAAAAAGTGTCATGCTAGTATTAAGTTAAACAAGACTGTTGTACGATTATAACTAGAAACCTGTTGAACTACCACAATCTAACTGTCTTCAGATTGTCTTAGACCACTAATATCAAACTAGTACCTCAATAAAAATTTACAACCAAAGGGTCTTTAAATGCAGTTATGTTTACTCTTCTTAAGTATAAATGAACATAAATTAGATATATATATATACCTTTTCCTTTGAAGTCTGTTTCAGCACCAACTTTTTTCTGGCTTTAGTGTTAGTTGGCTCAACTGCTTGAGACTGCTGCCTCTTTTCTGGGGTAGCCTCATCAGAAGACGATGATTTTTTCTTCGCTGTCTTTCCACCTCGAGCTCTCTTCCCCGTTTCTGCAGATTCATTGTTAGATTTTGATGGAGTAAGTGTAGGTCCATCATGTTCATCCCAAGATGACGTAACATAATCTGTCACCTGGGATACCTTTCCTATTCCCTTTTCGGCTGCATCAGGTGGCTGAGGAAATGACTGGGATATCAGTTTCTGTTTAGAATCCGTTTTCGGTTTCCGAGAACGTGTAGAAGATGACTTGGTCGTTGATATCTTGACAGTTTTTGCTTTTCTTGATGCCCTTGTCTGAAGAGGGGAGAAAACTGTGTTTTCTTTTCTGCTATCCATTGTTTCCACCTCATTAACATCTTGGGTGAGATTTCTATAAGGGTTAGTGTTTGTTTTCGTAAATGCAGAAACATCTACTTCATTAGAAGTTATTTCTATCTTTCTCCTTTTCGATGGTTGTGCACTTGCATTTCTTTTTCTAGCTGAAAAGAAATCTGTTACTTTTCCCTGTGCCATCTTTGTTGTTGTTAATTATTCCCGCCACAAATCACGTGATATTTGATAACTAATAAATTGTCGGGTTCTCTAATTCACAATATTGATATTTCTCCCCACAGTCTAATTGAACAAAATCGAATGTCAGTCTAGACCAGGAAGTATTGATCACGTGACGCAAAATGTCGGACAACACAAACACGAATCCATTTCTGAGTGACGAAGATGATTTTATCGAAAATGCAATCGAGCAATCAACGGACGAAAAGCCAATGTCAGCGGAATCTCAGGAGACAAACTGGGACACCATAGCTGCCAGACTGTTAAAGGATAAATTCACCTTAACTGCACTTGAACTCCACACTGAGTTGGTAGAAGCTGGAAGGGAGCTACCCCGGCTAAGAGATTTCTTCTCCAACCCTGGGAACTTTGAAAGAACAAGAGAAGAATCACCACCATCTACACTTCGTAATGCATTTTATGTTTTATGCAATGTCGTTTTATTGCCTTATCATTTGTATTCGTAGGAGTTTGTCATTAATAATATTGTTTTTAATGGGGTTTAATGCATGTTTCAACACATTTCAGGTTATATATGGCATATCCAGTTTTTACTGGCGTAGGAAGACTACAGATTAAATCTCAGTAGAACAACTTTTCTTTTCGCAAGTAAATTGTTAACTTTCACTTTTAAAAATTTTGGAGGCTCAAACCCATAATCTTGGTAGAACCAGGCCTGATTAGCTCAGTCGGTTATGCGTTTGACTATCAATCCAGGGGTCGTGTGTTCGAATCCCCCGCCCGGCAACAGTCTCCGTGATGATTGATAAACTACATTGTGTCTCATTATCATTTAACTCTCACCACTGATTCAAGTGAGAAAGTTATCAGTTACTTGCGGAGATGGGGTGTGCTCAAGTATTGGTAAATCCCAGGAAACAGTGGTTAGGTTAACTGATTGTCTGTTAGCCCTCAATGGCATAAAAATTATGCTAAATATTCAATCAATCAATCAGGGGTAAGAGGTAACAACAGTTCCTTAGATCACTTAGTCTTATCCAGGGTGGACGCTTATGTTATAAGTAAAAACTTCAAGGAAAATGTAAATGCAGACCTAAAAACAAATGTGTACGATCTATCATCACATCAAAGATATCAATGCATTATGGACAAATTTTTTTTTCCAGTTTGATAGAACATCATTTTTTTTATGTGTAGGAAAATAGTGTTGCTTGGGAAATTAAATGAAACAAAAAAAAAAATACATGTCAGTGGATTCGAATTCGGGTTGCTTAGGTCATAATCCACAGGTATGACAGTTGTTAGTGGTTTCGTACCTCTACAATTTCGTACCACATGGTTTCATACAACATAAGGAGGATATGAAATATATATTGTTTAAAACTTTACTTTGTTTAATATGTGTGTCCAAAATTATGGAAACACAACTCCTCCTGAACCAACCAACATTTTTTTCTGTAATTTTGGTGTCAGTGCTAACATAAATGAATGGTTGTAATTATGCAAGAGTTTTGGTTGCAAGTTTTTCATGTAAATAAAATTTTCAACAGTATATTTCGCGTATTTGATAAAGTCACCGACATATGTATATCATTTTGTGTGTGTGTTGTGTATGATGTCTTTTTTTATTAAATATAAATAATTTCTTATTAATATAATTAATATATAAACAAAATTATATGTCTCATAGTTACAATATAACCCCCAAATAATAATTATATTCCAATCTATCTCAAAACTAATTACAAACATTTGACTGATTGAATATTTAGCTATTTTTTTATGCCATCGAGGACTAACAGTTAACCTAACACCTGTTTCCTGGGATTAACCAGTACTCGAGCACATCCCACCTTCGCAAGTAGCTGATACTTTTCCACTTGAATCAGCGGTGAGAGACGAATGATAACGAGACACAATGTCATGTATCAATCATTTCCGAGGCTTTTGACAGGCAGGATTTTAACTCACAAGCTTAACCAACTGAGCTAATTGGGCCTGGCAATTACAAACAGATAATTACTTTTATTAATCAATTTGATTTTGCAAGATTTCACAATGCCAATAAAGGCTACACTGAACTCTGGCATGGGTCAGGATATAGTTGGCAATTGACGTATGTGCTAATTGACATGTTGTCAGTATTGTTATTGTTTAAAATATTGAATCATGTTAAAATTCATAAAGATAAATACCAATAAATCAAATAAAAGTTTTAAAAGTAATTTTATAAAAAGAAATGCTGCATAATTTAAAAATAAGGAAAGAATATACAATAACACTTTTTAAAAGAGACATTATTATTAAAGATTGACAGCTCATTATTATTTACATAACATGTATTAGATAATTTCTTTTTATTATTGTAGCTCGAACATCAAGTATACAAACATTTGACTCCCTAGATTTTGCAAGGTACTCTGATGATGGGGAAAGACAAGTTGATGAAAGGGTTGCAGGTATTAGTCTTTTTGTAGCCTTCTATTTCATTTGCATAAACTGTTACAATGACTATTGGTATAAGAAACTTCACTTAAATAGTTTGTTTTTGTGAGACCACTTGAATTAAAGAACAAATTACCCATACTTCTTGTATCCTTTAAAAATTCAATTTTTCTTTTACAACATATATATTGAGAAATATCTTTGAAGCATTCTAAATTATTTGTCCTTTTTTGCAGTTCTTGAGTTTGAACTAAGAAAAGCCCAGGATACAATTAAATCTCTGAGAGCAAGCCTTACTAAGGAAGCAGGTACATGTATATTGTTTCATTCTAATTTACTTTGGCTTGAATATAGTTTATACCTTATTTTAATTAAGTTTAGTTTATTTAAGCTTGATAGTGAAGAAATTCCTTGCTTGTAAAACTGCCCTCAAATCCATTTCCTTGGTAGAGGCGGTTGTTTTTTTTAGAGGCATTGGATTGGGCTGGGGATCAAATCAGCAACCTCTATCCTTAGCTTGATTAAGAAGGAAGCTCTATCCCAGTACCTGACATCTCCTGATTCCGGTCTGTTACCATGATGTTAAAGCACAGAATTCCTCCTGCCTGTCCCAAAGTTCATAATACCTTCATTCTGCTGCAGTACCTGACATTTCCTGATTTTATGTAAAAGCATGGAATTCCCCCTGTCTGTCCCACAATTCATAGCACCCTCATTCTGCTGTAATACCTGACATCTCCGGATTCATAGCACCCTTATTCTGGTGAAATACCTGACATCTCCTAAGTGATGTCTGTCACCCTGATGTAAAAACATGGAATTCCCCTTGCCTGTCCCACAGTTCATAGCACTCTCATTCTGCTGCAATACCTGACATCTCCTGATTCATGTTTGTCACCCTGATTTAAAAGCTTGGAATTTCCCCTGCCTATCCCACAGTTCATAGCACTCTCATTCTGCTGCAATACCTGACATCTCCTGATTCATATCTGTCACCCTGATGTAAAAACATGGAATTCCCACTGTATGTCCCACAGTTCATAGCACTCTCATTCCACTGCAATAGCTGACATATCCTGAGTGATGTCTGTCACCTAGATGTAAAATCATGGAATGCCCCTTGCCTGTCCCACAGTTCATAGCACTCTCAATCTGCTGAAATACCTTACATCTCTTGATTGATGTCTGTCACCCTGATGTAATAGTGAGAAATTTCTCCTGCATGTCCCACAGTTCATAGCATTCTTATATGTGTTTTAACAAAACTGTGATGGAACTCATCATCTGCTGAAGCAACTGACCAATCAGCATGCTAGTATGTTACTGCCTTGTAGCAATTCCCAGTGGGGAGAACTAGGATTGTTTCTTCCGACTAAGAATCTCAGTAATCATCCTTCTGCTCAGTTTCTTGAAAGCAACATGAACATATTACAGGGACTCATATCTTTACTCTGCTATAAACTTTTTAAAAATTTTATACATTGAAAGATTATACCACAACCTTTAGGAAAGATGAATTTATAAGATACTGCTGGATACAAGTTTCCGAATATTATCTGTTTATTTTGTTCAGATACACCTGTTTGCCTCTGATATCTGTAGACATGTACAATATCAATTTGTTATCATAAAATAGAGGAGTTTGAGTGAATTTGAAAACCTGTGCCCTTCATCTGTTTAAAAATCTTTCCAACTACTAGTAAACAAAATTCTTTATTTACCGATGAAACACAGGTCACATATCATTCTTATAAAACAGTTAGTAGCGCGTCTGACTATCAATCCAGGGGTCGTAAGTTAGAATCCCTACCCAACCACAGTCTCTGTGTTTATTGATATATAATATTGCATCTCATTAGCATTCATCTCTCACTGATAATTCAAGTGGAGAAGTTATCAGTTACTTACAGAGATGGGTGTGTTTAAGTACTCATTAATCTTGCACGATCCCAGGAAAGAGTGGTCAGGTGAACTGATCATATTATAGCTCTCAATGACACAAAAGTGATGCCAAATATTCAATTCACATAAAAACCACTTAGTTGATATACAAGCAACCAATTAAAAGTCTAATGTTTAATAGACCTGTGAATAGGGTAGCTATGTTAATATGTCAAAGGTTGTGGCCAGCATTGACAATTGTGTGCGGCGCAGGTTTAGTTCAAGTATTATGTTTATTGAATATTTTATCATATCCACTTTAAAATACACTTATTTATCAAAATTCTGTCCAATTATAAATACTCTTAAAGTCTTTGTATCTTGATATTGGCCCAATAACTTGCTAATGATAGTATATCTTTGTTTATTTGAATGTTTAACATAATAATTATGCTTACGAGGGCTAACAAATGATCAGTTAACCTAACCATTTTTTTCTGGCTTCCCATCTTTACTAGTAACTGATAAGTTTCTCACATGAATCAATGGTGAGACATTTTTTTATGTTCATTATGCCAAGATTGATTTATTGAATATTTAGCATCATTTTTATGCCATTGAGGGCTCACAGATGATCAGTAAGCAACTGATAACTTTTCCTCTTGAATCAGTGGTGAAAGACAAATGAAAATGAGATGAAATGTTGTAAATCAATCGTCATGGAGATTGTGGCCGGATTGAGGATTTGAACTCACAAACCAAGACCTTAAAATCAAACGTGCTAACCAGGCCCGATTTTGATATTTCTGTTACCTATTCTGTTATGCTATTTCAGAGAAGGAACATGTGTCTCAAGAGCAGGAGAAAGTGGGAAATCCACAATCCATGAGCGACGATAATATGAAGGCCATGGAACAGAAAGCTCTCAACTTTCTCGTCAATGAATATCTGCTACAGATAAATAACAAACTGACTGCTGTCACATTCTCTGAGGAAAATGAAGATCAGGTTAAGAGCTTGATTAGTTATTTATGTTGTCATAAGTTAATGTTATTAGAGGTGTAATCCCACCATTGATTTTTGTTCTTTATTCTATAGTAAATAATAAAAGTTTGAAAGCTTGTCATTCATAGAGAAACCAAAATAAAAGAAGAAGTGAAACCTACATTTTACTGTTTGTCAACCTCTGCACTATCAAAATATGATAAGAAAAGTAGGGGTCATGTGTCATATAAGAAATTTTTTTCAGCTCAGTGTGTACACTGGTAACAAAGTGAAAGTAGACTTCCGAAATCATGTATTCATACCCTAATTTCCAAGCATCAATTTTTTTTTCTAAATTCACGATTCAAACATGACAATGCTATCAAAATGTTCAAAAATTCATCAATAATGCCATTCAAATAAAAAAATGAGCATTAAAATAAGGAAAATACATTTTTAAAGAAGAAGAAATGAGGATTATTTATAACCGCCATTATGCGACTACCCCACGGAATCACTTTCTTTTTGCAATGGTGGTACTTTGCATAGAAGTGTCAGAGCTGACCAAGGTAGTATTGATATATTGAGTTCAGTGTTTCAATAATAGATTGTTTGCTTAATTAAATAATAGAAGTCAATCTTTAATAACAAACATGACATTTTATTTGATGTAATGATTACCGGTAGTATAAAACCTACAAATCTATTGAAAAGAAGACATACTAATGATTTTTTTCCCACGATGCAGTTGTGTGCAAATTTCAAAGAAATTCTCTAGATACCATTGAATAAGCTGAATGCAGAAATGGAGTAGAAGATTGTCAAAATAGAAAGTTAGATCATCAATTTCAGGTGGTGTCAACAATTGAGCTGTTTTAAAAATTTGTAGTTTTATCGATTTTTCAAAATTTATAGCAGTGCTTTTTTGTTTTGTTTTGGGGGAATGCGAGCGGGTCCCTTCAGTAAGGGAAAATAGCGTTGTTATCACACAAAAAAAAATGTAAATCAGCAAGTTGTAAGTATGTATGTTTATAAAATAGTTGTTAAGTTTGTCCCAGTTTGTCATTGTTTTAAACAGTTAAACTGGCATTAAATACCATTAAAAAAATAATTTGGAGAGGAATTTTTTTATGAATCAGGTGAAAAAATATATTTTGGCAAGTGGAATTGGGCCGTACTTTGGCTCCCAGAGGGGGAGGGTGGGAAACGACTGTATATCAATATATACTTTATAACCTCATGGGTATCGAAAATGTGTATGAATATTGTTTCTACCAATGATAGCCCTTTTTGTGATGATTCTTAATTAATTTCTGTCATCACCGTCGTCTATGGTGTCAAAGTCGGCAATGTTTTATATAATATTCAGCAATGCTTTTTTAAAAATGTTTCATTTATATTAGTTTGAACTTACACTTATATTTGTATGACATCAGTTCCGAATTAAGTTCATACAAATTTGGCAACTAGCACTCCAAATCTTCCTCAGTGAAGCTACATGAAGTACCAAGTATACATTTATATGGATAAAGTGTCCCATTCTATAGTTTTCTTTTCTTTGAAATTTCCAGTATCCATATCAGAAACAGTATTGACATGTTCATCCACACCGTTGAGAGTTATAAATACATTGTTCATCAACAGTCATTGCTAAATAGATAACGTGTACATTTTATTTTATCTATTTTAGGATTTTGAGGACTGGGATGATGTCGGTTTGAACATTCCGCAGCCCCCAGACCTGCTGCGTCTATACAGGGACTTCAATAACCATGTTCTGCCAACCACAGATGTGTGTGAGGTAGGCTGTCAGACGGACATTGAAGGACAAATGATTGAACAGCTTCAGCAAGAACTCATTGCTGTTAAACAGAAATTGGTATGAATTTAGTTAACACTATTTTTAGCACAATATGTTATGAAATTATGTATATGTTATTTGATATCTATTATGTTATGTGATATCTATGTTATGTGATATATATATGTTTTGAGATATCTATGTTATGTGATATCTATATGCTTTGTGATCATGAATCCTTAACTGGATCCTACTCATATAAAGCTCTCAGTTCATGTATGTCAATTTGTCCACCCTGTCCAAATGTGTTGCATGTTATTCCATAGTATATAAGTTTTGGTCGACACCAAATTTATTGGTTTGGCAGAGGCCTTGATATTGTATCTATTGTTTGCATTGTAGCTAGGCGCACTCGCTGTAGTATGGTCTGTACATCTATGTCTTGGTTATTCACAAATAATTATCTCCATATATATATCATGCATTGTGAATGAGCATCTGAAAAGATCCCAAAAATCATAAATTCCGTTGTTGTGAATTTAATTATCTCCCTTTATGAAAATAAATATATATGAATTCACTGTATCTATATGATCCAATGGGTTTATAAATCTGTCCTTTATATAGCATTTGAGTAATCATGAATCCTTAACTGGATCCTACTCATATAAAGCTATCAGTTCATGTATGTAAATTTGTCCACCCTGTCCAGATGTGTTGCATGTAATTCCATAGTATATAAGTCATGGTCGACACCAAATTTATTGGTTTGGCAGAGGCCTTGATATTGTATCTGTGGTTTGCATTGTAGCTAGGCGCACTCGCCATAGTCTGTTCTGTACATTTATGTCTTGGTTATTCACAAATAATTATCTCCATATATATATCATGCATTGCGAATGAGCATCTGAAAAGATCCCAAAAATCATAAATTCCGTTGTTGTGAATTTAATTATCTCCCTTTATGAAAATAAATGTGTATGAATTCACTGTATCTATATGATCCAACGGGTTTATAAATCTGTCCTTTATATAGCATGTGAGTAGTCATGAATCCTTAACTGGATCCTACTCATATAAAGCTATCAGTTCATGTATGTAAATTTGTCCACCCTGTCCAGATGTGTTACATGTAATTCCATAGTATATAAGTCATGGTCGACACCAAATTTATTGGTTTGGCAGAGGCCTTGATATTGTATCTATGGTTTGCATTGTAGCTAGGCGCACTTGCCGTAGTCTGGTCTGTGCTTATTCACAAATAATTATCTCCATATATATAATATATATATATATATATATATGTGTGTGTGTGTTATGTGATATCTATATGCTATGTGATATATATATATATATATATATATATATATATATATATATATATATATATATATATGTTATGTGATACCTATGTTATGTGGTATCTATATGTTATGTGATATCTATATAGTATGTGATACATGTATTCATATGTTTTAATGCTGAAAGACCACAGATGCATATACATGACTCTGAGTAGAACCATGTCCTTCCGCAGGTAACTGTTTTTATATAAAGTGATAAGAAGAAGCTAGGTGTGAACTCCTGACCACACCATTAAAATGTAAGAAGGTTTGAGATGTCGTCTTAGACTACTGCTCCATAGAGAATGCCTGTATGACATCAACATTAAAAAATCTCCCAGATCATAAAATCATGTAAAGCCATATATATCCCATGTAAAGACTATATATCTCTCAGACTGTAAGTTCATGTAAAAGGTGACATATCTCCCATATAAAGACAATACTTCTCACAGATTGTGACATCATGTAAAACCATATATGTCCCATGTAAAGACCATTTATGTCCCATGTAACGGCTGTATATGTCCCATGAAAAAGCCATATATCTCGCATATAAAATCCATACATCTTCCAGATTGTAAGACCATGTAAAGACCATATATCTCCCATATAAAGGCAATATATCTCCCAGACTGTAAGATCATGAAAAGGCCATACATCTCCCTTGTAAATGCCATATATCTCCCATATAAATGCCATATATCTCCCAGATTGTAAGATCATGTAAAGAACATATATATCTCAGACTGTAACTTCATGTGAAAGCCACATATCTCCCATGTAAAGGCAATACATCTCCCAGGATTTAAAATCATGTAAAGCCATATTTCTCCCATGTAAATGCCATATATCTCCCAGATTGTAAAATCATGTAAAGCTATATATCTCCCATGTAAAGGTCATGTATCTCCCAGTTTGTAAAATCGTGTAAAGCCATATATTTCCCATGTAAAGGCCATATATCTCCCGTATTTAAGAGAACATGTAAAGGCCATATATCTCCCAAATCAAAAGTTCATGTTAAGCCACATGTTTTCCATATAAAGGCCATATAGATTGTAAGATCGTGTAACAACCATATATTTCAGAAATTGTAAGAATGTATATGTAGTCTTATATTTTACAATGATTTTACACTTTTACAGGGATACAAGATCACAGAGTTGAAAGAGCAGTTGTTATATAAAGATAAAGAAATGCTTCGCAGGAGAGGTGTGGCAGAGGGGTATGTGCTTTTTTATTTATGCTCTGTTACATGTTAATTGTCCAATTAAAACAGATAACATTTGAACTCAGTGATAGAATCAATTAATTTTTCTCTACAGGTAATGTTTGTCTCAGTGATAGACACAATTGATTTTAACTACAGGCACATATAACTATGTCAATGTTTGTCTCAGTGATAGACACAATTGATTTTAACTATGTCAGTGTTGGTCTCAGTGATAGACATGATTGATTTTAACTATGTCAATGTTGGTCTCAGTGATAGACATGATTGATTTTAACTATGTCAGTGTTGGTCTCAGTGATAGACATGATTGATTTTAACTATGTCAATGTTGGTCTCAGTGATAGACATAATTGATTTTAACTATGTCAATGTTGGTCTCAGTGATAGACATGATTGATTTTAACTACAGGCACATTTGGTCTCAGTGATAGACATAATTGATTTTAACTATGTCAATGTTGGTCTCAGTGATAGACATAATTGATTTTAACTATGTCCATGTTGGTCTCAGTAATAGACATAATTGATTTTAACTATGTCAATGTTGGTCTCAGTGATAGACATAATTGATTTTAACTATGTCAATGTTGGTCTCAGTGATAGACATAATTGATTTTAACTATGTCAATGTTGATCTCAGTGATAGACATGATTGATTTTAACTATGTCAATGTTGGTCTCAGTAATAGACATAATTGATTTTAACTATGTCAATGTTGGTCTCAGTGATATACATAATTGATTTTAACTATGTCAATGTTGGTCTCAGTGATAGACATGATTGATTTTAACTATGTCAATGTTGGTCTCAGTGATAGATATAATTGATTTTTACTATGTCAATGTTGGTCTCAGTGATAGACATGATTGATTTTAACTATGTCAATGTTGGTCTCAGTAAAAGACATAATTGATTTTAACTATGTCAATGTTGGTCTCAGTGATAGACATAATTGATTTTAACTATGTCAATGTTGGTCTCAGTGATAGACATAATTGATTTTAACTATGTCAATGTTTGTCTCAGTGATAGACACAATTGATTTTAACTACAGGCACATTTGGTCTCAGTGATAGACATTATTGATTTTAACTATGTCAATGTTGGTCTCAGTGATAGACATGATTGATTTTAACTATGTCAATGTTGGTCTCAGTGATAGACATAATTGATTTTAACTATGTCAATGTTGGTCTCAGTAATAGACATAATTGATTTTAACTATGTCAATGTTGGTCTCAGTAATAGAC
Organism: Panopea generosa; assembly: GCA_029582155.1. Lineage (NCBI taxonomy): Eukaryota > Metazoa > Mollusca > Bivalvia > Adapedonta > Hiatellidae > Panopea > Panopea generosa. The sequence goes on from CM055900.1 coordinate 7,556,004, forward strand.
ATAATTGATTTTAACTATGTCAATGTTGGTCTCAGTGATAGACATAATTGATTTTAACTATGTCAATGTTGGTCTCAGTGATAGACATAATTGATTTTAACTATGTCAATGTTGGTCTCAGTGATAGACATAATTGATTTTAACTATGTCAATGTTGGTCTCAGTGATAGACATAATTGATTTTAACTATGTCAATGTTGGTCTCAGTGATAGACATGATTGATTTTAACTATGTCAATGTTGGTCTCAGTAATAGACATGATTGATTTTAACTACAGGTAATGTTGGTCTCAGTGATAGACATGATTGATTTTAACTATGTCAATGTTGGTCTCAGTGATAGACATAATTGATTTTAACAATGTCAGTGTTGGTCTCAGTGATAGACATAATTGATTTTAACTATTTCAATGTTGGTCTCAGTGATAGACATAATTGATTTTAACTATTTCAATGTTGGTCTCAGTGATAGACATAATTGATTTTAACTATGTCAATGTTGGTCTCAGTGATAGACATAATTGATTTTAACTATGTCAGTGTTGGTCTCAGTGATAGACATAATTGATTTAACTATGTCAATGTTGGTCTCAGTGATAGACTTGATTGATTTTAACTATGTCAATGTTGGTCTCAGTAATAGACATAATTGATTTTAACTATGTCAATGTTGGTCTCAGTGATAGACATAATTGTTTTTAAATATGTCAATGTTGGTCTCAGTGATAGACATAATTGATTTTAACTATGTCAATGTTGGTCTCAGTGATAGACATAATTGATTTTAACTATGTCAATGTTGGTCTCAGTAATAGACATAATTGATTTTAACTATGTCAATGTTGGTCTCAGTGATAGACATAATTGATTTTAACTATGTCAATGTTGGTCTCAGTGATAGACATGATTGATTTTAACTATGTCAATGTTGGTCTCAGTAATAGACATGATTGATTTTAACTACAGGCAATGTTGGTCTCAGTGATAGACATGATTGATTTTAACTATGTCAATGTTGGTCTCAGTGATAGACATAATTGATTTTAACTATGTCAGTGTTGGTTTCAGTGATAGACATAATTGATCTTAACTATGTCAATGATGGTCTCAGTGATAGATATAATTGATTTTAACTACTTCAATGTTGGTCTCAGTGATAGACAAAATTGATTTTAACTATGTCAATGTTGGTCTCAGTAATAGACATAATTGATTTTAACTATGTCAGTGTTGGTCTCAGTGATAGACATAATTGATTTAACTATGTCAATGTTGGTCTCAGTGATAGATATAATTGATTTTAACTATGTCAATGTTGGTCTCAGTGATAGACATGATTGATTTTAACAATGTCAATGTTGGTCTCAGTGATAGACATAATTGATTTTAACTATGTCAATGTTGGTCTCAGTGATAGACATAATTGATTTTAACTATGTCAGTGTTGGTCTCAGTGATAGACATAATTGATTTTAACTATGTCAATGTTGGTCTCAGTGATAGACATAATTGATTTTAGCTACAGGCACATTTGGTCTAGGTGATAGACATAATTGATTTTATCTACAGGCACATTTGGTCTAGGTGATAGACATAATTGATTTTAACTATGTCAGTGTTGGTCTCAGTGAGAGACATAATTGATTTTAACTACAGGCACATTTGGTCAAGGTGATAGACATAATTGATTTTAACTACAGGCAATGTTGGTCTCAGTGATAGACAAAATTGATTTTAACTACAGGTAATGTTGGTCTCTGTGATAGACACAATTGATTTTAACTACAGGCACATTTGGTCTAGGTGATAGACACAATTGATTTTAACTATGTCAATGTTGGTCTCAGTGATAGACATAATTGATTTTAACTATGTCAATGTTGGTCTCAGTGATAGAGACAATTGGTTTTAACTATGTCAATGTTGGTCTCAGTGATAGACACAATTGATTTTAACTACAGGCAGTGTTGGTCTCAGTGATAGACACAATTGATTTGAACTACAGGCAATGTTGGTCTCGATGATAGACACAATTGATTTTAACTACAGGCACATTTGGTCTAGGTGATAGACACAATTGATTTTAACTATGTTAATGTTGGTCTCAGTGATAGACACAATTGATTTTAACTACAGGCACATTTGGTCTCAGTGATAGATACAATTGATTTTAACTACAGGCAATGTTTGTCTCAGTAATAGATACAATTGATTTTAACCACAGGCACAGACTTTTACTTTTTTTTCAATTATAAAAACATATTCTTACATACACTCTGGCAACACGTGCTGTTCAATAGTTTAAGGTAGCATGATCTGTTTGTTCTGTTTTCAGGTCGGAGTCTGACCCTCCTATCAGTCCATATAATGAAAACCAGTCAAACTTATTTGATGACATTCCATTCAATAATTATACACCTGAGAACCATTCTGATGTTGAAGACGAGTGTGACCTTCAGTGTACATGTGATCCGAGTCAAAATGAGGAGAAATGTTCATTCTGCACTCGGGTTCACTCACCAGAGGTTTACAGGCTAGACTTTACTGATGTTGGCGACCAGTCAGGTGACCAAGATACACTAGATTCTGACACAAATGATGGAGAAAGTGCTAAGGATGGAGAACACGTTGATAAGGTTGTGAAAACAGAAATTTCTGGAAAAAGTGTTAGTGACACAAATACAGGTGATAGTGGAAATACTAAAAATTGTGATAGTCAAAGTTTGGATATAGATGAGACCAGGACAGACATTGAAACATCTAGTCAGGTTGTTAAAACTGAAAATGACAAGGGTGATTCTACTAGTAAGAAAATTGAAGGTAACAAAAGAGACAGAACTCCTAATAGAAATAAAAGAAAAGGAAAAGAATCAAAAGAAACAAGTGAAAGTGAAATTGACAGTAAAGGTGTGTTTGATAAAGATGAAAAATCAAAAAGGTAAGTTTGAATTTTGTTTAAAGTGCAAAATTATTTTAAAGGCATATGACATATGTTGGCAAATTGTATTAACTAGAATATAGAAGACAAGGTCCACTTTACAACATAGAACTATAGAGTATACCCGGTAGCTGCTTCTCTTAAATAGCTCACACAGGCTTCTTTGTTGGCCATTGGAGCACAGGGATACTGCAGTGCTTATATGACAGAAATGACATACACCAGCACTTGAAATTCTTAAACAATATCTTACCAATACCTGTTTTTAGGTCACCTGAGAATTTGTCTCACGGGACCTTTTGCTATCACCTTTTGTCCGTCGGCGTGCGTCTATAAACAATTGACATTTTCGACTTCTCAAAAACCGTAAGCTCACTCCTAATGAAATGTTGTATGCAGTTTTGTACCTAAGGATGAATTAAAATTGTGAATTGCATGGTTCCCACCCTCCTCAGGCCTTGGGGGCAGGGCTAAAACAGCAAAATTTAAGATAAACTTTTCTTACTATACAAATCAATGGGAAACAAGTGGTGGGCATGATTATGGATGTATATGGGTCCTTTATAAAAATTGCGAATTGCATGTCCCTTGGTGTCACGGTTTGGCCCTGAGGATGGGGCCTACTTTACTAAATCTATATTAGAGAAAATGACAAAAAACATAATTTCTGATGACATGAAGAGACTTATTTGAATGGTTATTGGTGTGATTTGTTGTTGCTGACATGACGGTTACTGTTATGTTTGATTGACATATGTTGGAAAATAAATTCATACAGCTTTATGTTGTCAAGGATAATCAGATGACCATTAAGGCCCATGGGCCTCTTGTTCATTAAACAATATCTTGCCAAGGCCTGTTTTTTTTAATCTTTAATTTTCTTTGCATTACTTTTCTCATATAGATGCATAAAACAAAACATGTTACAGATCTGATTACTTTTAATGAGTAATACTAAGTTTGATTAATGTAAACAATATTGACATGATATCAGGTGCCACTTTACTAAAATATTTCCTTTCTCATGGCAATGGGTTGTGATATCAGGTGCAACTTTACTAAAATATTTCCTTCAATATGGCAATGTGTCATGAATGATATTGGGTGCAATTTTACTCAAATATTTCCATCGACAAGGCAGTATGTCATGATATTGGGTGCAACTTTACACAAATATTTCCTTTGACATGGCAATGTGTCATGATATCAGGTGCCACTTTACAAAAATATTTCCTTTCTCATGGCAATGGGTTGTGATATCAAGTGCAACTTTACTAAAACATTTCCTTCAATATGGCAATGTGTCATGAATGATATTGGGTGCACCTTTACTCAAATATTTCATTTGACAAGGCAATATGTCATGATATCAGGTGCAACTTTACTCAAATATTTCCTTTGACATGGCAATGTGTCATGATATCAGGAGCAACTTTACTCAAATATTTCTTTTGATAAGGCAATGTGTCATGATATTGGGTGCAACTTTACTCAAATATTTCCTTCGACAAGGCAAGATGTCATGATATTGGGTGCAACTTTACTCAAATATTTCCTTTGACAAGGCAATGTGTCATGATATTGGGTGCAACTTTACTCAAATATTAACTTAGACTAGGCAATATGTCATGATATTTGGTGCAACTTTACTGAAATATTTCCTTTGACATGGCAATGTATCATGATATCAGGTGCCATATTACAAAAATATTTCCTTTGACATGACAATGGGTTGAGATATCAGGTGCAACTTAACTAAAATATTTCCTTCAATATGTCAATATGTCATGAATGATATTGGGTGCAACTTTACTAAAATATTTCCTTTGACAAGGCAATATGTCATGATATCAGGTGCAACTTTACTAAAATATTTCTTTTGACATGGCAATGTGTCATGATATCAGGAGCAACTTTACTCAAAATATTTCTTTTGATAAGGCAATGTGTCATGATATTGGGTGCAACTTTACTCAAATATTTCCTTTGACACTGCAATGTGTCATGATATTGGGTGCAACTTTACCTAAATATTTCCTTTGAAAAGGCAATGAGTCATGATATTGGGTGCAACTTAACTCAAATATTTCCTTTGTCAAGGAAATGTGTCATAACATTGGGTGCAACTTTTCTCAAATATTTCTTTTGATAAGGCAATATTTTATGATATTGGATGCAACTTTACTCAAAAATTTCTTTGACAAGGCAATGTGTCATAATATTGGGTGCAACTTTACTAAAATATTTCCTTTGACAAGGCAATGTGTCATAACATTGGGTGCAACTTTTCTCAAATATTTCTTTTGATAAGGCAATATTTTATGATATTGGGTGCAACTTTACTCAAAAATTTCTTTGACAAGGCAATATGTCATGATATCGGTTGCAACTTTACTCAGAAATTTCTATGACAAGGCAATGTGTCATAACATTGGGTGCAACTTTACTCAAATGTTTCCTTTGACAAGGCAATTTGTCATAACATTGGGTGCAACTTTACTCAAATATTTCTTTAGATAAGGCAATATGTCATGATATTGGGTGCAACTTTACTCAAAAATTCCTTTGACAAGGAAATGTGTCATAACATTGGGTGCAACTTTTTTCAAATATTTCTTTTGATAAGGCAATATTTTATGATATTGGGTGCAACTTTACTCAAAAATTTCTTTGACAAGGCAATGTGTCATAATATTGGGTGCAACTTTACTAAAATATTTCCTTTCACAAGGCAATGAGTCATAACATTGGGTGCAACTTTACTTAAATATTTCCTTTGACAAGGCAATGTGTCATGATATTGGGTGCATCTTTACTAAAATATATTACTTTTCACAAGGCAATGTGTCATAACATTGGGTGCAACTTTACTCAAATATTTCTTTTGATAAGGCAATGTGTCATATTATTGGGTGCAACTTTACTCAAATATTAACTTCGACAAGGCAATTTGTCATAACATTGGGTTCAACTTTACTCAAAAATTCCTTTGACAAGGCAATGTGTCATAACATTGGGTGCAACTTTACTCAAATATTGCCTTCAACAGGGCAATATGTCATGATATTGGGTACAACTTTACACAAATATTTCCTTAGACAAGGCAATGTGTCATGATATTTGGTGCAACTTTACTCAAATATTTCCTTTGACAAGACAATGTGTCATGATATCAGGTGCAACTTTACTAAAGTATTTCTTTCAACATGGTATTGTGTCATGATATTGGGTGCAACTTTACTCAGATATTCCTTTTGACAAGGCAGTATGTCATGATATAGGGTGCAGCTTTACTAAAATATTTTCTTTGACACTGCAATGTGTCATGATATTGGGTGCAACTTTACTGAAATATTTCCTTTGACATGGCAATGTGTCAAAATACCAGGTGCCACATTACTGAAATATTTTCTTTGACAGGGCAATGTGTCATTTTTGGTAGCAAATATTTTCTTGGACAAGACAATATTGACATGATATCAGGTGCCACTTTATTAAAATATTTCCTTTCTCATGGCAATGGGTTGTGATATCAGGTGCAGCTTTACGAAAATATTTCCTTCAATATGGCAATGTGTCATGAATGATATTGGGTGCAATTTTACTCAAATACTTCAATCGACAAGGCAGTATGTCATGATATTGGGTGCAACTTTACACAAATATTTCCTTTGACATGGCAATGTATCATGATATCAGGTGCCATATTACAAAAATATTTCCTTTCTCATGGCAATGGGTTGTGATATCAGGTGCAACTTTACTAAAATATTTCCTTTGACATGGAAATATGTCATGATATCAGGTGCAACTTTACTCAAACATTTCCTTTGACAAGACAATGTGTCATGATATCAGGTGCAACTTTACTAAAGTATTTCTTTTAACATGGTATTGTGTCATGATATTGGGTGCAACTTTACTCAAATATTTCCTTTGACAAGGCAGTATGTCATGATATAGGGTGCAACTTTACTAAAATATTTTCTTTGACACTGCAATGTGTCATGATATTGGGTGCAACTTTACTGAAATATTTCCTTTGACATGGCAATGTGTCAAAATACCAGGTGCCACTTAACTGAAATATTTTCTTTGACATGGCAATGTGTCATGATATTGGTTGCAAATATTTTCTTTGACAAGACAATATTGACATGATATCAGGTGCAACTTTACTCAAATATTTCCTTCGACAAGGCAATATGTCATGATATCAGGTGCAACTTTACTCAAATATTTCCTTTGACATGGCAATTAATGTGTCATGATATCAGGAGCAACTTTACTCAAATATTTCCTTTGACATGGCAATTAATGTGTCATGATATCAGGAGCAACTTTACTCAAATATTTCTTTTGATAAGGCAATGTGTCATGATATTGGGTGCAACTTTACTCAAATATTTCCATCGACATGGCAATTTATGTGTCATGATATCAGGAGCAACTTAACTCAAATATTTCCTTTTACAAGGCAATATGTCATGATATCAGGTGCAACTTTACTCAAATATTTCCTTTGACATGGCAATTAATGTGTCATGATATCAGGAGCAACTTTACTCAAATATTTCTTTTGATAAGGCAATGTGTCATGATATTGGGTGCAACTTTACTCAAATATTTCCATCGACATGGCAATTTATGTGTCATGATATCAGGAGCAACTCTACTCAAATATTTTTTTGATATGGCAATGTGTCATAACATTGGGTGCAACTTAACTCAAATATTTCCTTTTACAAGGCAATATGTCATGATATTGGGTGCAACTTTACTCAAATATTTCCTTTGACAAGGCAATGTGTCATGATATTGGGTGCAACTTTACTCAAATATTTCCTTTGACAAGGCAATGTGTCATAGCATAGGGTGCAACTTAAGTCAAATATTTCTTTTGATAAGGCAATGTGTCATGATATTGGGTGCAACTTTACTCAAATATTAACTTTGACAAGGCTTGTATGTCATGATATTGGGTGCAACTTTACTCAAATATTTCCTTTGACAAGGCAATGTGTCATGATATTGGGTGCAACTTTACTCAAATATTTCCTTTGACATGGCAATGGGTTGTGATATCAGGTGCAACTTTACTAAAATATTTCCTTCAATATGGCAATGTGTCATGAATGATATTGGGTGCAACTTTACTCAAATATTTCCCTCGACAAGGCAATATGTCATGATATCAGGTGCAACTTTACTAAAATATTTGTTTTGACATGGCAATGTGTCATGATATCAGGAGCAACTTTACTCAAATATTTCTTTTGATAAGGCAATGTGTCATGATATTAGGTGCAACTTTACTCAAATATTTCCTATGACAAGGCAATGTGTCATGATATTGGGTGCAACTTTACTCAAATATTTCCTTTGACAAGGCAATGTGTTGTGATGCATTGTGCAACTTTTCTCAAATTTTTCATTTGACAATGCAATGTGTCATGATATAAGGTGCAACTTAACTAAAATATTTCCTTTGACAAGGCAATGTGTCATGATATTTGAGTGCAACTTTACTAAAATATTTCCATGGCATGGCATCGTGTCATGATTTTCCTGATCTCAGGTTGACTATTCAACTTGAAGGTAGAACCAGCACTGAGTTCTGTGTTGGTTTGAGAGGCATTGAGGCAAGCTGGGTATTGAACCCACAACCTCTGGCTTGAGCGACCAACACTCTATCTGCATTGCTTAAACACACATATTATCATGGTTGTAATGATTAAAAAAAGAAATGGTCACATTTTGTCACAATTCATATTTTTATATTTATTTTGTTTATTTTATATTTCAGAAAAATGTCCAGTGCATTTAGTAAAGCTCTCAAAGATGTGTGTTTCAATGTTCCTAAAGATAACCGTATAGTTTTGGAGGTACGTCTATATAGGTGTATACCACGATTATATAAAATTGTTAATGCGACACATGCACGTTTGAACTTTAAAAAAAAAAAATTTAATTGAGTTATGAGCACATTTCCCATACAAACATATGATCAATTAGCTGTATATGAGCATATAAACACAATCCGGAACAAAATAATGCCCAAATTATAATGCGTGACTAACACTTTATAAAACAAGCATGTAACTCACCCGAGTCAAAAAAAATGTCAAAATGACTTTCAAGGCAGGTAAAGTACACTACGCACTAAAACGTGAAGTTTTTTAATACGACTCGCATAATTCAATTTGAAGCCAAGTTGGAATCCTCGGCAATTTAAAAATAATTTATAAAGCGTTTGTCACGCTTTATAATTTGGACATCTTTTTTTATAATTCTAAAGCATTCTGGATAGTGTTCGTTAGCACATATACAGCTCACTGACCATATATTTATGTATGGGAAATGTGCTCACAACTCAATTGAAAAACTTTTTAAAAAAGTTTAAACGTGGATGTGTTGCTTTAAAAGACTACTCAACCTGTAAAACTAGTGACCAATAAAACATACTTGACATCTTTTTAATTAAATTTAACACTTTGCGGATGGGAAAGGCAGTGAGGGGTCCTTCATGGCCGAGCTAAGGTAAACGTTTGTCAATACGTTTGTCAATACACAGTCTTCTTAATTTCCCAGCATTACATACCTGTTGATCATGATTTATAAAGCATCTAGTGATTCAGTTATTATTTTGTAATTTCGCAGTCAAGAAACTTCAATTTTGGAATATCTCTTTTAATTAAGCCTGCTGATGGTGTATAAACACTGATCCATGAGTATTTGTTTAGAGTGCATGAACTCACAAGCTCCTCCCGAAGATTTCAAATTTTTGGCAGTTGGATATTTTTTCAAACTGCATGTAATTGACATGATTTTGGGGGAAAAATGTTTGCTGAGTAATTGTATTCACAATAATTTAGTAGTACCGGTATGCAAAATTATAGCTAATACAATGCAGTGGTGACACTGAACTTTTGTAAAAAGGATTCTTTGATTTGAATCGTGAATAGAATTATATAAAACCTGCTACAGAGTCATCTTGCAGCTTTTATAATTATGGCAGTTGGGGATTTAATGTTTTTTTACATTATGTGTTGGCTAAGCTGTTTTATTAAGATTATTATTTGTATTTTTTTTCAAGCAATTTTACCTGGCAAATCTAGATGAAAACTTATCTTAAATTTTTGTGCCAGATTTTAAGCACTAGTTAAATTCCTTGTGGAATTGCGATAGAGGTGGGAATGGGGAGTGTGAATTGTAGGTTCAGTCCTCCGCCTTAGTTGTGTGTGGTATTCTTGAGCAAAACACTTACCGTAATCAGTATATGCTTAATACTGGTTCTGCCCAGGAAGACATCGTGCTTGATTTGTCTAAATCGTGAGCGTGATTTGTCTAAGTTGTAAGAATTTGTTTCACAATTGACAATTACCAGTAAAATAATAAAATAATTTCTTATTGCTATTGACAGGTGTCTCAGATTACAGATGCGGATCAACAAAAGGTTGTGCTGATGTTAGGTCGTTGTCTGCCACATATCGTACCAAACGTCCTGCTGGCAAAACGGGAGGTAAGTTTGTTTGTTTGAATATTGAGCATTATTTTTATGCCATCGAAGGCTAACAGATCATCAGTTAACCTTACCACACTTTCCTGGGATCCTGGAAGGTTAACCAGTACTCTAGTACACCCATCTCCACACATACCTGATAACTTTCCCACTTGAACCAGTGGTAATAGACTGATGACCATGAGGCATAATTTCAATCGTCACTGAGACTGTGGCCGGGCGGAGATTCGAACTCGTGACATAAATTATGTGAGAAATTTGGCTAGTTACTTGTGGAAATAACTGGTAATATTTCTCACTTAAAGCTTTTGGACCAAGATGGCCTTGGTCACATGACCTCAGCAGTGAGAGGTAAGTGATCTTGAGACAGCCCTCAGACCATTCTGCCATGGAGGATCCTACCAAAAGACACCATTTTTAACTTCTATTAAATTAATATTATAATACATAAAAAAAAAATCAAGATGAAAAATATGTTGCATATACTGTCAAACCTGTGTAAGAGGATACCTCTAGTGAGCAGCCACTTGTTTTAAGCAGCCGTATGTGCTATTTCCCATTTCTATGCTTTCAAATTAACCAGTATTAAACAACAACTTAACCTGTCTTAATTAACCCTTTACTTCATATAGATGCCTTTGGACACCTCTAATATAGACGCCTTTGGACACCTAATATAGAAGGCTTTTGAATTATTGGGTAAATTATGTTTATATTAACTGACAGAGTGGAAAACAGTGCAGGAAGTGTTCAGATTGCTCGTTACGAGCAATCTGAACTCTTCCTGCACTGTTTTCAAAGGCCTTCAGTGATTGGTGCGGGAAAACGCGTATCTATGGAGTAAAGGGTTAAAAGGTCACTTTTGCTCTATCCCTTCACTGGTTCCTTAAGACAGGTTTTACTGTACATGTATTGCACTCCTGCTGTTAATATATTATGTCAAAATTGATGAGAACATGTATAATAATTATTGTATCTATTAAGAAAACATTTCTTGAAAATTGTTGTATTTTATTCAAGTTGTATGTATATGACTTTTTATAGCCTCAGGTGGACGTCTCATGTCACATTGGTCCTCTTATTGTTTCACATCAATAATCAGTTTGCGTGATGAATATGTATTTACAGGAGTTAATTCCCCTGATAATTTGCACAGCCATGTTGCATCCTGATGCAAAGGAGAGAGACAACCTTCTCAACATTTTATTTAATCTCATAAAGAAACCTGACGAGGAGCAGAGGTAATAAATAACAGTAGATTAAGTTATGGTTCCAGTTTTCATACTGATCATTTCCATGTGGACCGTATTAATCAGTATTTATGGTTGTATTGATAAAGCATTCATCTAATTTAGTTATAATCTCTAAACATCTACACTACTTATGAAGCTGGCATGGGAGGGCATACAAAGGCTGAGGTAGTCGTATATGAGTCTTGTATGGGCTTTAAGTTGAGATTATATATTATCGTTTATGGTTTGGAGATGTAGATGGAAAATTCTGTCCTGCAGGATAACTGTTTTGGCAGTAATGAGTTAAAATGGTTAACCTAAGGGACATGGAAAACCTCGTGAAATTATTTTTTTTGGCATACAACTATATGTTACTTTTTAGCTCGCCAGGACGAAGTCCAAGGAGAGCTATTGCCATGAACCCGTCATCGTCGTCTGCAGATACCTAGGTTAAACTTTTGCATTTAAGTTTAAAATATCTATGCAACCACTCATTGGATGTGAATGAAACTTCGCATGTGTGTTCACCATCATCAATGGAACACACACAGACAAAACCATAATTTGGATTGCATTTTGGCACAGTTATGGCCCTTTTTGGACTTACACACCCAGAGGTGAACTTTGTTGTCGTCTCAATTCAATATTATTATTCTGTTGTTGTTTTTTAGCTTTACTGGCCAAAGGCCAATAGGGCTTATGTCTTGGTTAATTGTTTGTTGTCCTTCGTCCATCTGTTTATCTTTTTCTTGTAGTCACAATAGCACGATAATCAAACTTGCACATCAGTTATATGAACGTCAGATCTCAGACAAATTTCTGATTCGACCACAAATGCCACTGCCACAAGGATATAAGCACATTTAAAATGAAACTTCAAAAAACATTTTCTCCGAAAGTTCATTTAGATATTTTACATGCAGCATTGTATGGGGTCCCCTTAAAGGGTAGGAGAAGTCAGATCCCCAGGGTCAAATTTAAGATGGCCACAAGGGGTCACTGTTTTGCATTGAGTTATATACTATTAGGGAAAATGTTAAAAGTTTCTTGTAGACACCTTATCACCCCATTGTTTATTGAATCATAAAACAAACTTGCACAGCAGTTATATAACCACAATATCTCAGACAAGTTCTTGAACAAGCATGATTTGACCACAAATGACTCCTGAAGGCTGTTCAGCACATTTTAAAAGAAACCTTTAAAATTATTTTCTTGCCATAGACCTTAGATATTTTGCATGTAGCATTGTATGGAGGTCCCCATAAAGGGTTGTTGAAGGCAGGTCCCTGGGGTCAAATTTGGGGTCACCACAGATAGAGGGAACTGAGGATATGTTACACTTACACGCAGGGGTGTTCTACGGGTAGAGTCTGCCTCACATGTGGAAGGTCATGGGTTCGATCCCCAGCTGGGTCATACCAAAGGCTTGAAAAATGGTACTAGAAGCTTCATCATTTGGCGCTCAGCATTAAGAGGATAGTTGGCACAATGTCAGTATAAAGTGACCAATAAAACTGGATGTGACATTCATAAACCGAAAGGTGTTGAAAATGGCATTTAACCTCATTAAAAAAAAGATACCGATAAATTGCAAAGTTTTACTTTCAAAACTGTATACATGTATTGGAAAAAAATTGACATTTTTTTTCACTTTTAAAAACTGGAGGTGTTGTGCTAGATGCATGTTTTGTCATCAATAAACTTAATATGCAAATTACCATGATTTCATCAATTTAGCAAGTTAGCAAAATAGAAGTTTTGCATACCCCCTTGAGTATTTTAATTTAGTATCATATTATGCATCACATATAGATAGATAACTTTCAGTTTTAAGTAAAGATACATCAAAATGGGGTACATGGAGGATATAAATGCTGACAAGTCAGTTTTCGGGAATTTCAGGCAGATGATACTTACAGGGTGTATAGCATTTGCTCAACACGTTGGACCAACACGTCTGGAGGCAGAGTTACTACCACAGTGCTGGGAACAGGTAAGATTTAGGAATGAGCAATTCTGCAAACATGTCATTATGGGCCTATAATCCATATCACATATATCTGCAGTGTGACTGGTCATAAAATAAATATAAAAAAATATTATTGGTGTCATATTCTGATCCCAATTGTAATATGACCCTGGGTGAAATTTATTAATGGGGTAGGGGGTTACTTAAGTATAGCAATAAAATGACCCCAGGGTCATTTCAAAGAGGGGTCAAAATAATAGTGATATTGTTTGTATTTCACTTGCCTTTTCGTCAGGTTATACAGTGTTTGGCTCTCAGTTATTTATTTCTTGTCTTTCTCCTTCTAAATAATAATAGAATGGTCCCAAAACAAGGATGGGAATGTCTCTTTGAAAAGAGATGAAATTGTTAATATATTAAACATTGAAACTTCTGGGTACCAGCTTACATTATAGAAATAATATAAGCTGGTTACAACAAGTCCAGCAGATTCACAAATCAATAATGTATATAGTGGAATAAAAAAACATAATTAACTTATTTTAAATCTTGCATGCATAGATTTTTTTGTGTTATACACAAGTTCATTTTACAAATGGCTATATTCCCTTACATAAATTGAGAGTGAACTGTTAAACTGGTCTAACTCAATATATTGTGAATTGCAACGGTGGTCTAGAGGTTACATGTCTCACTACACAGTTGAATTTTGTTCTTTGTTTTATATAAAATAAGGTCTAGGATTTTCATGGTAAATAAAGAATTCCAAGTAGACTTTTTTTGTAAGTTTTTTTTTTCATAGCAGAAATGTAAACCCACATAGAAATGCAAAATAACTGGTAGGTTGACCACGTTGTTTTTTTTAAAAGAGGATGCAGTGACACCCTGAGATTTTTTAAAAAAAGAAGTCCTCAAATGCTCATAAATACATACATATGTTGAAATTCTATAAAAGTCACATTTTTAACACTGGTGATGTCTTATTGCAGTATATGCTATGTCAACTTTTGCTCTACTCATCTGTAGCAAAAAATCACAACCACTATGAACTATTTTGAAAATATTTCAAAACCAAAATACATAGGCCTTGTTTTTAAGTGTAAGAATCATGTTACCATGGGAAAAAGGGGCGTAACTATGTAGTGAGACGTTCCATGCAGAGTGTCTGCCTCGCATGCGGAAGGTTGTAGGTTTGCACATTTTCGCAGATAATATAATCATTTAAATAATCTTTTTCTTTAAAAAGGTGCATCATTTTCAAGATTTACTACTCTCAACAGAAAAAAATTATATATCTCTCTCCATTAAACACAATTTAGTGTGTAGAATGGACTCATCTCTCTTGATTAGGTCAGTTAAATGGCAATGTTGGGAAAGCCACATTTGAGCATGTTGATTGGTCAGTTGCTTCAGCTGAAAGTTTTTATGGCGTCACAGTTAAGTAAGTGTTCAATTGTTTTGAATTGTGGAACAGGCATAGAATTCTTTGCTTTTTCATTGGGGGTTAAAAGGCCGGATACGGAAGAAATATCATGTTCTGGGATCGACTAAAACACAATATATCTCATTCAAGTCCATGAGATTGGATAGTTAATTTCCAAATACGTAAGCCTCATTTTCATTATCACCTTCACTTGTTTGTGGCAAAATATTCTAAAATTCCAGATAGTTATATATTTGAGTCAAAGGTTAGTACAATCTCAACAGGTCAATAGGATAAATATGATTTTAAATTATCTTTCATTGTGTGTAAATGCTGTTTTTGTTCATATACACAAAATGTGTAAGGCCAAAATAAATTAATTGCTAGATTATCATCCCCTTTAGAGTTGTCAATGTTTGTCTTCTCTATGATTGGTTAGTTAATTTTCTTGGTTATTTATATAACTTCCTTGTGATAGAAATAAACATGTAACTGTTACACCTGATAAAGCGTGGCGGTAGTGGATAAAGTATTTGCTGTTCATATTACAGGTTGCAAGTTCACTCCCTAGCTCACGCAATGCCTCTGGAAAAAACTCTCAATACTGGTTTAACCAGGAAGTAGACTTGAGAGCGGTTCATGTTTACTTTGAGTTTTCTTCGCGATCAAGCTAAAAAAAAAAGTTGGTATAAAGCATTGAATTGACATATTCATGATGGTTTTCAATTATTACCTTGTACCACAGTAATTTCTTTTTTTGAAAATACATGTTTACCTTTAAGACATCATATTGTGTCTGTTTCAGAAAATACCTGTATACCTTTAAGACATTATCATATTGTGCCTGTTATAGAAAATGCCAGTTTACCTTAAAGACATTATCATATTGTGTCTGTTTCAGAAAATACCTGTATACTTTTAAGACATTATCATATTGTGCCTGTTTTAGAAATACCAGTACACTTTTAAGACATTATCATATTGCGTCTGTTTAAAAAAATACCTGTATACCTTTAAGACATTTTCATATTGTGCCTGTTTTAGAAATACCAGTACACTTTTAAGACATTATCATATTGCGTCTGTTTAAAAAAATACCTGTATACCTTTAAGACATTTTCATATTGTGTATGTTTCAGAAAATAATGACTGTATACCTTTAAGACAATATCATATTGTGTATGTTTCAGAAAATACATGTTTAGCTCTAAGACATTTTCATATTGTGTACATTTCAGAAAATACATGACTGTATACCTTTAAGACATTATCATATTGTGTATGTTTCAGATAATACATGTTTAGCTTTAAGACATTATCATATTGTGTCTGTTTCAGATTAGTCACAAATACATGGAAAGGAGACTCCTGGTTGCTGAGGCATGCGGGGCTCTTGCAGGGTACCTAACTGTAAGTCAGATAATAGTACTATGGTTGTTTGAATATTTATGCCATCAAGGGCTAACATACGATCAGTTAACCTACCCACTCCTACCTGGGATCTTTAAATGTTATCTAGCACATCCATCTCTGAAAGTAGCTAATAACTTTCCCACTTGAATCAGCAGTGAGAGACGAGTGACAATGAGACACAATGTCGTATATTTGTCAATCATCATGGAGATTTTGACTGGACGAGGATTTGAACTCAAGGATGCAGTGTTAAAAAGTTACTGGAGGAATGTCATTTGTTCTGCTCAGATTGCATTTCATAAGAGATGTTTATATATTGTATACCATGGAATAAATGCCCCAGGGGCAATCAAATTTGCAAGAAGGGGGCTGAATGTTTGTTTGGGCCAAAGAAATCATTATTTGAATTTTGTACAAAGTATTTGTTAAAAAGCTGTAAAGCACACTGCAATATATACAAGCTTTAATTTTGATTAAAACTGTGTATTTATTTGATAAAAGACCAACTTCCACAGTACAAATGAGTGAGCATGTTTTTGTTTTTGTTTTTGTTTTTTTTTTGCGGGGCAGGGGGTGTTTATGTGGAGATATAAAGTGCAGTAAAATCTGTGTAAGTGATCACCTGTATTAAGCAGCCACTTGACTTTAGCAGCCACTTTTGCTATTTTCCATTTCTATGCTTTCAGAGCGAATTAGCTTGTAATAAGCAACACCCTACCTTAAAAGGCCACTTTTGCTCCTTCCCTTGACTGCTTGAGACAGGTTTGACTGTTTGATATGTTCATTGAGAGATTTGTTGTGTTTGCAGAATGAGATCCGAAGTTCCCTGGTTTTGTCGATGCTACAGCAGATGTTGCAGGATGACAAGGAGGCTGACGTACGGGAGGCAGCTGTCAGAAGTCTCGGTCTTATTATTGGCTTTATATCAGACAAGGACAAATATCCACAGGTAGGATATGAGCAGCTCTGTTTTATGCGACTAACTGTGAT
Organism: Panopea generosa; assembly: GCA_029582155.1. NCBI lineage: Eukaryota > Metazoa > Mollusca > Bivalvia > Adapedonta > Hiatellidae > Panopea > Panopea generosa. Next base: position 7,573,494 of record CM055900.1, read on the forward strand.
TTTTCAGTGAATTATATTTGATAATATCATTCAATTTGTTAAAAATAATGAAATTCTGCATTTTTATGTTTCCCTTGGGGAGACTTATAGAAATTGCAGAATCCATTCGGCTGACCATCTGTCCCACATTTGATATCAGGTCTGTAACTGGGTCTTATTGGATGGATTTTAAAAAATTTTTGGCACAAATGATCAGTATGAATTCGAAATTGAAAAACACAAAATAGATGTTTTTGTTTTAAAAATAATGAGTTGAGTATACATGTATAAATGTACTGATGATAAATGGACTATCATGATAAGTACATTTATGATAAATGCACTTTCATGATAAATGCACTATTATGCTTAATACACTCATGATAAATGCACACATGATGTTATAATTGTGTTTACACAGGGTACAGATCTGTTGAAGACAGCATTGAAAGACTCGGTAGAGAAGGTTGTCACCAGCTCCAAACAGATTTTCCTACCCTCGTTTGCGATGTGGGCCTACGAGCTTGACAAGTTGGAACACTCTCTGCTCCATAATCTGTTGAGAGATCTCGAAGAACTAGTTAAGGCAATTCCTTTATCTGTGTATGCTTTATTAACAGTCGTGCTAACACTGGTGTCCAGGGAGAATGATTAACAATTATAAGCACAATTTTGAGTTTTCATCTGGTGATGAAGAACATTTGGCTAGTTTAACCCTTTACTTCATATAGACGCCTTTGGACACCTCTAATATTGAAAGCATTAATTCACCATGTATCAGCAATAGGTGAATTATGTTTATATTAACTGACAGAGTCACGAGCAATCTGAACTCTTCCTGCACTGTTTTCAAAGGCCTTCTGTGATTGGTGCAGGAAAACGTGTATCTATGAAGTAAACGGTTAATGTTCATGAAGTGTTCACGCATTTTTATTGCAAGTGGCAAACGTTACATGAAACTCATGACAACCAAGAGACGCAAACAAACAAAAAACTTTAGCCATGTTTGCTAACAGTGAAATGGGTAATTGGATGCTGCATAAACAAGATTAAAAGACTTCTTTTGAAAAACAATAAAATAACTTGGGTAAATGTTTGACAATAATTATGGACCTTGTTCGCATTTTCTGATATTTTTCAATTAAGGTAAAAGTAGGGAAGTTACAACAGCAGATAGATAATTTAGATAATGCCAATATGTACTTTTTATTTGCAATTGACACACAGACATATGGTTACTATTTTTTTTTTAAAAAACATTGCAATTTAAATTAGCTTGTTTTTTTGAATATTTAACATCATATTTATGCATCAAGGGCTAACAGATAATCCACTCTTTCTGGCAACCTGACTGGTTAACCATTACTAGAGCACACCTATCTTCACAAATATCTTATAACTTTCCAACTGGAATAAGCAACAGTCAGACGCACTACCAACTGAGCTATCTGGGTATGGCTTATTTAAGTTAGATTTTATAATAAAGTCACTCTTGAAGCCTAGTGAAGTGATTTTTAAACTTTTTTTACATTGACTACCGTAAATCTCCTATTATAAACCGCACCCAAGTATAATCCGCAGGTGAATTTGAAGCCGAAACTGGTCGAAAGCTAGTATCCGTCCATAATCTGCAGGCATGAATCAGATGAATCAATTGTTTACTACATCCGCCATTTTGACATCCGGACTAAAGTGAAAGATGAATTTTGATTGGCTAATTATGGAGTAACAAATTTTAAGTGTTTTTTTTACATTGACTACCAATACCTGGAATATAAATGAAAAAGATAAATTTTAGCTTCATGTCCAATAATATTTTTTATGAAATATTTATAAGATTGTTCTCCCTGGACATTGCATGAGGCTAGGTATGTACACGATGTTCACTGTAACGTTGTTATTATTTATTATTAACATTGTTTCAATGTGTAATGTTCTGTTCATTTGCCCATTTAAAATAATATGCTGTAAAAAAATTTGTTTGACACATTTAAATAAAAACCTTGGTTACTATACTTTACATTGAACCGTGAAATCTGTGATTGGAAAACTGTTGATCTCTGCAGAGGGGTAGGAATCCTCCAAATGGGTGAACTATTCATTTTATTTTTTTATGTCACCTGAGACTTTTTCTCAAGGGCCTTTTGCAATCACCTTTTGTCCATTGTTACGCATCGTGTGTCGTCCATCCATAAACAATTAGCAGTTTCAACTTCTTCTCAAAAACTGTAAGCTCAATCGTAATGAAATGTTGTATTCAGCTTTGGAACATAAGGGTGAATCAAAATTGTGAATTGCATGATCCCCATGCCCCTGGGGCCTTGGTACAGGGCCAAATCAGTCAAATTCAAGATAAAGTTTAAAAATCTTCTTCCCAATATAGGTAGTAATGGGAAACATATTGTGAGCTTGATAATGGACACATACAGGTTCTTTATAAAAATTGTGAATTGCATGTCCCTGTGTCTCATGGTTTGATAGAAATTGACAAAAAAAATGTTATTTCTTATGACTGAATAGACTTATGTGAATGTTTTTTTGATAATCAGGTGACAGGTAAGGTCCATTGGCCTCCTGTTTACAGATAAATGTAATTGTTATGCATCTGTGTTTTGAATGATATGTTTTAGTTAATTCTTATATTTAGTAGAAAAAAAAACAAATTTGTTTCTAAAATCCATGTGTTCATTACACACATACTTTGGTTGTTTTCAAATTGTGTCCACTTTGATTTGTATGTCATTAATTTCTGTTTATCGTCTTACATTTACATTGTGATTTCAACTTATTATTCTATTCAAATAATATCTGCCTTTAAACTTAAAATTCTTTTTTTTCAAAAATGCCCGCTTATTTACATAGTATTATACATCGTACTTCTGTGAAAACTAATGTCATGTATCAATAAACTCGGGGACTGTGGCCGGGCGTGGATTCAAACTCATATCTCCTGATCTGATAGTCATACACTTTACCGACTGAGCTATTGTCATACACTTTAACGACTGAGCTATTGTCATACACGTACGCTTGAGCTATTGTCATACACTTTACTGAATGAGCTGTTGTCATACACTTTACCGACTGAGCTATTGTCATACACTTTACCGACTGAGCTATTGTCATACAGTTTACTGAATGAGCTGTTGTCATACACTTTACCGACTGAGCTATTGTCATACACTTTACCAACTGAGTTATTGTCATACACTTTACCGAATGAGCTGTTGTCATACACTTTACCGACTGAGCTATTGTAATAAACTTTACTGACTGAGCTATTGTCATACACTTTAACGACTGAGTTATTGTCATAAACTTTACCGACTGAGCTATTGTCATACACTTTACCAACCGAGCTAACCAGACCACGCTACACTATACACAACTCTTTAAATGTTTTACCTGTACACATGTACGTATATATTTTGAGTTCAATAATTTATGGATGTTTTTATCTCTATGCTATCAAAGGACATGCCTATGCTACCAGTAAGTGTACTTTTATCTTTATCAAATACTTCATGCAGAGAGAAATAAACAATTCACGGGAAACCAAAAATTGATAGGTCAGACTACCTGGGCTATTTGGTGAGAGAAATAGGAACATAAAAAAGAAATTTTGTTTAGAAAGATTTCATTGGAATATTTATTGTAACATCCCAGCACAAGTGATGATATTCACATAAGGCTGTCCTTAAAAAAAAACTTGTTTGTCGTGCTTCTTCCTACTCACTTAAAATTGCAGCTAACTTTTTTTATTGCCTTTTTTTTTTTAAATGTTTTGTTTCATTTTTTTTCATGATTTCTGTCCATTTTTCTTTAAAATGACTAAACAAAATCAAAAATTGGCAAAAAAAAAATTACCTACTTAACTACCCACATGAAAAATACTGGGTTGGAGCACAGCAAACAAACATTTTTTTAATGATGGTCTTATAGACGTGGCCAACAAGAATGTAAATGTGTCATTTGAAAATGTTGCGTGTCTAGCCAGATGTGGTTCTGTTAACTAATTAGATAAAGAAATGGTGTAGGAACTAACTGTAGATAAACTAATAATGTTATGTCTGCAATTAACAAGCTTATCAAATAATCTGTTGGTGATGGGACTAGTTGTGGTACAGTTTGAGAATCTTCAATGTGCTTGAGTTCCCGATAAAAAATGGTTATGGTAGTAATGAGGTACAGAATGTTCATCATACCATAAACCTCCCCCTCCCCCTCTCCCTCCCCCAACATCAACAATTATATTTCTTGCATACCAAACACATTAAAGAATTGTTTTAATACAAGTTATAAAAATCTTTTTTACATCCTAATGTCACTGTGTGAGAATTTTGTCTTGAATAATGTCTAAACCATAGAGTGAGATAGAAATACAGTGTAGGCAAACCTGTCTTAAGCAGCCACTCAAGGGAAATAGCAAAAACAACCTCTTAAGGCAGGTGACTGCTTAATACAAGTTGAAGAAATCTAAAATTATATAAATGGTAAATTGAAAATGTGGCTGTTTAAGACAAGTGGTTGCTTAATACAGGTGACCAGTAAAACAGATTTGACTGTATTTTACAGTATTAAAATTATGTCTTTATTTGGTATGCAGGAAAAAAATAATCTTACTATGTCTGAAATTAACATCACCAAAGTTTAACAGTTTGTTGATTATTTAAAAAATACCTTTTATTATAATTTTTATTATTTTATTAAAGGAAGGGGTCGTCCGTGGCCGAGTGGTCTATGTCGTCTTGATACCACAATAATGAGGTCATAGGTTCAAAACAGCTCAGTCCAAGAACTGTATATGAGAAATTTGCCAAATATTTGCAGAAGGATGGTCATTCTGCTCAGATACATTCTTAGGTCTTCCTCCACCAATAAAACAGGATATGAACATAATTATAACCCAAGATGTGTTGAAAATGATGTTAAACCCCATTAAAAAAAAACTTTATTAAGGTTTCTAACAACATTTTTTTTCTTTTAATTTTTATTTATTAGGCCATAATAAATTAATTGCTAGATTATCATCCCCGCCCGCCCCCTAATTTTCATGCCGTCCCAACCCTTTTTATTTTTATAAAAAAAAAAAAATAAATAAATAAATAAAAAAAAAATTAAAAATAGAAATAAAAAATAAAATCCTCCCTCCCTCTCCATTTTTAAGAAAAAAATTGGATGATAATCTAGCAATTAAATTATAATGGCCTTATTGAAATATTTTTCTTGATAAAAATTATTTAGATGAAATAAGTCTTAAGATTTTGCAGCTGCTACTTTAAAAAGATTAACAGGCCAAAAAAAAAAAGGAAGTGTATTTTTATAAAGCTGACTCATTTTAATATAACTAAAAAAATCCTCATTTATTTTTTGTGCTGTACATTGTTATCATAATAATATTATTACTATGTGTAACATTATCTGTTCCTTAGTCATAAATCTTTTCTTTTCTTGAAGACTTCCATAGCATCGCAGAGGTCACCAGGTGGCATGGCAGCCATAAATGAAGGACGGTTCCTACTACATGTGACCACTCTCCAGGAGCTGGTTCCCTTCTTGTATATATCAGTATTAGAGAGCGGACCGTACATGGACAAACTGAACAGTGTGCTGCCCACTACTGAAGACTTACATTGTAAGTTTATTTTGAATCACTTGGATGTTTATTTTGCTAAATAATGAATGAATGAATAAATGATAGATGAATGAAAGTCTTTATTCAAAATAGGGTAACCAATTTAGTACAAGTTTTAATCTTCCTTTATCCTCTATAATATGATGGGACAATACATGTAGCATAAGAGGATTCCCTATTCTTATAAGATCACTCAGAATTGCTATGAAACCACTCCCCTCCACCCCACCCCTTTCCAAAAATAGACGAAACAAAACAAAGGCTGACAAAATTAATACAGTCAAACCTGTGTAAGTGGTCACCTCTCTAAAGCAGCCACCTGTCTGAAGCAACCATATTTTCTAATTTCCATTTCTATGCTTGCATAGTAAATTAACCTGTATTAAGCAACAACCTGTCTTAAAAGGTCACTTTTGCCCCTTCACTTGACTGACAGGTTTGACTGTACTAACCAAAGATTATACCTGAAATTAAACCTGTTTGTCTTCTTTCACATTGCTTGTTTAAATAAAACACTTCAGGTTTACCCTGACCGTGTAATCATAGCTAAGCAAGACATCATCATTTATATATTAATGTCATTTATCTGATTAATGTCTATCTCTTTTTTAAGGTATTTGACAACGAAATCAAGTTGTGTGATATTTTTGTAATTTCGACAATTTACATACGAGAGCCGAGTTAAATGGAAAACACAGAGTGATCAATCGGGAGTGATATCACACTAGGTTAATGTCAAAATTTGTCATGGGTTTGTTATACTCTAGCATCATATATTATGTGATAAATCCTTATGTTGTATGTGAGAACATAATTATTTATTGTATAAACTGACTTGTAAGAATCAGCTTCATAATTATATACATATCTAGTATTTCCATTCATTGCAGCCTCTAGATTTCCCAAATCCAGCTCTAAATTAACAGATCTGAACACAATTGTTGGTAACAAAAAAAGCCTTGCTGCCATGGTGAGGTTGTTCGAGGGTCACATAGACCAGGAGTGGTTCGAACCCTGGGACAACTTGAATTGGGTTGTTAATAATCTGTGAGTATAATTATGCAAGCTTTGTTACCCTAATATTAGCCTGTACAATGAACCCAGCTCTACTCTCGATTTAGTCTGTTAAACCCTTTGTTCCATAGATACGCGTTTTCCCTCACCAATCAGAGAAGGTCTTTGAAAACAGTGCAGGAAGAGTTCAGATTGTTCGTAACTAGCAATCTGAACACTTCCTGCACTGTTTTCCACTCTGTCAGTTAATATAAACGTAATTCACCAAATAATTCAAAAGCCTTCTATATTACGTGTCCAAAGGTGTCTATATTAGAGGTGTCAAAAGGCGTTTATATGAAGTAAAGGGTTAAATAGATTAATACAAAATATATAATTTTCCAAAACAGTGGTATGTGAAGATTTCTAGAATTTCCATGTGCCCTGCAGGTCACCCTGTTGAAGATTCCAGAATCTATTGTCATGTAATACTCAATAGACTTCTTTATAATAATAATTTAAAAAGGTTTTATGTAATTTATATTTGCAGCATTCCACGTCTCCTAGAAATTGTGATGGGTTCTGCGCTGTCATTTCCACGTATTGTTTCCTGTCTTGCCCACTGTTTTTACAACATTTGTGCAACATTTGGGAAAACTTTTGTCGACAAAAAGGTAAAAAAAAAAACACCATTTCTTTTTTTCTGCTTGTAATTTAAAATCTGTAAATCTATAGTATACAGTCAAACCTGTGTAAGCGGTCACCTCTACTGAGCAGCAACTTATCTGTAGCAGCTACATTTTAATGCTTTCAGAGCAAATTAACCTGTATTAAGCAACAACCTGTCTTAAAAGGCCACTTTTGATCATTCTCTTGATTGACTGCTTATGACAGGTTTGACTGTAGTATAGCTATATTTTTTCTATGATGGAAATTTCAAAACTAAATGGGGTTGTTTTTTGGTTCACCTTCATTACCCTTGAATTTTCACATGCTTTTGGTCCCCTTACTTTGACCTTTGCTGGCACCCCTCTTGTTCTTCTACTGAATAGCTTGCATTTTTTAACTTAGTTAGCTCATAGCTTGTCTGACAACATCAATCTTGGGGTTGTGAGTTCAAATCTCCTCCCTGTTACAGTCTCCTTGATGATTGATTTATGATTTGAATTAAAGCTAACTGTTTAAATCTAATTGAATAAATTTATTTAATCTTGCTTCTAAATCTTCTTAAATTGAAGCAATTCACAATGGCACCAGTTATCCTAACAAAACAGCTGTGGCCACATTCATCACATATAATATTTAATAGTTACCTTTAATTTTGTAATTCTATAATTATAATTTCACAAAAATAATCACATTTCAAAAAAATAAACAGATATTCACTTGAAATACACTTGCATATTTTGTCACCTAGAGACATTGTCACAAAATTTTTTTTTTGCTGGATGCATTTCTATAATAATTTTGCAGCCTTATGAGTGTCTTAGTCAATAAATAGAGGATCTTACATGATTGCTCATTTATTATCATATTTGACAGAAATATATTAACTGAGGCTTTGCCGAGTGTTATATCTTTTTTGTCAATGAGTTTAATAAATCAAATAATAAATGAGCATGAATGTAAGATTCGTTTTATCACATAAATCGGACAAATAGTACATTTACCATTTATATGATGTATATCATGTCTATTAGGAACAAGAAAAATCGGAATACTTGTTTCCGTCATTCGTCGTATGACATAACGTCTCAAAGTCATATAATTTTACCATTGCAAATCAATGTTATTTAGATATTCGGGCAAGTCGGAGCATAGTTCGCAAATTTACATACGGGAGCAGAGTAAAATGGAAAAGACAGAGCACTGAATCAGAAGTGATATTACACTAGGTTAATATTGAAAATATGCTACGGGTTTATTACACCCCAGCACCATAAATTCTGTGATAATTCTTTTTTTATTACATTCCTATATTATAGAATAATAATAATAATGATGATGATAATGATGTCTTTATTTAGACAATATACAACATATAAATCTTATTTTGATGAGACCCTCAGAATAACACATTTAAAATAATACATTCAATAATATCAAGATTACAATGTTTTAAATAAACAATATTTTGAGCAGATAAGTAAATTCAATACAATGTAAACAATGACAAAATACATACATACATTTTCATGAGAAAGATGTTTTAGTTATCAGAAATTCTTTGTATACTTGTTTTCAAGTAGCAACATTTTTCAGTTTTCTGATTGATGAAGGTATATTGTTCCAGACTTCCATAGTAGAATAAGAATGCATGTTTGGGAAGTTCAGTTTTACCCTTAGGATGCATAAAAATGATTTTACAACGATCTACATGAATGCAGTCTGGATGGGTTGAATGACACCCTTAATATTACCGCTCCCTGCATTATGTGAAAAAATATTTCGTTTTCTGTAAAGCGTGTGTCAAACTGTCGCAAGCTGCTTTAAAATTGTAACTCACAATGAAAACAAACATGTTTTTCTACAAATTATCGAGTTATGCAACAAGAAAAATAATATGATTATGTAAAAACAGCTTGTAAGTAGTTATATCATGTCGATAAGTTACACAATAACGTGAAAGAAAACCACCAGAACAAAGTTTCATTTATGGATATGAATTCAATTATATTTGAAAGCAAAGTCTTTTACATTCATGTTCGTGTTGAAAGTTGTAAACAAATACCCCAATGGATTTGATAATTGATGATTGCACTATACTCTAATAATCTTTGTCAATCTCTTAACTTTTGCAGGATTTGTGCAATATTATAAGGTTATTCTACAGTTCACTGTAAAATATGGATTTATATTGTACGAGTCAACTTTTAAAAAGTTGATATACCAATATTAATATAATTCCCTTATCACAGCTATTTTCTTTATTTTTTAAATGATATATTTTTTTAAATATGTATTAATATCTTTTAGAATAATGTATATTCAATTTCTCAATATATACATGTTGCTTGTTGTTTCAAACGACTTAGTATTCATTAGGAGTGCCTCAGTGATTTCTCTTATATGCTATATCTAAGATAAACAGATTATTTATATTGTTAGAGTTACCGTTCTTTAACGTCCAATTTGAAATTATCAATTTTTGGTACGGTCGAATCGTCTAATATGAAAAATTTATCCTGATTTACAGGACACTTCCAGTTTGAAGCGTACAATAACGATTTCTTATATACAGTCACATGGTACAAATGCTCAAAGCTCATTGGAAAATAAATGATCTACTCGCACAACTGACAAAATCCTGACATGGCAGTTATACATTATTTTGTTCACACCAAATTAGCATTTATTCTACCACTTCAATATGAATTTTTAAACTAGGTTTATAAGTTTTTTTGTGCCGAAGTAAATGTATGTAACAGGACGAGAAAAATAGGCAGTCAGTCCGTGACTCGAAACCGGAACCTTTCGCTTACAGGGCGAATGCTGTACTGGCTGTGCTAGTTGGACAAGATTTGCATCAAAGTTCTTTGTTGAGAAACTGTATTTCTATTTATGTGTGTATATTCCAGGTTAAACCCAGGTTTATAGACCTTCTGCTGATGAGTGACGAACATATAGGTATGTTGGTATAATTATGTGATACAGATTTGGGATATAGTTATGTGTTACAGTTATGTGATATAGTTATGTGATACAGTATGTGATACAGTTATGTGATATATATATGTGATGCAGTTATGTGATACATTTACATGATACAGTTATGTGATACAGTTATTTGATATAGTTATGCATTTACAATATAGGTATGTTTATACATTTATGTGATATAGTTATGTGATACATTTATGTGATACAGTTATATGATGCAGTTACATGATGCAGCTATGTGATACATTTACATGATACAGTTATGTGATACAGTTATGTGATATAATTATTCAATACATTTATGTGATACAGTTATATGATATAGTTATGTGATGCAATTATGTGATGCAGTTATGTGATACAGTTATGTGATATAGCTCAGTTTTTATGGCACCACCGTTTCGTCACATCTTCATGTACAACTTATTTTTATTATCCAGTTTTTCTGGCATTCGCTCTTCATCCAATCAATTATCATTATTTTATTCATCAAATGTGCAATCAAGAATCAGTTTAATTTTATATTAATAGTAGGTTATTTATTATTCACATGAATTTTTAAAGAAAGTACAAAGTGAATAGGAAAAACATAGTGTAGTATCCAAGTTTAACTTTTGAATATAACAAGTATTAATGATTAACTGTTTGTTGCTTGAATACTATCAGAATTTGTGCAAATTTAGTAGGTCATCCATAACTGAGCAGTCTGAGAGAGACAGTCTTGAGGCCATTTGCCTCTCACTGCTGAGGTTGTGGGTTGAAGCCCAACTCAGACAAACAACATTTTGTTAGGTAGTTTGCCAATTATTTGCAGAAGGACAGTGATTGTACTCAGATCCATTCTGAGGTTTTCCTACACCAATAAAACTGGAAATGCCCTAATATACATTGTCTCTTTGTTCATAGTAACAGCACCATTTGTTACCTCTTTTTTCATTCTTCAAGAAGGATAAATAATAAACATCAATTTTCCTAATCCATTGATCAAATTTTGTTCTGATCTGGACAGAGAAGGAAAGTTTGCAATTGGCAGGCATGCATTTTTTATTGTCAAGTAGTTCCATTCCAAGTGCTCAGGCAATTTAAGTGTAAGATGCAGCTTTTGTTAATTAAAATGCATTTATTACTGAAAAGCAAATTTGTAAAGTAATGTTTTTTCTTTAAATTAATTATTCTTTAATTTCTTCCATTAATTTTAAAACTAACAAAACACAAATCATTTAAATAATTATCCCAGAAGGCTCACATTTCAACATTGTAAATAGGATCTGAAATGAAACCTCTGCTGGCAAAACACTTATTCTTCATCTTGATTCAATTAAAGTTCTGTTATCAAATTTATTAGTTGACATCCTTTACAATTACAGCAAACTCCAATAAGAAGTATTTTATCTATCGTACAAAAAGATGTAGAAGTAAAACATGGCTTCAGCATCCTCATTAACAAATGATATGTTATTTGAATCAGCTTTCTTTGATTAAAGATGTGTGTATAAAGATGCATGATGTTCCAATGGTAGAGACAAAGCCTTGACTGCACTAGCATTCCTTGCACTATGCTAAATTCACCTCTGATTACTGATATTTTGATTGGATCTGTCATAGGGGAACATGTTCTTGTTAGCTGAAGGTAATTGCATGATATTCCAATGGTAGAGATAAAGCCTTGACTGCACTAGCATTCCTTGCGCTGTGCTCTATTCACCTTTAATTACTGATATGTTGCTTGGGTCTATCTTAGATGAATTTGTTCTTATTCTATGAAGATAATTGAACAGTGTTCCAATGGTAGAGCTTTAACCTTGAATGTAATCTCTTGTAGCATTCCTTGTGCTATGCTTTATTGACTAGCGTAACCCAATTCACTATATGTTTTTAAACATATAAAAATCAACCCTATTATATATATGTTAAATATCTCCCAGAGAACATATTCTTTCACAAATCTCTTCAGTAGGTATACACCAAACAGCTACCCCAAGCAATACATTGTTAACACATCAAACACAACCCCATTAAATATTTGATTAAATATCTCCCAGATAACTCCAACCAAATTTTTCCAGCAGCTACACAGCATACACAATTCCATTAATGGATGTTTAATAATCTCATAGAGAATGTGTTCCTCCAGTAGCATCCCATCAAGCACAACTGCATTTAGTGCCTTTGGGTTAAAAAATCTCCAATAGAACATGTTCTTGCTCTTTTACAGATATATCCAGCAGTTTCACATCACAACCCCATTAATGTATGTTTATGTTTAAACATCTCAAGAGAACATGTTCTCAGTTGTTTTTCACAGATCTGTCTAGTTGCACCACATTGGTCAAACACAAAATCAGCATTAAATTCCATAAATGTTTCGGTTTTAATCATCTCCGAGTAAATAATATTATGTTCATTTTCTTTTCCAGATCCATCCAGTAACTTCACATCCAAAACAACCCCATTAACAACATGTGTTGTGCCAGTTTATGCAAGTGGCGTTCTCAGTGCCTTTAATACAGTATGTATGATAGGATATACATATAGGGGACAATTGCAAATAGGGATTAATTAATTAGATAATTAATTACCAGTTAAAAGGCCATTTTACTTCATCAAATTGAAAGGAGGAAAAAATCTTGTTGTTTAATAAGCAGTAAAATCAAGCCATGTGTAGACATACATGAATATTGTAAGAGATAAAAAATCGATTCATGCGTACACATACATGTATATTGTAAGAGATAAAAATCAATTCATTTGTAGACACGCTTGTCTATTGCAAGAGATAAAAATGGATCTATGTATAGACATGCATGTATGTTGTGAGAGATAAACTCAATCCATGCATAGACATACATGTACATGTATATTGTGAGAAATAAAACTCAATCCATGCATAGACATGCATGTATATTGTGAAAGATATAAATTAATCCCTGCATAGACACGTGTATATTGTGAGAGATATAACTCAATCTCTGCATAGAGATATTTGTAAATTGTGAGATGTAAAAATCAAACCATGCATAGACATACATGTATCTTGTGAGAAATAAAATTAAATCTATTGATAGAGATGCATATTTGTTTTGAGAGATAAAAATCAATACATTCACAGTAATAGAATTTTCTTATATTTTTAGGTGAGATTTTATGATAGTATTATAACTGTTATCTTGTATGCACTTCAACACATGTAGTGTTTATTGGCCATTTACCAAACTTACACAGTAGTTTATACGTTGGGCTAGTTCTTGAATCAGATACTCATTTTCTGGGTAACAGCACTTGAATCTTCAAATTTGCATTATATGGCCTTGTGTGCATGTTAGAATGTGTAATTTTCATTGGATCTTCATCAAACTTACCTAGTAGTTATATTCAATGTTGTTGTTCGATATATTTGATGGCCCTTGAATTACACAAAATTGCTAAATTTGGCCATATAATAATTGCATTATTCTTATGCTTTGGAGGGGTCCTCCTGGCTATGTGGTCTAAGGTGCTGTCTCAAGATCACTGTTAAGATCATAGGTTCGAGTCCCGCTCGCTCTAAAAACTTCATGTGAGAAATTTTGCGAGTTACTTGCGTAAGGGCAGTGGTTCTGCTCAGATTCATTCTGAAGTCTGTCTCGACCAGTAAAACTTGATACGCCATGTATATAACCGGCTATAGATTAAAACTGGCATTCAACCCAATTCTGCCAATATTGCCATCCAACTGTCGTGATGTAATCTATTTATACCTAAATGTTAATCGTGTCAGTGTAATGAGATGTAATTTGATGTTTCAGGAAGAAGACCAGACTCAGCTTTCCCAGTTTCTACGCGAGGCCCTATTCTGTCTGTCCATCTATCAATCTCCTACTGACAGTTTGCGGATAGCAATTACAGAGTTGTGGTATGTGTCAGATAGTGGGAGATTATATCTACAACCAATCATATTTTTTTACTTCTGTTGAGCAAAGGCCATTATTGATGGCTTATTATTTCCTGCCTTTGCGAAGATAGCTGGAGAAAAATGGTGTTTTGTAACAGAATTTTGTGGCCACAATTCTTATTACTTGTTACTTGAATATCATAACACTTTGTGGACAGTACTGATGTAAAGTGAGCATGCTCATATGAAACCTCTCCTGGGTGCACTGCGCTACTCTCCAGCAATCTGTGTCAACATATCAACTTTTGCAAGATCCTTGCAATATGATATATACAAATCTATTCACATAATTGACAAATTTATGACATAGCAATTTTACATTATTTTGCTCCTACCAAACCCGCAATCAATCTTCCACATTTGCTTAAACGTAAATGTTTAAACAAGGTTTACGCGTTGTTTTATGTGAACAGAGGTAAGTGAAGGTAAACATGCATGATTCATAGATATGTTGTAGGTAAAAATGCAGATTTGATTTGAATGAAACGTGTTAAAAATCACCATGTCTTAATTTCGTGTAGCTTTAATGTTGCAAGAATCTTTCAAACTTTAGACATTGACAAAGGTCAATGGAGACAGAGGTCAATGGGTCATAGTGCAGTGAACTCTGGAGAGAATGGCCCTTGTGTTGTTTTACCTTTTGATTGGATACTTTTTTTTCAAGAATTTTGCCTATTCCATGTTCACAAAATTCTGTGACTGCAACTCCTATATTTTTCACCCAAATCTTCTAAAACTTTATGAATAATCCAGACATCAAATGGACACATGCACTATTCTCTTCATGTTCTGGTTAGATTATAACTTCAAGAGTTATGGCCCTTTTTTTTATATGCTTACACAAATTTGTGACCACAACTCTTCCTAGTCTTTATCCAAATCCAAATGATACTTTAATGACAGCTCAGTACATATTAATTTTAAGTGAACATATATATCCTGTTCAGATTGTGCCCAATTCAGATTGGGTATATCAGTTCACTGGGATCCTAGTAGTTGTATCACACATTTCGTTGTCGATATTCACAAGCAGTATCTTCTCGGAGCTTCTATTGATGCAGTGTCATGATTACCTCTTTACTATTTTACAGTTCAACGTCAAGGAACCATGAGTTGATTTTAAATGTTCTATGGGAAGGCGTGGTGCATTCTTCAGCACAGGTTAGATCCACAGCTGCAAGGTTGTTTGAAGTATGTATCTGTGCTCCTTATAACTTACTTATACTTCTCATTGAATCTTAAGCAAACTCACACAGCAGTTATGTAATCACAAGATCACAGACAAGTTCTTGAACCAGTGTGAATCGACCACAAATGCCTTCACCACAGGGCTTATAAGAACATTTTAAGTGACACTTTAAAAAAAAACTTCTCTGAAAGTTCAAGGCCTAGACGTTAGATATTTTATATGAAGCATTGTATGGTGGTGTCCTAAAAGATTTGTTGAAAAGGAACTTCTCTGAAATGTTCATCTGTCCGTTTGTTGTCAGTAGAACAATTCAGGCCTTCTTGTTTTTTATTCTCATCAAAACGTATTATTTTAACATTTTAAATATCTTCCTTTAGATGCGAATTGTTTCAATGAATTGAATAACAGCTTTAACAATTATGTTATTAACTCGCCGGGACGAAGTCCACGGAGAGCTATTGCTATGACCCTGGCATCGTTGGCGTCGTCGTCAGCGTCTTCGTCTGTAGACACCCAGGTTAAACTTTTGCATTTAAGTTCAAGATATCTATGCAACCACACTCATTGGATGTGAATGAAACTTCGCATGTGTGTTCATCATCATCAATGGAACACACACAGACAAGAACCATAACTCTGGATTGCATTTTGACACAGTTATGGCCTTTTTTGGACTTAGACATCCAGAGGCGAACTCTTTTTTTTTTAGGAATGCTTTAACACTGATACACATTTAAAAAAAACTCAGATTGCATGAAAAGTAAACACAAATTCCCTTTTACTTAGCAAATGACCTGATACAGTTGCATGGTGTGTTGGGTATAGTGGTATAGCATCTGACCCTATATCGGAGAATCGATCCTTTTTGACCTGGAAGACCTTGAGCATAATTTGTCTAAGTTGAAATAACTTGTTTCTCATTGGAGGTAAAATAAATAAATTTAAAACAAATGTGAATATACATGTTTGCATGGGCATTATACACGTGGTTTGGTGATTTTATTTAAAGAAACAAGTGCAATTTTTATGGTAGTAAAAAAACTGAACCGATTTGCAGTTTGAAATGTTAGTTCTAAGTCCTGCATGGGAGGTATGCTTATTTATTATAAGTGATTAAAACAGTTTTGACAGTTTGCTGTTTTTGTCCGTTAATTAACTGTCAGTAGTACCATGAGTTACATTCCCAATTTGCAGGAAATGAATGTCAGCATATATCTTTGCATCAGTGACACATTTTAATACACATTAGACAAGATACGTATATAGTATATAGTTTTTATTTAAAGACTTGCGCTAAATGAATTTTTGACAAGAGAGCGGATTCATATCAAAAGCAGATAAAACTAAAAATCAGTATTAGTATTTGGATGAGGGGCCACGGTTGTGTGGTCAGAGAGGCTGTTTCAAGATCACTTGCCTGTCATTACTGAGGTTGTGGGTTCAAGCTGAGCTCTGTCCTTAAACAATGTTTGCCATTTACTGGTGTAATGGCAGTGACTCTATTCAGATTCATTCTAAGGTCTTCTTTTCTTCAACCCATTAAACCGATGTGCTGAAAACGAGCATAAGATGTTACATTTATATATTTCAGATTGTTCTACATGGAATCAGCGAGACGCTAGCATCAACCAGATGTGTACCTGCTCTCATTACCCTCGGCAACGATCCCGAAATGTAAGTACTTGTAATCTTATACTCATGTTGAACCCAGGTGGCTTGTTGCACAACCACTTAACCTCTCACCGCTGAGGTCCAGGTTCAAAACAAACTTTGTGTGAGTTAGTTTGCCAGGAACTTGCAGAACGATGGTGGATCTACTCAGATTTATTCCGAGTTCTTCCTCCCCCAGTAATACATGACATATACAGTCAGTCATATGTTAAAAATGGCATTAACTTCTGCAAAAAAAAAGATTGAGGGAGGGGAGTGGGGGTGGGGTGGGAATGAGTTACTTTATACCAGCCTCATATACAGTCAAACCTGTCTTAAACAACCACTCAAGGTAAATAGTAAAAAATGACTCCTCAAGGCAGGTGGCTGCTTAATACAGGTTGATTAAAACAGAAATTATAAAAACGGTCAATAGAAAATGTGGATTATTTAATATAATAACACAGGTTTGACTGTATGTTACTAATCTTTAACTGATGTACATTGAACTACAAAGTCCAACATTCCTATCACAGAACATTGGGAATTTGAAATGCACTATGTTAAAAATATTTTAGATGGTACTGAAAGATATCATTGAATTTAAAATTCAAAATTTCATCTGTAGTTATCAGCTTCTTTGACAGGAAGTGACATCATTATGCTCATAGAATTCAGTCTTTAATGGTTAGTAAAAACTGCTTACCGGTAAACAGATACCATTAACCAGTTAATAGTCAGATACTGACACTATGTACAGTCAAACCTGTCTTAAAGGCCACTCAAGGGAAAGAGCAAAATTATTTTTTGAGGCATGTGGCTGCTTAACACAGGTTGATAGGAATTAAAACTAAAATTATAAAAATAATAGAAAATGTGGTTGTTTAAGACAAGTGCATGGCTAATAGAGACTGTAAATGTATGATGAAATGAACAAACACAGTATAGGCCCTATCTGCAGAGCATCAAACATGTGGCACTACTACAGTAAAACTCTTCCTTACAACCACTTTTGGAAGGGTAGAGTCCAGACTACTGATCCGTATTTAGATTCACAAGTGTGAGTAGTCATTCACAATTTAGTGATTTTGTTTATTGATTGATTGATTGAATATTTAGCATCATTTATATGCCATCAAAGGCTAACAGACGATTAGTTAACCTAAACCACTGTCTCTTGGGATCCATCTCCATAAGTAACTGATAACTTTTCCACTTGAATCAGCGATGATAGAAAAATGATAATGAGACACAATGTCGTATATCAATCATCAAGGAGACTGTTGCTTTGCGGGGATTCAAACTCATGACCCCTGGATTGACAGTCAGATGCTTAACCGAATGAGCCAATTGGGCCCGGCTGATTTTTTTTTTCTTTCTGCAGTTACAGTTATTGCATATAAATGTGCTTGTCATAACAACCACTTGTGATGGTACTCACTGAAGTCAAATTTGTAATTCATTATGGAAAATCCTCCCGAAATATACAGTCAAACCTGTATAAGCAGTCACCTCTATTAAGCAGCCACTTGTCTTAAGCAGCCACATTTGTTATTTTCTATTTAAATGCCTTCAGAGCAAATTAACCTTCATTAAACAACTTAATAGGCCAATTTTGCTTCTTCTCTACACTGGTTGCTTAAGAGAGGTTTTGACTGTATATTTATACTCCAAACAAATGATTGTTTGATTAAAGTTAGAATGGTCACAAGGGAGGTAAAAGGGAAAAATATGAATTTATCCAGAGATCATAATTGGTGATGTGATCTAACTTAAGAATGTTGCCAAATGCATAAAGCAACAAATGACAGGAAGGTTATCAAACAAGTACAATGCCAACAAACAAAAACATAAAGAATTTTGGGTCAGTCCAGTTTAAATGTATGGAAGCATTTGTTTGCATTTAGCAACAAACAAAAACACAAAGAATTTTTTAGTCATGCCAGTTTAGTTGTATGGGAGCATTTGAAGTCATCTAGTGGAATAGATATAGGATCTTACGTGAGTTCTCATGTAATACAACATGACTGTATGAATTAGTTACAACCCCCCCCCCCCCCCCCCCAAATTTTGTTACTACTTGCTTCAAATGATAAACATAACATGAGAAAGTGTCATCGTTTCACCCAGACTCCCACTGCAAAAGTCAAGGTCACAATTTAACTTTGATGACACTTTCAGTCTGTGTGAGATTTTATGTCCAGCTTGTAACTTTGTCATGCATAGATGGATTTTATAAATCCTTGCTACAAATGATCAACATAACATGGCAATGTGTCACACTTAACACCCAGACTCCTACTTCAAAGGTTAAGGTCACAGTTTAACTTTGATTGACAACATTTTCAGTCTGTTTGAGATTTCATGTCTGGTCTGTAACTTTGTTACCTATGGATAAAATTCAAAAACACTTGGCTCAGTTGATCAACATGACATAATTAAATGTCGCATGTAAGACCCAGAACCTTTCCTCAAAGGTTAAGGTCACACTTTCAATTTGTTTGATATTGCATGTCTGGTCTGTCACTTTGTCTTTAACTTGGCTCAATTGATCAAGATGACATGACGACGTGTCACACTTAAGGCCTAGACCCATACCTCAAAGGTCAAGGTCACACTTTGAGTTTGTATGACAACACTTTGAGTCTGTTTGAGATTTCAAGTCCGTCCTGTAACTTTATACATGGACAGATTTCAAAAACACTTGGCTCAATTTATCAATTGGTCAACATGACATGACGATGTGTCGCGTTAAGACCAAAAACCTTACCTCAAAGTCACACTTTCAGTTTGTTTGATATTTCATGTCTGGTCTGTAACTTTGTCTTACAAAGAAGGATTTAAGAATAGCTTGACACAAGTGGTCAGCATGTCATGACGATGTGTCACCTGCATTTACCTCTTATTCGGACTCTTTAGAGAGGAGAAACATTTTTTACTACATGCAAATCTATACAACAAATCTTATTGAAATCATAATGAAATCATTTGACTCTGTTACTCATTTAATATGTCACAAAATATGTTGCTATTTTAATCGGGAAATCTATTTTAGTCTAACCTAGGTGCGTAGCCAAAGTTAGGAAAGCCCTTTTTCAATATATTATTTTGGCATGTTTAAATAGATACCTTTTTGGCAATTTAGGGTCAGTGAGTATATTAGGCATGGTATATTGGAAAAAAAATGTTTATAATCTTTTTTTAAATTTTGAAAAATCCTGATGTATTCATTTTAAGTGAAAACTTGCCAACTTTAAGTTTGACAGAACTGTTCAATATCTGGGTTCTCACATATTAAAACAGTGTACTGAATTTTCTAGATTTTACCTTCAGTTATGATCAATAAATGATTTGTTTTTAAATTATGTTATTGTGTTGACCGAACAAATTTTGATCATTTTTTGCCTTCATTTCAAGATTTTATATTAAATTGTGTTCCCAATAGTGGTTGCTTTCTGTCATCAAATAAAAAGAATGTACAATATTTTTTTTAATTTTCCAGGAATGAAAAACTTTTCCCACCATGCCTTTTATTGTCATGGAAAGTTAATATTGTGCAAGAAATGAGTGCTTCAGTTTTTACTCAATCATTATGCAGGAATGGTTGCATTTCCCTTAATAAAAGATGAAATCTAATTTATCAGCTCAACTTTTGAAGGAAAACAGGAGTATTATTTTGTGCTAGTTCCAGCATCACCATAGTATTTTATTTTAACCCTTTACTTCATATAGAGGCCTTTGGACACCTCTAATATAGACACCTTTTGACACCTCTAATATAGACGCCTTTTGACACCTCTAATATAGAAGGCTTTGGACAATTTAATATAGAAGGCTTTTGAATTATTAGGTGAATTATGTTTATATTAAATGACAGAATGGAAAACAGTGCATGAAGTGTTCAGATTGTTTGTTACGACCAATCCAAACTCTTCCTGCACTGTTTTCAAAGGCCTCCTGTGAATGGTGCGGGAAAACTCGTATCTATGGAGCAAAGGGTCAATAGGCAATCAGGTTTATCAGTAACTACTGGATCATGTATTGGTACCGTCAGGGAACCTTTCTCATGTCTTCACAACAAGGGAAACAAGTGGGATCACTTTGTTTCCAATATTCGCAGAAATATTGCCCTTTTTTATACTAAGAAAACTTGGTTAAATTCTTTGGCAAGTAGTCTTTATGAATGATATCTCGGTATACTTACCATATTTGGTGAAAGTGTTTTGGCAAGTTTTCTTTGTGAATGATATAACTCAGTATATTTATCATATTTGGTAAAAGTTTTTTGGCAAGTTCTCTTTATGAATGATATCTCAGTATATTTACCATTTTTAATAAAAATGTTTTGGCAAGCTTTCTTTATGAATGATATCTAAGTATATTTTCCATTTTTAGTAAAAATGTGTTTTGGCAAGCTTTCTTTATGAACAATTTCTCGGTATTTTTACCATATTTTGTAAAAGCTGAACACTATTTTCGATTTTCAGTGAGCATATTAATGATGCATGCTTGGCGGCACTCTAAATTGTTAGGATGGAATGCTTCGCACATGAAAGATGTATCACCTATTTCTCTCAATATCTCAAGGTCGTGGATGCAGTTCCTGTAATACATGCAAACCAGCCTTATAGAGTTGATTTTGGAAATTGTTTATGAAACAGTGAAGCCTTGCTATTTTGTCTGCAGCATTATATATATTATAATCTTTTATTACTTTATTTGTACAAATATTGACTGGGGGTTTGATTTTGACATCTCCAGGGGCAGATTCATTATAAATAGCAATTAAATTCCATCAGTTGAAATTAAATCTTGCCCCAAACCAGATATTAATCATGAAATGACGAACTGCTTGATATTATTTGACCTCTAGATAGTGGTTCAGTTTGATATGTAGACATCTAGACTGCATTCTGTTTTTGATCTGGCTTTGTGCATGAACCAGTCAAGATATGAGCTACAGTACATTGCATGTTTAAATAACTGCATTTCTATAGATTAGAGAAAAAAATACCTATACTGTCATTACATGCCAGAAATACTTTATACAGACCTAGTCAAATTGACTTTCGTAATTTTGTTTAAAACTATTAAAAACCACTGTATGCAGTCAAATCTGTGTAAGCGGTCACCTGTATTAAGTAGCCACTTGACTTAAGCAGCCATATTTGCTATTTCCCATTTCTATAATTTCAATACAAATTAACCTGTATTAAGCAACAACTTGTCTTAAAAGGCCACATTTGCTCCTTCCCTTGCTGGCTGATTAAGACAGGTTTCTCTCTATGTGTAGTTTACTAAAATCACTGTTTCACTGTTTACTAAAATCAAATTAGTTTTTCTCCCTAGATTTTTTGATATATTAAGTGATTTTTGGAAATATTTTTTTCATTTTTTATGTTTAAGTCAATGTGGTTAAGTGTAAGTGCTGATTTAGTATGAACAAAATATCGTAAAATTTACATGTCGTGATTTTGTTAATTGTGCGAGAAGATTTGACTTTGCAAGAATCTTGCAAAAGTTGAGGCATTGACGAGAGGTTGATTGGAGTGTAGCCTTGATGTGCATAGCCACTTAATTTTTTTACCAGCCCCAACACCAGACCAATATCGATGATAACATTAAGATAATTCTGACAATTGTATAGGAAACTGCCGGGCCTGATTAGTTCAGTTGGTAGCTCGTCTGACTGTCAATCCAAGGGTCTTGAGTTTGAATCCCCACCCGACAACAGTTTCAGTGATGATTGATATAGGCATAGTACCACCATTGCAAAAAGGAAGTGCTTCCGTGGGGTAGTCACATGATGGCAGTTATAAATAATCCTCATTTCTTCCTTATTTTAATGCTCATTTTTTTATTTGAATGGCATTATTGATGTATTTTGAACATTTTGATAGCATTGTCATGTTTGAATTGTGAATTTAGAAAAAAAATTGATGCTTGGAAATTGGGGTATGAATACATGATTTTGGAAGTCTTCTTTCACTTTGTCACCAGTGTACACACTGAGCAGGAAAAAAATCTCTTATATGACACATGAACCCTACTTTTCTCATCATATTTTGATAGTGTAGAGGTTGACAAACAGTAAAATGTAGGTTTAACTTCTTTCATTTGGGTTTCTCTATGAATGACAAGCCTTCAAACTTTTACTTTTTACTATAGAATAAAGAACAAAATTCAATGGTGGGTTTACACCTATACAACTTAGTGTCTCATTATCATTCTCTCACTGTTGTTATCAATTATCAATTATTAGTGGAGATGGATATGCTCAAGGACTGGTTAACCTTCCAGGATCCCAGGAGAGAGTTGTTAGGTTAACCGATCATCTATGGGTTTATATATATCATCGATGGCATGAAATGAAGCTAGACATTCAATCAATCATTCAATGATAGGAAACTGAAAAACAAGTATGCAATGCTCTATTGAATGTAGCTTAGGATTCTTAGGAGATATTCAGTTAAATTAGCACCTGAACGTAATCCATATTGTTCTGGAAATGATCATTCCAACATTTTCTGGATGTTTTGTGTGCATCTGAACACTAATTTTTTTTTATATATTTGTGCCTAGTTTGATACCCAGTTTGCTGGGATACAATCAAGTATTTGTTACAAACAGAAAAAGACTTGTTTGTTATGCAGGCTCTCTGTTTTATTATGATAAGTCTTTGTAAGAGACTTTACAGATAAATTTATATCCAAGAAATGATCCAGTTGATTGTAGTGTGAAAGAAAATCATGTCTGAAGAAATTAGTGTGATTTTTTGCAGAAATTTACTTGTAGATAATTGTGTTTAAAGAGGTAGTCCATAACTAGTTGCATTATGGGGATTTTTTTAGTGAACCCAATTTTTAAAAAATCTGAATTCACTTCGCTAATATATTATGATCAAACAAATTGATAATGATTATTGTAGTAGACTTTAGAATGGTGTGCATGTACCCAATATAAAATCCAGGAGGTGACAAAACCTAAATGACTTTCAAACAGATAGTTCATAGAACGTCATTTATATATTGGGGTAAGTTGGAAAGTCATTAGGCAGTTTAGGTACGAGAGCCGAGTTGTATGCTAGATTAATATCAGAAATATATCACGGGTTTGTTAAACTGCTGCACCATAAATTATGCTATAAAATGCATCTAATTTATATCTTAAATAGGAAAAATATAAAAATCCACCAAAACACAACAAAAACGACACTTTAATTGAAGTGGTGAAATCCCAAACAAAATTCCATATCTAAAAATAAATGTCACAAATATCTCTGAAATTAACAAAATTCAACAACATGTGACCAACATGACAAATCAGATTGAAATTAAATTGAAGTCACATGACTAATTTAATATGTAATCAGAATGATGTGGTGTAATTCAAAGTGGGAAAACTATTTTTGTTTAGGTGTTGTCCTACTTTCTCAGCCAATAAATCTGCTCAGTCTTTAGCTCTACTGGCCAAAGGCCAGAAGTGCTTATACGATGGCGCGTTGTCTGTAGTCCATCATCTGCGTCAATCGTCTGTAAGCAACACTTTCTCTTAAACCACTAGGCCAATTAAACTGAAACTTCACATGGATGTTTCTATTGCATTGGAGACTACACCGAGGATTTTTTTTTTTTCGATCTGAAATTCAAGATGGCCACTGTTACTAAAAATAGTCCAAAACTTAAAAAATCTTCTTTTCATGAACGGCCCAACAGATTTTCAAAATGTTTATGTAGTAATGATAACCAACTATACAAAATGACCATAATCCCTCAAAGGTTCGCACAGTCCTTGAAAAGACCTTGAATTCTGTTGTATCCTTGAAAAGCACTTGAATTTGTGTAAAATGGAATTTGTCCTAGAATAGTGCTTGAAATTTGGTAAAACCTCCTTGAAATAATCTGTAGTATGATGGTAGCAAGTAAGCTTCTTCATTTTTGTATTTTGGAACGTTTTTCTGTTAGAATTATACCAAAATCCGATATTTTGTATCATAAAGTCTATCTTGCAAAAGTTGCCATTGCGGGTTTGTGTAAACCAGACTCACTGTGTGGCTTTCATACCAATACCATAGAATCAGCAACCTTGGTTGTTTTCGTAAGCATAATTGCAAATGGCGGCAACAATGACGAAGCGTGACAATATAACAATGAACAAAGGACAATGTGTGTACAATATGAAGTAGGAGGGCAATCCTGTGTATCGTAGCTGGGTAAAGCCATTTAAAGCTGACAAACAAAAGGTGTTGTGTACAGTGTGTGATGGAATTATCTATGTATCAAATATTGGGAAAAGTGCATTGAAGTCGCATATCAAAGGGGAAATAACAAAATAAATGATCAAAAGTCCCAAGCATAGCACCAACAGTATTAAATATTATTTTGTAAAACTGTCTGTAACACAGTTGTGAAAGAGCAGCAAACATCAGCCCCGGGGAGTTGGGAATTGCGAATTCCTCCTCCCACTCCCACCAGCAGCGGTAGCAGTACATGCTCTTTCATGCTTGCAATTAAGTGTATTATGCACAAACTGATAAAATGTTTCGCCAAATCTACTCCTTGAATTTCAAAATAAGTCCTTGAAAAGTCCTTGAAAAAAATCTTCCCAAGTGCCCTCAAATCAACATTCAATTTCAGTGATGAAAACGCCTCCTAAGTCCATTAAATCCAATGAAAACTTACAACAAGCATGCAAAATGACTATTATTAAACAAACAAGCACTCATGTCTGTGTCTGTCAATCAATGTTCACTTAATTCTATTAATTAAAAATTATGCAACCAGACTATGACTGGTACCCAGGAAACATAACGTAGATCAACATCTAAGCATGTTAGAAGTTACATGGAACAGGGAATTTTCTACTGGCCAATAGAAAATTCCATGTAACTTCTAACCTATACTTAATTTTTTCACATAGTATAACAATAAATCTCTATTCAATTTTCAAATATCTCATAATATAATAGATAGCTCTATCGCAATAGAGACATAGTGAGTATATTTAAGCATGATATATTGGAAAAAGTTTTTGATTATTCTAAAGTTTGGGGGCAGCAAATGCTGCCTTTCAAATATACTAGTAGCTTATTTATTGTTGGAAATTCAAACAGAGGATCTTACAAAAATACTCATTTATTATTGAATTTTTTAAATTTGTTGGCAAAAATATATCATGTTAGTCTCAGAAGTGATATTATACAAGGATAATATCAAAAATATGGTTTATTACCCTCCTGCATCGTAAATTACGTGATAAATAGTAATATGTCTCAGTGCGGAATGATCAGATGAATTTGTATGCTTGTTTTGGCAGACTATAGAACAGTAGATTATAACAGCATGGCAATGAATTCCAGTTAGCTCAGTCGGTAACGGGACTATCAATCGAGGGGTTGTGAGTTTGAATCACTGCTCGGCCATAGTCTCCGTGATATTTGATATACAACATTGCATCTCATTGTCATTCATCGCTCACCACTGATTCAAATGGGACAGTTATCAGTTGCATGCAATTACGTGTCCTCTGCATGGTACTGGATCCCAGAAAAAAGTAGTTAGATTGACTGATAGTCAGTCAGCTCTCAATGGCATGAAAGTGACACTTAACATTCAAACAAAAGGAAACTGAAAAACAAATTTTAGTTGTATACAGTGCCCTGTTTCACTATTGAATGTAGCTTAAAATTCGTAGGAGATATTCAGATAGCACCTGAAAGTAATCCATATTATTCTGCAAATTATCAGATATTTCATCATCTTCTGACGGCAAGATCCCATGTTTCATAGCGCACTATAGAATTTACCATATTGTTAAGCGGTTTGGAATTTTATTAAAGTTGCTCACCAATCATCATATTTGTAACCAATACATACTGAACCGAACAGCTAACCCCTGACCACTTTTTTAATATCTTCGTAAAAAATATGGAGTAGCTCTTTTAAAAGTTGTTTATGTCATTAACAGACAATTATGAATTTTTAAGTAACCTAAATATTCTTTCTTATTTAAGTCCAAATTTCAAGGAAATTGCTGTGATGGTTTTTGAGAAAATACATAAAATGTCAGGACTGTACACAAAATGTTAGTCACTGATGGGTTAGCTGTTCCGTTCAGTATATATTTGAATGGTGTCCACATGATTGGACCCTTGCTGCATACAGTCCAGTCATGATATGCATGAAATATTGTTACTTTAAACAAACCGATCTGGTTTTCAAACTTTCTATTAAGTAAAAAATAAGCTTATTTAATTTACAGAATTCAGACTGTTTTCTTTATTATAAGACTGGCATGCTCTGTATATTGTCTCAGGTAAATACAACTTGACTGTTAATTTACAATTCTATTGTTAAGCATTCCTGCTTAATATCAACTTTCTGCTACGATTCATATGAGCTCTGAGCTCTCTTTTTTTATCATCGAGTGAAAATAAATGAATGTAAACTTTGAATGGAGAACAATAATTCAACTCATGGGAGTGCACATGATTAAATCGCTAGTTTTAAAGCCTCAACAATCCCAGCCCTGGTAGGGAGAATTTATAGGAGTGGTTATTTGATTTGGTCTGTACCTGTCAGTTAGGTGCTTGTTTTTTAGCACATCAATTGGAGTGAATATAAAATAACCTTTTCTTTAAACTGCACATAATATTGTCAAATACTTTCAGGCAAATATTATTGTTTTACCGGTTCAATGTATAAGCCATAATTTAGTTGACAAAAGACAATGTTCACAAACCCATAAAACTGCAATAAAATTAAACCTTAAATTTTTGCAAAAATTGATTTGTTGATTTTATAATTATATTTCTTTTAAAAAATATATATTTTGTGTATCAATTTTACATTTTTCGCTTAATACCATTTAAGTGTACAAGTGCAGAGAAAATATGCAATTTCTTTTACATTTTAAACCATTTTATGAAAATACATCATGGTTTCAACAGAAAAAGGGGCTTTTGCCTGAAGAATATTACACATATTAGACTGGGAGTGTACTAGACAATGATTAGAATGATCAGAATAAATATCTTTGTGTGGCAAGAATGCCTTCATGATATAATAAAACATTAATTTAAATGTGAAAAATAGGACAAAATTGTCTGTTTGGGGGGTGGGGGGTGGGGTGAGGGTATGAACATTTTCATCATTTTTGGGGTCATTCTATGAAAAGAAAAATCATGAAATTAAAGAATAAAATATACATATTTTAAAAGAATCAATTTTCTCTAATACAAATACACCAAACTTTGCTGAAAAATTAGTATTTAAAAGAATTACATTTTACAGGGCCATTTATATTGCGGCTTCATGAACTTGACCTTAAGATTAAAATCAAACGCAAGTTTGAAAACAGCATCTCTTGGATTTTAATGGTATTCCTGTATAGAACTAGAGTGTCTTCATATAGACGCCTTTGGACACCTTTAATATAGAAGCCTTTGGACACCTTAAATATAGAAGCCTTTGGACACCTCTAATATAGAAGGCTTTTGAATTATTGGGTGAATTATGCTAATATTAACTGACAGAGCGGAAAACAGTGCAGAAAGTGTTTAGATTGCTCGTTACGAGCAATCTGAACTCTTCCTGCACTGTTTTCAAAGGCCTTCTGTGATTGGTGTAGTAAAATGCGTATCTATGGAGTAAAGGGTTAAATGACTGTCCGAAGAAACTGGGTAAAAAGGTCACATAAGACAGGTGGTCTTTATATTACAGCCAGCAGATGTTCCTCTTTGATTCAAATATTGATAAATTATGTGTTTACATTATTACAGTATTAATATAACTTGTTTTGTTCACATACATCAACAAAATGTCTTCCTGTCTGTTTCCCTTCACTTTGTTGTGTAACTTATCGAGATGCTGTATTTACGTTATGATATCATTTTTCTTTGGCAATTTGGAGAAAAATGCGTTTTCATTCTGAGTAACAGTTTTAAAGTTGCTTAGGCTACATGTCTAGGTTAGACTAAATTAGATTTCCTACTTAAAATTGCAACACATTTTTTGACATATAAAATGAGTTGCACAATGTCATTTTTATTTTCAGTATGATCTGTTGTACAGGTTTACGCATAGTGAAAGTTGTTTCATCTTAGAAAGAGTCAGAATGACGATGTGAAAGTCATCAAACAGTATTTAAATGCTGTCTATTTTTAGAATGGGGATTTCATTTCAAGTTTACCTTTCTAATTTAACTATTGATTCTGTCACAGTTTGGTGAATTTGACATACCAAACTATTCAGTTTTAATTTATTGATGTTAACGAGATGCTTTTTATCCCTTTCGATAATTATTTTATTTTTTTAAGACATTTATAGCATTTTATCTTGGTACAATCTCTTTGATTTAGGTGCATTATCACCTTGTGCTGTGACCAAAATAAAATATCAACAACTATAGAATATAGATTGCAGGAAACAGAATTATTCGGTCACTTGTCACGCATGACGGGATGTGATTATAACACAGACCCATAATAAAGTAAAATTGCTGCCTGGAAAATTATAGTCAAATAAAACAGGAAGCTGTTATATAGTGTAAGGGATTGATTGAATGAATATTTAGTGTCAATTTTATGCCATTGAAGGCTTACAGACTATCAGTTAACCTAACCACTGTCTTCTGGGATCCTAAAGGGTAACCAGTACTCGAGCACACTCCATCTCCCTAAGTAACCAATAACTTTCCCACTTAATTCAGTGGTGAGAGAAAAATGATAATGGGTCACAATGTCATTTATCAATCAACACAGAGACTCATGGAGACTCATGGGGATTCGAACACACAACCCTTGGATTGATAGTCAGATGCGTAACCGACTGAGCTTAGCGTTGCCCGGCCTGTGTAAGGGATTCGTTCAACTAGTCTAGACTTGACAAGACATATAACAAAAATACTGCCCCAGAGCCATATACATGTTTATCAGAGTTGACTTTGGAATGAAAGAACTTTGCGACTTATAGAATACATTCAGTGGAGCCACATGATACAGTTGTTGATCAGTGGGTGGGTGGGAGATTTATGTTGCGGGCTTCCACCCTCTCCGCAATGGCTATGTGGGGTGTCCTTGAGCAAGATACTTTTTCTGCCTTTGTTTAGTTCTGGTTATACCAAGAAAGACTTTGAGCGTGATTTGTCTACGTTGTAAGAACTTTTTTCACAATTAATAAGTTTAAAACGGTTTAAAAACAGAGTATATCCCCTGATTATGTTTGATATGCATAAATGTTCAATTGTTCAATGGATATAAGTTTACATTGTATTATTATAGCTAGTTTTCAATATTGATTTTGCTTTGAAAACTTTGTAATATGTCCAGAGATATGCAATAAACGAATTTAAATATTTACAGAAATTCAATATGCGAGGTGAAAGCCATGCCAGCCAATCAAATACAGTCATGTTATTGGAGTTTCTCATGTCTGATACAATCTTTGACGTTGAAAAGCTTGGCTGCATTTTAATTTTGAAATTTAGATAACATTTAGTAAACCTTTATAAAAGCTTTTAACCCATTATAGGAAATATTTAAAGGAAATGCTCCTTTCTAAAAACATGTCTAATACTGATAAAAAGTACCTGAATGGATAGAATAGAATTTAGATGTAATTTATATGGCTCAAGTTAAGTGTTTCAATGTGAATGATCTTTAAATGAAACATAATTTAGAGATATGATGATATTATGTTGTTGGATCATTTCTACGAAACAGAGAATTGCTCGATTTTGTATTTGAAAATTTAAAATGAGAATATTCATTGGAACTGGAGTAATCTGTCTTGGGTATAGGGGATCATCATTTTTTTTTGGCTTGAAATGAGTTTTCTGTATTTTGAGCTAATGAATAGTGTCATTTTTCAATTATCATGTTTGGAGATTTGAAGGCTCAGTAAAGATATGCAGGAAAATTATTGCCTTAACTATTCTAAGTTGGACTT
Organism: Panopea generosa; assembly: GCA_029582155.1. Lineage (NCBI taxonomy): Eukaryota > Metazoa > Mollusca > Bivalvia > Adapedonta > Hiatellidae > Panopea > Panopea generosa. The sequence continues at coordinate 7,604,477 of CM055900.1, forward strand.
TTTCTTTTTTTTTTTTTTTTAAATGAGATGTCATACTGGTATAGTTATATTTCAAATTGGATGCAATATTTATCATGTGGAATGAACTTTTGAAAAGCATATAAGTTAAAAATGAAACCTTTATTTTACAGATAGCTTCATCCTGTTGTAGAATTCCAGTTGCAATTAACTGTACCAGCTTCTGTTTCACCAACATTTATTTAAATACTTTAAAACTTAACTTAAATGTTGACTGGGTATTTATATGGTTATAGTCAATATCAATGAAATCACTTGCAATTTTACTGGAACCAGTCTTAAATCATGATTACCTAGCTGCTTTTCTTAGATTTTAAAGTATTTAAATATACAGTCAAACCTGTGTAAGAGGTCACCTCTATTAAGCAGCCACTTGTCTTCAGCAGCCATATTTTCTATTTCCCATTTCGATGCTTTCAGAGCAAATTAACCTGTATTAAGCAACAACTTGTCTTAAAAGACCACTTTTGTTCATTCCCTTAACTGGCTGCTTAAGACAGGTTTGACTGTATACTTCAAATATGTAGGTGAAACAGGAGCCTGGTATATGCTGAATTATATAATAGCCTTCTGTCTAATTAGTGTCCAAGTGACCAAGGCCCCATCTCAACACTGCATACCTCCCATGGCTGAGGCCCAGCTCTGAGCAAAAAGAGGAAGTACACACATACATGTGCATACCTCTCATGGTTTTGGCCCAGCTCTGTGCAAAACAGAAAGCATATATATATATATATATATATATATATATATATATATATATATATAAGTTTTTATTAACCCTCACGCTTTGAACCAGTCATTTTGGAAAGCAGGATAGTTAGATGATTATTAAAAACATAAGAGAAAGATGATTACGCAGTTCTGTGATGATTAATGAGTGATGAATGAGGATGATTTCTATTAATAAGACATGTTGACTTTCAAATTTGAAGTTTATTATTAACTAAGTTGCTTAATCATACAACTATTCTTTTTTTTTTTCGATTCGGTGCTTACTATTTACTTACCTTGTTTATACTCATAATAAGATTAAATGTGTAAACTGATGATTGTTTTAATATGTAGATTAATTAACAAAAAATATTTTATTTCTTTTTGTATATACAGATTGCAGCCATATTTTACATTAACCTATTTATTAAAGGTTTATAATTAGTGCATGTAATTATTTATATTAAATGTGGTGCACCTATGGTTGTTCACCAATATTTTAAGTCAAACAACACTGTTCATACCGCAAATTGCTTTGCTTATATTGTCAGCGAGATCTGACCTAAATATAATCTTCCATAAAAATTTAATTCTATTAAAGTGTTATCTGTACACACTTATTGTGTATAGTAACAATGGTAAAATATTATTGGTAGTTATCTTATGTAACCGTATATCTAGCGTACCACCAGTAATTGCCAATAGTATAACCATCAACAAAGTATGGTGTGCCGTAAAACCCCAAACATAATGTTTGGTGGTAGAGATTAAAACTGAACTTTTATAGTTTGGCAGCAATGGAATTCCTATATTAAATATAGCTTACTTAGAACATATTTTGAAGGTTAAAGCTACCATCATACTATATGGGGGTTTTGTATATGTGAACAGTATCAGCTGAATAAGTTATCATTTATTAGCATATCACCTATTTAATCACTTAATCACTTTTAATCGATCCATTTTGCATCAATAATGATACAGAATGGTTTAAGAGTTTATTAAAACAAAATCAAGTTAAACTGTGATAAATTAATATTAGGGCACCCGACAGCTCGCACATACATTAAAAACGCCAATAGTAAAGAATATTTTAAAAAATCGAATATCATCTCAGATCAGATCTGATATGAACTGATTAACATTAACTGGTCACTGATATTTAAATTAAAAAAAATAGTCTTGTGTTACTCTATATTGAATATCAGGATGGTAGGTATCCATAATATTCCCTACAACCACTCTCAGTAGTGTGTATTCAGTGCGGTAAACCATATAATCCATACTGAAAGTACGTTATTATTTTTATGCTATGAATTTGCATAATATAACATGTGTTTTAAACGCAATAATAATAATAATAAAACGCGTGTATGTTGTCAACTATTTAAGAATGTGCATATGATTATTAAACATATAAGCATATAAATGATTATAAACATGTTAAAATTGCATATATGTGCTCAAAGACACAATAAATAACAAAGTATTTATATTTAGTGTAAAAGAAAGTGTTGGTGCAATCATGGATAGTACCGTTAATTTGATTTGTCAAAACTATTACTTGTCTTGGCGCTGATTGGCCGATTTTCAATCTGATTTTTGCTTCAAGCTCAATGAATTGAAACTTAAGCCAATCAGCAGCAAGTATTATGAAATTTACTGATCGGCTAGATTTCAATCCGGTATATAAGCCTAGCTCGACAATTTTGGACATGTACTAGATTCCGACATAGTTACACTGCCATACTGATGCCTTCCTTTTAGTCAGCGCTCTGCAGTGGAAATTTGTCAGGTTGACAAATGTAAATAGCGGTGTATTTACAGAACCGTGAGATGAAAACTAAATAATTCACTGTTGTATGCAGTGAAGTTGGATGGAGTTACACAGATTACCTATAAAAGTATGCAATATGGGATAACAGGCTGTCACTCTGGTGCAGAAATATCAAATTAAAACAATATAAATGTAAAAAAAATGTTTGTTTTCATATTTGAAATAGGTTTACATGGCTTGGTAGTAGGAGGCAGGTTAAAACCACAACCCAGGGCACATATTATTATATGTGGACTGCACTGTGGCATCCAACCCGTCCCCCACTAACGGAACAGTACACAGAACACCTGCCATCTGTAATTTATAAGCCAAGTCATGTAAATATTGTTGTTTTTGCTGACCACACGGAAAACTAGGGAAGTGGGTAAATGTCTTAAATGTGCTACAACACTTATATTTTGTCTGACATATCACAGTCAAGGATGTAGCACTCCTGTGCCATAAATACAGAGGCTGGACTGCCTTGCTGGGATTCAAAATATTTGTTATATTAAATTCCAAACTATTTCCAGCAAGTACAGTCCTTAGTTTGGTTCTGTGAACCCTGTGAATTGGACAGTCCAGCAGAAAATGATTTGTTGTGTATTTTGCCTTACACTGGGTGCAATCTCTCCCTTGTTCAATAATAAATTGCCCTTTGTTTCCTGGCAGGAGACAAAGATGGATAACGCACTTATTTATTCTCTTATTGTTAGAATAGTTTGTTGGCAGTTTGAAATTTACTGAGGTTCTAGGAAATGTTTGTTTGAAAGGTTTGCTAATGATATAATGGGACAATTTTTTTGTGTATATTGACAAATTGTTGCTGAGTCTCTCAGAATACTATATCGGAAGGGACAGATTGACATATGCAGCTGCAACTTTTCTGTTATCGGGATTTTTACTACCATTTGTGTATGTTCAGCATAATGCCTGTCAATATGGTTTGCCGTAATGGATATTATAAGTGCTGGCAAATCATTTTTATTGAACTCGGTGGCTAGGGATAATATATATCAGGATTTTTAAGTGTCCAGGGCGATTCTAATTTAGGTCTAAAATATACTAGACTGACACCACTGACACCGTACTCCTCCACCAAGCCAGATTGATAGGGGTTAATTATATTTTTTTATTCAAGCAGATGTTCTAATCATGCCTTTACCATCCCCTCCATTAATTTACCAGGATGGGAGGTAAGGCTGATGGGTCTGTATGACTGTGGTTCATTTGGGTTTTTCCCTTGTTTTAGTAGTGGGATATCACACTATTCCACACCCGGTCATATAGTTCAAGCCATAGTTCCCATGCTGAACTGGGTATATGCTTGAACATTTGATAGGACAGTTGTCCAGTCTCAAGGTGGAGTTCTTCCTGCTTTCTATTATTGATCTGAGATCAAAAATTGAGAAGCTATTGTTCAATGGTGACCTGTTGGTTTCTGGGGTATCTAGGTGATTTTTGTACAGAGATTCAAAATTTTTTTGGTAATCTAAAGTGTCATTTTCTTCATTTGAATGTCTGCTAGCTTTAGAGTAGTGCTTAACTAAAAAGTTAGCTTTTTCTACTTCTGTGACCGCTAAAGCTTTAATAATGGAATTTGGCGATGTAAATTTCCTTTTATTCTGCGGATTTTAGTCCAAAATTCTTTAGAGTTTGAGAGTCTCGCAGAATTCTTCCCAGTTAAGCTTATACGTGTTGAGACTAACATATCTGGCTTCTGTTTCGGCCTCCGAAATCATATAGATTGCCTTAACAAGGGTGCTGCTTTAGTTTGTTAAATGTTGTTTTTTTTCGCCCATTTTGGCAGGTTTCAGGAGACCTGAATACATTGTTGTGCTATCAATAGGAATCTCTCAGATAACTTATTATTAAAAATATTGACGTCATCATTATGGACCTCATCTAAGGTTATCTCACTGCATTTACTATAAAAAAGATCCCAATCTGCTTTTTCAAATTTAAATTTTGGAAATATATCATTTTTTTCTGGTGTTTTTTTAGTTTTGGTCTTTTATTGTTGTGCAATTTGGGTAGTGATCAGATCCCATATTGTCATCATGTGCCCTTCAAGTTGAAATAGCCGAAAGTTTAGGACTGGTGAATGTTAGATCAATACAGGTGCCATTGCATGAGCCCTGGTCTACTCTGGTTATGGAACCGTCATTGAGTAGAACTTTATTGATTTTGCACGCCCATTCCAAAACATTCCTCCCCTGACTGTTTACGTATGGAGATCTCCAGGTGGGGTGGTGTGCATTGAAATCTCCATGAATAATGCAGTCCCTAAGTCCATCCTCGGCATTAAGACTTATATGGTCTAAAGCCTCCAGTTCACACCCCCTGGAGTATAGATTTATGAGTATAAAAGGGGATCTCACTAGATGAACCCTAAACTCTTGAGATTCAAGTGTATAGTTCCCCAGGTGGTCTTGGGGATCATCCACTCTGATTTCCTCATAGTTAAGATTATTTTTAAAATAAACAACCAAGCCTCTGCACATATTTTCACATGCATTTTAAAAATGTTTGTATTTGGCATGGTAACTGGGGATCTTCCTCTCTTGATTTGTTTGGAGAAAATATCAATATTTGGATTTAAATCCAATAAAACTTTAATCTCTGTGTGCCTTAGAGAGGTCAATTCCTGGGCATTAAAAGAAATGACTGTGAGATTTTTTTAGGGGTTTTGGGCTGTCTCAGTTTACCTACCGCTATAGGGTTTTTCCTAACAATTTCAGTCAGCTGTGCACGTGTCGGGATTTTTTGTTTTGTTGTGCCACTCCATTTCCCTTGTCAGTCACACTGGTTTTGTTTGAAAGTTTCTGATTGAGATTTGAAATAAATTCTCTTTTTAGATATTCATTTAGTCGATATCTGGTGTTTTTTAGATTTATTAAGTATCAAATTTTTGGTTATTTCCACAATTTTGTGTAAAGTAATTGAACAATTTTCTGCATTTGTTTCTAAAGTGATTGTGGGTTTTTTATTCAGTTGCACTTTTTGAAATAGTCACCTTGAAAGTTTGTTGGCAAGTGTCTACCAGTGTGACTTTTTTTGTCAGGTGGCTGATTACTTGAGCCTCCCCCCAGTCCCACAAGGTCAGCAAGCGTCACTGTCTCTAGAATGGAGACATGTTTACTTATGTTGCTGTCCCTGTGTGAGTGATAGAAGCTTGAGTGTATTGAGACCAGAGACTCCCCTCCGGAGACATCGAACTCGCTCCCATCACTGACTGAGGTTTCCGAGACCTGAGCCTGTGATGATCTAATGCTCTCTGTACCCTGAGACGAGTCTGAAATGGAGTAAGGGGTAGATGTGTTTTTGATAGGGGTGTTGTTTGGTGTTATCATTTCCCTTTATTGTTTAATATTGATTGATGGAGAGGGAGAGCTGGGTCTTTTAACCTTATTATCCTGATTTATCACATTATTCGACTTATAAGGCGTGTCCCTAACTGTAACACAATCTGAGTTGTTGGACTGTGTTGATTCGTTGGTTGTGTCCCCCTTTTTATATTTAAATAGTTCCCGGGCTCCATTTAATTTTTTTGTTTCTCTGACTAAATGACTTTTGGGAGTCATGGAGAATTTTGAAGCTATACTCCCTGAAATTTGATCCTTTGAAGGTTCTATAGGATTTTTTGGTTCCTGGATTACCTTCACCAAGGATCCTGGGGATCCTTGTGAGTCAGCAGATATCATGGAGATTTTTGCTTGTAAACAGGTGATTGCACCCTCTGGGAGTTTTGGATATCCCAGTGCTTTGTTTTTTGTAGGATCAGACCCCCCCCATAGTTTGCACAGGTCGGTATACCGGAGTATCAGCACTCTGTTATGTTGTGTGACCCTGCACACCATGCACACCTGACTTCAAATTTGCAGCCCAAGCTCCCATGTCTGAACCTCTGACAGGCGTAGCACCTAAGTGGGGGTGGTGAGATGTCTTCCTCCTTAAAATAAGTAGGTGTACCGACCACCTGGACCATCTCAATTGCCTGAGAAAGTGATTTATGGATCACTCTGGCCACTGTATTGCCCCCTCGTGGGATATAGGTCACAACAGGTACATTTGTCAGGGTGGAAGGTTTTGTTTTGAGTATGCCTGTCATTGATTTGGCTGATGCCAGCTCGAGCATGAACCCCCCCTCTCAGTAGAATGATTTTTTTTAGTTTATTTGCCAGCTCCCGATGTATTGATTTAGTAAAATTTATCAATGAGGTACATTCCAATATAGGAGCTGGTCCAGCTGATTTTATGATCAGCCTGTGTGCCCACGGGTTTTTAGACAGATAGTGCATGTCCGTGGGCACCCGAGGCTGATCATGTTGATACAAAACATTATTATTATTCGTATAATTGTTTGTAAAAGGAGAGAAGCTACCATTATTCCATTTGCAAAGTAAACTATCAATAATTAATGTAAACCCCAATGAACATGATCTGTATAATTCTGTAATGAACATGAAATGATGATTATGAATATGATGAAGGTGATTGATAAGAAATGATGCTTCCTTCCTGTTTCCAAAATGACCTGTTCAAAACTGGTGTAAATATCACTTTATATAATTAAAATGTATGCTGTGTTATTCTTAGGTAACAAATTTTGATGGGGACAATTTTGATAAACACAGTATACTAAAAAAGTGGGTAGGGTAAGCCAAAAAGAAAACAAAGGTAAACAAAGAAATTGAAATTTTGAAAGCGCCTAAACAAAAGACAAGATGAGCTAGGAGGTTTTTCTGGGAGTTACCGATAGTGATAGTGTGCCGCTGATGTGTCGTCGATTTAGATATCTTCAGGTTGTCCCACGTCAGCAAATCGAGTTAAAATTTGAGATTCTAAAACTTATTTGCTACAAAATAGCTACCTCCATTGGCACTGGAACAGGAAGTGAATGAAAACAGAAAGTACATAGATACATGTGCATACTTCTTATGACTTTGGCCATTCCCAGTGAACAAAAACAATACAACAATGCTCTTCATCAGTACTCAAACAGAAGATATTGACCAATCAGCATCATGACCTAATCAGTGCTTACTCATACAGCAGTTATGGACCAATCAGCATCTCCTATTTAGTGCTTACTCAGACAGCAGTTATTAACTGATTTGTAGCTCCTAATTTGTGCCTTCTCAGACAGCAGAGAAGGAGTACATTATAAAGTGAAAAAAATAAATAAAGCATCAGCTATAATGACAGATTGTGTAAAATGTTTGCTAAAAGCCAAACAAATTTCAAAGTGTTTTGAAAGTTTCGTTTTTATAACAAAAGTGTCGACAGAAAACAGTAAGTCTTATAACAACTTACATAAAGTGGCACATCTCCCAGACGAAACCATAAAAATGCCTCAATTGAAACTTTAATGGAGTTCAAAAATAAGTTGAGCCGTCAGTTATACGGAATAAAAACCATATAAATATACACAGCAATAGAAAAAAAACCGAGACATTTGGAGATTTGTTGAAATAACATTTGGATCTTTTTGTACTAAATCTAACGAAAAGTATCAAAGAAAACAACAACAACAACACATTTATAGTGTTGTATCTTGTTTTATTTGTGGACGAAGATAACCTTCACTGAAACTGGCAATTTTTTAACCTAACTGGGTTTGAAACCGGGCATCACATTTCAGCAGTGATTTTGAGGTGACTTAAACTACTCAGCCACATAGGTCATAGGTCGTATAACTAGTCATGTGTTTAAAAATGGTATAAACCCCAATAAAAAGTTATCATTAAAACAAATAATACGACCATAATGTAAGATTTATACATATCAATTATGATGATTGATGGTAGAACATTATCATTCGTCTCTCGTCGCTGATTTAAGTTGTTAGTTACTTGTGCGTGTGCTTGATCCATTTCTGGTTAAAGCTTCTACGATCCAAGAAAGAGTGGTTAGGTTAATTGATTGTCTGCTGGTCATAAAAAGCATAAAAATGACACTAGACATTCAAACAAACAACAAATATGTATCAATTAACCCTTTACTTCATATAGACGCCTTTGGAGACCTCTAATATTGAAAGCATTAATTCACCACATATCAGCAATAGGTGAATTATGTTTAGATTAACTGACAGAGTGGAAAACAGTGCAGGAAGTGTTCAGATTGCTCGTTACGAGCAATCTGAACTCTTCCTGCACTGTTTTCAAAGGCCTTCTGTGACTGGTGCAGGAAAACACGTATCTCTTGAGTAAAGGGTTATATATGCACTGGCATATTAAAAATACGAATAAATAATTGTATTGAATTCCTGCACTGTTTTCTAAGGCCTTCTGTGATTGGTGCGGGAAAACGTGTATCTATGGAGTAAAGGGTTAATATGTTCTTTCTTTAATTAAGTGTTGTATTAACGTTGTATGATCAAGTGCAATGGTTTTTGCCATTCTGTACGATTGCTGTGAAAAAATGAAGTATATAAAAAATGATGAATTAATAATAAAAATAATGGAAGAAAAAATTCTGCTCTTTGTCTATGGATTAAATGGGAATATTTATGGCAAGGTGCTCAACATTTTTGGGTGTCTGTAGTGTAATAATGATGTAATAATAATGTCAAATGACATTCACTAATTGATTGCCATATATCATTATGGAATGTTTTAATTACAAAATGTGCTTTATCAACTTTTTATGTCAAAAATGTGGTAAAACCCTCAGTAATATGTGTGCTTTATGTCCCACGGTGTTAGATATGCAGAAATATTTTTCTTCCGATTTTACATTCCTCAGAAGCAATTCTCCTGGTGTCAGCCATTCATAATTGTTTTTCTTAGGTTTTACATTCCTAACAAGCAGTCTGTCACTTATATCAACGTTTATATATCAACGTTTTTGTTGTATATAAGCTTATTGTACATCACCACCGGTTTCCCATATGGGCCATGTTGTTTGTAGGTTTGAAGGGGATAGTGCAGAATACAGGTAGAAACCCATCGTAAATTTCTTCTGGCTCACTAGCGGGCTCGATGTATAGTGCCATCACAAGGGTCCTCAGTTTAAATTTCCATACAAATGCATTTAGTATTTTTAGTTGGCCAGCCCCGGGAATCAGACCCAAAACCCGAGATAAGAAGTATTGTGGTCTATTGACTGAGTAAATGAACTTTTTTTTAATGAGAACAATGTCAAATGTTTCTTGCTGAACACATGCTGTCTCGGATACTAGGACTTTCACAAGACAGAGAATCTTCACTTTATGTTAGATTAGTACACCATGTTGTTATGAAAAGGAAAGGTGTTCATGGTGCATGTGATTGATGAAAGAAGAGCAAATTGCTTTTACCTATTCTTTATACACAATTGGCCAATAATAGTTTTATGGTACTTGTGATATACAACAATCAATTAGTGAATGGGGTTTGACATTATTATTACATAATCATTTTATTACAGACACTCAGAAAGGCTTAATTAAAATCTTTACAGGAAGTTATTAAGCAGAAACCATTTTTCTGTTTTTAGTCACAGCGACCTTTATCACATGCAGTAATATGCCTTAGTCATTGATAACTGCTACAAGTGACTGGTTAACACCCAGAACATTTGACTGATAGGTCTGTTTTCATTGGCTAATCTTTATCAAATCACCAAACTATCAAATCAACAGTGCAAAAATGTCACTGTTTTTCTTTTCTGCTGACTGATACCGCAGCAGTGGTTTAGGGACAGAGCGTCTATCTTACATGTAGATGGTCAGGGTTCAATCCCTGACTGGGTCATACCAACGAGTTGAAAAATGGTCTGAGTAGCTTCCTTACTTGGCATTTAGCATTTAGAGGATAGTTCTATGGTATTAGTAGCTTCTAGTGTTTAGAGAATAGTGTTAGGTCTTGTTGGCCCAGTGTCGGTATAATGTGACTGGGTAGGGTATCATACCATGTGTCTGCAGCATGACACTCCATTGTGACAGCACTCAGAATACCATCTCAAGTAGACAGTATCACAATATGACTGAAATTGTTGAAAGCAACATCAAACACCATACAACAATTAGCACCAACAACATTTGTCCTGATTATTAGAGAATATTACAATCATTCAATATATGCATAATTTGATATAGAAGACGGACTGGAGCATGGTCTAGTGGTAGAGTGTCCGCCTTGCATGTGGAAGGTCATGGGTTCGATCCCCGGCCGGGTAATACCAAAGACTTTAAAAATTGTACTAGAAGCTTTCCTCGCTTGGCGCTCAGCATTTAGAGGACAGTTCTAGGTCTGGTCGGCCAGGTGTCAGTATAATGTGGGGTATCATACCATGTGTCTGCGGCATGATACTCCAGTGTGACAGTGCTCAGAATACTGTCTCAAGTAGACACTGTCGCGATATGACTGAAAAATTGTTGAAAGCGATGCTAAATGACCATACAACAACAACATTGATACAGTTGGACATTATGGACCATTTTGCAGATAAAACACACATAAAACACAAATGATTACATCAATATTTTTTGACTACCCATTTGACTTTACTTTTGCATGAAATTGGGATAAAATATGAAACAAAGATTAAGTTTACAGTGCTTAAATATCATTGAGTGTGAGTAACATTGGAATTAAAGCTACCGCTTCATAGGTCTCTCTCGCATTGAAGTGAAAGATTCCTGAGCTGTATTCATTGCTTGTTATTTCTCACACGTTGAACTGGAAAATATCTGAATTTACATATTTAATAATATTGAGGGCGAATTTCCCATAATTGTGGTTGCTATCTTTTTCCTTTGGGTTTTGGGGAAAACAGAATGTATAGCGATGGTCTCAGATTCTTGTAAATTATTCATGTATTGAGTTCCGCATTACTGGCGTGATGCATATTTATGTGTTATGCTTTGGTGTAAGTCATTAAGAAATGAGAGTTTATTTTATTGCTTCCACATGCTTTATAGGTGATCACTATAATATTGTATATCAATTCTTTTGGGGGGTAGGGGACACAAATACAAGTATTTCGATATTTTATGGGTAGTGTAAATGTCATGGATTTTACCAGGTTTGTTCAAAACATGATTCTAGGCGCAAAAGGTGGGGGTGGGGGGTCATAATTTGGCTTCACCCTGAGGATTCAAACATTTTAATAGAAACACTTTATAGATCTTCTCTTACATTTAACTGCAGCATTGTCTAGTGGTAGAGCGTCCACCTCGCATGCGGAAGGTCGTGGGTTCGATTCCCGGCCGGGTCATACAAAAGACTTTAAAAATGGTACTAGAAGCTTTCTCGCTTGACGCTCAGCATTTAGAGGACAGTTCTAGGTCTGGTTGGCCCGGTGTCAGTATAATGTGACTGGGTGGGGTATCGAACCATGTGTCTGCGGCATGATACTCCAGTATGACAGTGCTCAGAATACTGTCTCAAGTAGACACCGTCGCAATATGACTGAAAAATTGTTGAAAGTGATGCTAAACACCATACAACTACAACTTACATTTAAATACCCTCGTAATCTGCATGCGCACAAAGAACATAAATGGTCAAGAATGACCGAGTCTGGAAACTTGAAGAAGAAGAAGCTTACAATCTCATATCAATAATGTATGCTACCAAGTTTGGGTCTTGGAGTGTAAGCCTGGAATCTACCTTCCTGGCTGGGGATTGAACATGCAACCTTCTACATGCAGGGCAGATGCTCTATCACAAATCCACCTTCAGTCAGCTTCCTTTGAGGGTTTAAGTTTTTATCTTGTCAAGTATTTGAATTATTGAATCACTTATATTGTCAGTGAAGATGGGGTGTTTGGCAACTTTGCATTGTTTGTATTAGCAAAATGAAAAATATTAAACCCTTTACTGTATTGGTCAACAACAATGTCCTAGAAGTCAAATTCTAACTTTAAAAAGGTATTTCAGGTTAAAAAAACCTTTATCACCATGCATGAGATAAAATGGCTGCTATTGCTAAACTTGACAAAAGAAAAAATAAATAATGTAACATTCAAATTTGTTATCACTTGCTAGTCTATTCATCTCACTTTCACAATTGTTATAATCACTCTCAGACAATAATGTGATAATGCTTCAATAATGTTCTTTGCATCAGACATAGCATTGCCTGCATGGTGTTAAATATTATTAATGACAGGTTTGCATGGTGCTGGTACCACAGGGTATGTCAATAGAAGCATAATATCTTGTTTTAAACCATTGCATGCAGTTTCATATGAATTCTAAAAAAAAAAAAAATGGTAGTCAATATTCCTTTCAGACTATTAGGTGGCTTCGGGCTGCGTTAAGAACCTTTAAACAGCAAATGCGTTTACTGCCTGGTTACCTAAATGTATTGCATACTGTGTGCTAATTTGAGTTTGAGCCAGCATCCAGGAAAATATGTCAGCTAACAATAGCAAACTTTTAACCGAATCAGCGATGGTTAGCTCAGTCGGTAGAATGTGACTTTTAATCCAGGGGTCATGAGTTTGAATGCCAGTGCAGCCAGTCTCCATTATGATTTATTTACGACATTGTATCTTATTATCATTCGTCTTTCACCACTGATCCAAGTGGTACAAAAATGATGCTAAATATTAAAAAAACAAATAAACATTACTTGCTATGTTTATCATACTATATCAATTGGAATGTTTTGGTTCTGCCCCTTTAGATAGATTCTGACAGAACTTTGTTGTACATTTAATAGTAAGGCCATTATAAATTAATTGCTAGATTTTCATCCAAATTTTTCTAAAAAAACAGGGAGGGGGGGGGGGGGGTGGATTTTATTTTTTTATTTTAATTTTTACAACTTTTGATGTTGTTTTTTTTTTTAAATAAAAAGGGTCGGGGCAGCATAAAAATTAGGATGAGGGCGGGGATGATAATCTAACAATAAATTTATTATGGCCTAATGGCTTCCCTTGACATGTTTTTTTATGCTCCCCCAAAGGGGGGAAGCAAATAGTTGCCACTTCGTCTATTCGTCCATGCGGTGGTCCGTGTGACACCAAATTCTTGTCCAGGCTATTTCTCTACAACCTCTAGTTGGAATTTTATGAAACTTGCTAGGATGCATCACTACCAAGTGGAGATGTGCATAATAGGATGCATCACTACCAAGTGGATATGTGCATAATATTTTTTTGTTCCCGTTTGGTGATTTTTCACAGAGTTACGGTCCTTTGATTCTGTGACCAAATTCTTGTCCGGGCTATTTCTCTGCAACCCAATGTTGGAATTTTATGAAACTTGCTAGGATGCATCACTACAAAGTGGAGATGCACATAATTTATTTGTGTTCCGGTTCAATGATTTTCACGGAGTTATGGCCCTTTAATTGAGTCTGTGACCAAATTCTTATCCGGGCTATTTCTCTACAACCTAAGGTTGGAATTTTATGAAACTTGCTAGGATGCATCATTACTAAGTGCAGATGTGCATACTGTCTTTGTGTTCGGGTTCAATGATTTTTCATGGAGTTATGGCCCTTTGATTCTGTCTGTGACCAAATTCTTGTCCATGCTATTTCTCTACAACCCAATGTTGAAATTTTATGAAACTTGCTAGGATGCATGACTACCAAGTGGACATGTGCATAATATCTTTGTGTTCCGGTTCGATGATTTTTCACTGAGTTATGGCCCTTTAATTGAGTCTGTGACCAAATTCTTGTCTGCACTACTTCTCTACAACCCCATGTTGGAATGTTATGAAACTTGCTAGGATGCATGACTGTAACGAAGTGGAGATGCGCATATTATTGTCTTTGTGTTCTGGTTCAATGATTTTCACGGAGTTATGGCCCTTTCATTGAGTCTGACCAAATTATTGTCAGTGCTATTTGTCTACAACCCCATGTTGGAATTTTATGAAACTTGCTAGAATGCATCATTACCAAGTGGTCATGCGCATATTGTCTTTGTGTTCCAGTTCGATGATTTTTCACAGAGTTGTGGCCTTTTCTTTCTGTCTATGACCAAACTCTTCTCTGCTCTAATTCTCTACAACCTCTGGTTGGAATTTTATGAAACTTGCTAGGATGCATGATTACCAAGTGGAGATGTGCATATTGTCTTCATGACGCTATTTCGCTACAACCTCTGGTTTTAATTTTGTAAAACTAACTAGGATATGCACATATTGTCATTTTGTTCCAGTTCAATGATTTGCGAATGAGTTCTGTCAAGTGCAGAGCCACATATTGTTCCTGCTATGCAGTTTGGTATTTTTCAACCAAGTAGCCATTAGCACTAAGGGAATATGGTACAGAGTCAAACACTCACTTGGGGAGCATCCATCGGTTCCACCGATATTTTCTTGTTATGTCTTGTCACATTACAGAGGTTGTCTAGCATTATCAGTTCTCTAGTCGGATGTTTGTTTCATTATATCAAAGTTTGTTGAGATGAATGACCTTGGTGTTGTGTCTGGCAGCTGTAAATCTGGTATTAGTATATTAGCTTATTTGTTAGAAATCATTGGATGCACGGCATTTGATTTATATTTATTTCATTTTAGCATGATCAAGACAATCTGAGAGCTTTTGTGTATTTCTCTGGGTCTACTTGCTGAATAGATTGTCTGTTTGCTTTTTAAACTTATTTATTTTACTTCAATTGTGAAACAAGTTCTTACAACTTAGACAAATCGTGCTCAAAGTCTTCCTGGGTAGAACCAGTACAAAGCATATGCAGAAAAAGTGTCTTGCTCAAGGACACCACACATAGCCGTGGTGGACGGTCGAACCCTCCAATCATGCTCTACCACTAGACCACGCGCTGCACATATTTGCTGAATAGATTGAGTACAAGTTGCTGCTGTTATTATTGAGAGATTAATGTGTTAAGCCCGGAATTCTGCGAACTCTGACGTATATGCTAATTTGCATCATTCAGACATTTATGTTTATTCTATACCTGTTAGTGTAGAGCCAATCGCATACTCCAGATATTACCATGTGACTGTGCAATATGTAGAAGTTTATTGATTCTTATAAAATATTTCATATTGTACAGTTCAAAATTCAAGATGGCTGTTAAAATAAAATGCAATAAATTAAGTAGAAATTTCAACTATAAAAATAAAACGAACCGACAAAATGTTCCGCTGTATTCAGATATTGTACAAAACACTGTTTAATAATAATAGATTATTTTACAGTGTTTCGTACAATATGGGAATATATTGTATGATCACATATTGTGGTGAAAAACATATTGGACGAGTTGTTGTAGGTGCCGGGTCCAACATGGTTTTCACCACAATATGTATGATTATAATATACATGTATTCACATACTGTAAAAAACACTGTTGTTTGTTTTTATTATTGAAATTTCTACTAAATTTATTTCTTTTATTTTTTTAATCACCATTTTGAATTTTTAACTGTACAATATAAAAGTTATTGGATCCAATTAACTTCTACATATTGTACGGTCACGTTGTAACTTCTGGGGTAGGTGATTGGCTATAAACACACAGGTATAGAATAATACTTTTTCAGAAATAATGTTAAGTGAAAATCATCAACATTGCTATATGTCCCTTTAAAGCATCTTTCTAAAAATAAAAGAAATGAAACAAAGTTGAGTGAGTGCATTGTGTAGTAAGCAGTAACTATGTTAAAAGGGTGACTTCCTGCAGCTGATTATAAAACACAGATAAAACTCACGTTTTAATTGGTTACATATCATACTCAATCAACCTGTCTCAGTCGGAAGATCTAAAATTATATTTCCCACTTAAAACATAAAATATAATCATTAACCTTAATGAACTGATGTTAGTTGACCTAGAATTCAAAGCATGGTCAAAATAGAAAAAAGTAAGTTTGAAATGTAGAGGAATATTAGAGAATAAGCAGAAGTTATTTTAGTGGTAAATTTTAGATCATATAGCGAAGGTGTGGACCAGTTGAAGTTTTGATTTATGTTGTTATTATTTTTCCACTTATTGGACTTTTTGGAGACATGATGTGTGCTATGGTGGGTTATTTTCTTGAAATATCTAAGGGTCAATATTAAAGTGCGTAGCCACTAGCCACATCAGTTAGTTCAAGTTGATTGATTGATTGATTGAATATTTAGCGTCATTTTTATGCCATCGAGGGCTAACAGATGATTAGTTAACCTAACCACTGTTTCCTGGGATTAACCAGTACTGGAGCACATCCCGTCTTCGCAAGTAACTGATAATTTTCGCACTTGAATCAGTGGTGAGAGACGAATGATAGTGAGACACAATGTCGTATATCAATCATCACGGAGACTGTTGCAGGGCGGGGGATTCGAACTCACGACCCCTGGATTGATAGTCAGACGCGTAACCGACTGAGCTAATCGGGCCCGGCAGTTCAAGTTGAGTATCAAGATTATTTGTCACTGTTATTCATTTTCATAAGCAATAGCAAATGTTCCTTAACTCTGCACAGCAGCAATCATAATTAATTAAACACTTACACAAAGCGATATTGCAGTAGATATAGTGTTGACCGTTGAGGCCAGAAGTTGTGTGTTTGATCTCCAGCTTGACCTGATTCCTCTCAAAAAACAACACGCCATACTGGATTTATCCAGGAAGTGGACTCGACAGTGGTTCATATAAGCTTTTTGCTTTCTTTGCAATCAGAACTAAAATAAATTTGTATAAAATAAATCAAACACCTAAGTAATAAAAAAACATATGGCAAAATTGAAATTTCTTAATGTCCAACTTCATCAAAACTTATCAAATCATTACAGACAGTGCTGTAACCCTACTGAGATTCAGTAGTGAGAAAGGCAAAATATTACATAACCAAATTATCTTAAAACAAACTTGAAAACAAAATTAGTTTCTGCACTCCGAGCAATTTCCAATGCATAGATCTACATAGTTTAAGAAAATATGTAAATTTGACACAACACTGGGAACTGAATTATGGCCACTTAGAGTAGAATGCTAGCATTGTCACATTCTGTGATGAAGTGATGCTTCTTCCATCTAAGTCCATCCATCTGTCCAGTCACCCATCCATCACAGAACCAATAACAATGTTACGTTACGTAATGAAGCTGAGCTGATAGTCGATCCATCTTAAATGGTTGATCCATCCATAGCTGCAAGAGATCAGTTCAGTGTCTGTTTTGTTACAAGTTAGTTTGGAGAATTACCCAAATTTTGTAGTAAGTTTATTGTTGTCTCTCGGTTTGTAAATTGAGTGTTATCCAAGCGCTTTGTCTAGTGCTGGAGCATCAGATCTAAGATTGGATGGCCGTGGGTTCCAGGGTTTCTGTCACAATCATTTGCGATGTCTTTGGTCAAGACAACTTATACAGTCATAAGCTTACATTGTTTTACTGGTTCTAACTAATTAATAAACGTTATTATTTAATAGAAATTATTTTTAAAATAATTTATGCAGGGAAACGGAATCCAAGAAATTGGATCCAAGATTGGCGGGTCATGGGTTCTATCCTCTGCCACAGCTTTGCATTGGGTCCTTGGACATATCCACATATTTAGCACTGGTTCTACCCAGGAAAGCTTCGAGCGGGATTTATCTTAGTTGTAAAAACATATATATAGTTCTGATTTTAGTGCGAAGGAAGTTAATTAACATGCATATGAATATCAAATCTCTAAAACACGAACTGTTTGTGCGTTGTCAGGAACATCCTCGTGACCTTTATTTCTGACAAAAGTTCTCAGCAGTCTTGCAAGATGGAAGAAATATTTAAACGATGAACAATTTTATCCCACAAAATACTGGCTTAGTAATAAAGGGACATAATAACAGTTTTACTGTAAACAGAGAAAATACATGAGATCAGATGTTTAATGATACATTGTATTACAATATTATACCCTTTTGTGCATGCGTAGTGTCACGGATGTATGATGGAAATACAACACAACTCACAACATCATCACCATGCATTCCCATTTGCACTTTTAAATTTGTTTTGCCATGTGGGGTGCATGCTAGGCAATAAACCTGAGAGACTTTTTCATTTTATAACTTTATAATCACATACAAGAACTAAACACATGGCAATAAACCATAATTAAATAACAGATTGTGTGAGAAATTGGTATAAATGTCTTCCAAAGGTTGTAGTTATGTGTGTCACACTCAACCTAAGAAAGGGATTGAATTGTTTTTTGAACCAGAAACAAACAATTAAAACTTTGATTTCATACATCTCTACGAATGTCCAGGCGAGCTATTGCCATGACCCCGGCGGTATAATGTCTGTAGACACCCACGATTAATTAAACTTTTGCGTTTAGTTGCGTTTAAGTTTTGGTGTTTGCCTCCAATCTCAATCTTTGCATGGTTGGTGAGTTTTATCCCATAGGCGAGCTTTGTTGTCTCCCGACAGCTCTTGTTTTATAGAAGGACAAGAATAATAAAAGTATTTTATATGGCTTAAGTGCAAGTTTTCACATGTGCAGTCAAACCTGTAAAAAGTAACTTTCCTGTCTTTTTATGCAGTCACTTCAAACATATCCAGTCATGTTTTCAAATTGACTTTCGTAATTTTGTTTAAAACTACTAAAAACTGTTGTATACAGTCAAACCTGTGTAAGCGGTCACCCCTATTAAGCAGTCACTTGTCTCAAGCAGCCAAATTATATTGATATTTGCCATTTATATGCTTTCAATAACAAAGTAACCTTCATTAAACAACAACTTGTCTTAAAAGGCCACACTTTTTCCTTTCCTTGACTAACTGCTTAAGACAGGTTTAGCTGTATTTTAATTCCAACAGAAATGAAAAAGTATTTCAATATATAAGTAATTCATTGTTGCGACAAAAAATAATGCCATATTTCCCCAAACAAATGCTCCAAGGGGTGGGGGGGGGGGGGGGGTCAACCCTAATGACCACAGCAGTGAGAGATAAATTATCTTTAGAAAGCATCTTAGACCCGTATACCGTGGGGGATTTTATACACAATTTTGGTCAGAGTTGGGGTAGTGTAGTATCAAAAAACAAACAAAACAACAACAAAACTTGGAAGTCCATATATGGTGGTTCTACTTGACCTCCTGTAATATTGTGTCTTCTCCCTATCAAATCAAAGTACTTGAAAGCATTGGTAATCAGGCTGTAATAAATATTCAAATGCCTTATACCATGTCCACATATATTTCTAGCTCTACTGGCCAAAGGCCAGAAGTGCTTATGCGATGGCGCGTTGTCTGTCGTCTGTCATCTGTAAGCAACACCTTCTCTGAAACCACTAGGCCAATTAAACTGAACTTCACATGGATGTTTCTTTTGCATAGGAGACTATACAGAAGATATTTTTTTTATCTGAAATTCAAGATGGCCACCATTACTAAAAATAATCCAAAACTTAAAAAATCTTCTTCTCATGAACGGCCCAACAGATTTTCAAAATGTTTATGTAGTAATGATGACCAACTATAGTTTTGTTAGATTTGTTCAACTGGTGTCTCTAGGGTTAAAAATGACCCCGCCCCGAGAGTTCAATTAGGGGACACATGTCAATATAATATTTTTTTTTTTTTTAAATGGAAATGATTTTGCCTATATCTTCACAAAAGCATTGTTAGGTGAAGGAGGTTCAGATTTGTAAAAATGACCGGGTTTCTATGTCTTAAGGGGTCAGGAGGGGCCTAAAAACGGTACAAATTGGGAATTACTAAAATCATTTTCTTAAGAAATGATATGTCAGATTTGTACATATTTGATGTAAATTAAACCTATGTGTAGGGGTTTGATTGCAGATAAGAATTTAGGGGCTAAAATTTATAGGGGACCTGTAAGGGGACTTAGAATTTTACATAGGGATACTATAGGAAAACAGAAAATTCTCTCTTTTTTTCATTTATTCTGAAATCACTTGGCCAATTAAACTGAAACTTTTTTTTTTTCGATCTGAAATTCAAGATGGCCGCCATTACAAAAAATATTCCAAAACTTAAAAAATCTTCTTCTCATGAACGGCCCAACAGATTTTCAAAATATTTATGTAGTAACGATGACCAACTATAGTTTTGTTAGATTTGTTCAACTGGTGTCCCTTGGGTTAAAAATGACCCGCCCCGATGTTTCTTTTGCATAGTAGAATTTCAAAAAGTGCTATGGCCACTATGAATCAGTAGAGCGTCCTCAGGCCCTCTTGGGTCTCTTGTTATTACATATATTGGATTTGTTGCTCATATAAAATATATTTTTTGTGGTGATGAAGAGTGCAAGTCTTGGATCATGTTGACGTAAGCAGGGCTATGTGTTATCATAAAACCTGGCTGAGAACAGAACGCTATAATATAACAATAGAATTATTATGTATAATGTGAAGGAAATGTGTTTAATCCCATTAAGATTATTTGAATGATAGTGAGTGCCAACTTTACTCTCTATATTCTATAACTTTTGAAAAAAAATTGCTTCCAGTGGGCTTCAGTTGTATAAATGGTGGTTTATTGTTTCTTGGAAGCAGGCTAAAGTGTTATTCCACCCACAGTTTACAACTTTCGAACTCGGATTTCGAACTTGACAGTGCTTAAGTTTGACGGTTAATGTGCCTTGCTAAGTGACTTTAAATGTGCTTTGCTATGTGACGGTAAATGTGTCTTGCTATGTGACTGTAATTGTGCCTTGCTATGTTTCAGCTCAGTGAGGATTGCAACTATACCAGCATTGGGTACCATTATAGAAACCATCACAACAAGGGAGGTAAGTCAGTAATAAAAGGTATTTCTAGCTTTACTGGCCAAAGGTCAGAAGGGTTTGTGTGATGGCGCGTTGTCGATTGTCTGTCATCTGCACTTTCTCTAAAACAATTTAAACTCGAAATTCACATGGATGTTTAAAATTTTTGCGATGGCATATAGTAATCACAGCATCCACCCATCTGTCTGTCATTCCATCCGGTATTCTGTGTCTGGCCTGTGACTTTGTCTTGCATTAATGGATTTTGTTACTACTTGCTGCAAATGATCAACATAACATGACGATGTGTCCAGAGTAAGACCCACACCTGTACCTCAAAGGTCAAGGTCACTCTTTGAGTTTGTTTGATAACACTTTGAGTCTGTGTGAGAGTTCGTTTATGGCCTGTAACTTTTTCATGCATAGATGGATTTTATAAATTCTTGCTTCAAATGATTAACATAACATGATGAAATGTCGCATGTTACACCCAGACTCCACTTCAAAGGTCAAAGTCACAATTTAACTTTGTTTGATGGCACTTTCTTTCAGACTTGGCTCACTTCATCAGCATGACGTGACTACGTGTCAAGCATAAGACCCAGAACCTTTCCTTAAAGGTCAAGGTCACACTTTCAGTTTGTTTAATATTGCGTGTATGGTCTGTAACTTTGTCTTTAACTTGGCTCTATTGATCAAAATAACATAAGAACATGTCACACATAAGATCTAGAACATTACCTCACAGTTCAAGGTCACGCTTTGAGTTTTGTATGACAACACCTTGAGTCTGTTTGAGGTTTCAAGTCCATACTGTAACTTTATCATACATGGATGGATTTCAAAAATACTTGGCTAAATTTATCAAGTGATCAAAATGAAATGACAACATGTCACGTTTAGACCCAGAACCTTACCTCAAGGTCACACTTTCAGTTTGTTTGATACTTTAACTTTGTCTAACATGGAGGGATTTTAAAACAGCTTGACACAAGTGATCAGCTTCTAGCCACAACATCTCATTTGTGTTAAAGTTTTAAGTTTTTGAAGTTGTTGATTAGGGTGCATAAGGATGGAACCTGATAAAAGTGTGCATGCCTATACTCTTAGGCAGTATGTAACATATTGGGCTCCTAAACTCAAAGTCAAGGTCATTTTGCAGACTGTTGGTGCAAGCTGTTCATAAGTGTGCATTGCTTGCAGTTCTATGGATGGAACTTGGCATTAGTGTGCATGCCTATACTTTTGGGTAGTTTGTAACAAATTGGGCTCCTAAATTCAAAGTCAAGGTCACATTTACCCCCAAACTCCCCGTTGAAGTTTTAGTGCAAGCTGTTCATGAGTACTAGTGGGCATTGATTGCAGTTATATGGATGGAACTTGGCATTAGTGTGCATGTTTATGCTATGTTTGAGGCATGTACATTGTCTTAAGAGTGTTGTTTCTGTTGTTATTTCTTCACTTTTTATCACTGACCTTTTCTCTAATAAAAAGCAAATAATATTTTATAAGAATTGTTCCCTCCAATACTCGGTATAAATGTTTTTTGACAATGTCCTTGAAATCTGGCCCATTAGGTTCAATGACACCAAAAGTTGATATACTGTGAAGTGATGTAAGCCATTTCTTTTTGGTGGTTGGCAACTGCAGATGCATGCCATCGTCCTTCCACAAGTAACTGGCAAACTTCTCACATGAGGTGCATGGACCAGCTCATTGTTAGAATAGACAAAACAAAACTGAGAGAGAATCGTGAGAATAATTAAGTGTTGAATATTGTTCAATGTTCTGGAAATATCAGCTTACTTGCATCATAGTCATGCAAAGTATACTGTTTTCATTTTTTTTTCTTTTGCATCATGAATTTTTGAAAAAAGTGTTTTGAAACAAGCCCTTACAAATCACACTCAAAGTCTTCTTGTGTAGAACTGGTTCTAAGTGGAGGGCATTGTCCAGTGGTACAACACCAAACCCATGATCAGAGGGCCAAGGTTTGATCCATCTCCATTGCCATGCATTGTGTCCTTGAGCAAGACACTTTTTTCTCCCATATGCTTAGTACTGGTTCTACCCAGGAAGACTTGGACTGTGACTTCTATAAGGTGTAAGAACTAATTTCGCAATCAGAGTTAAAAAAATATGTTTACACTAAGCTAATGCCGATAAAGTCTCTTGTTCAATGACACCACACATAGCAATGGTGGAGGATTGAGCCCACAACTACTTGATATTGGATTCAATGCTCTACCATGCTCTGCATTAAATAAACCTCGAAGTGGTTAATCTAAACTTTGCTCATTAGTTCATGTAAGTTCATATCTTATGAATATTCAATCATTAAAGTTAATTCCTTATTTATATTATTTCCATCTACATCCGGGCCGGGCCCATTTAGCTCAGTTGTTTATGCATCTGACTATCAATCCAGGGGTCCTGAGTTCGAATCCCCACATAGCAACAGTCTCTGTTATTATTGATATACAACATTGTGTTTCATTATCATTCGTCTCTCACCAATGATACAAGTTGGAAAGTTAGCAGTTACTTGCGGAGATGGGGTGTGCTCATAACAGGTGAACCTTTCAGGATCCCAGGAAACAGTGGTTAAGTTAACTGATCGTCTGTTAGCACTTGGTGACATAAAAAAACAAAAAAACACCACCTACATCCTATTTATTATTACCCACCACTTTGTACAGGCAAATTAATTGTATCTATGGGTTAAGTAGGTCATAAGTTCAGCAAAAATCATGTCTATCATGTGCTCATGCTCCCTCATCTATAACAGTTAAATTTCGCACTTTAGCAAACAGTACAAGATAATTTTAGGGCACCAGGCATTAAACACAGCCCTGAATTAAAACAGGAACCAGATAAATCATGACATATTGCTATGTCCCAGTAACACTTAAACAAATATCCAAAGCTCAAATGACCATTCATGCATATGATAAAATAAGATATAATGAAGTAGTGACGTCATAATTATAGTTTTTTTCTCAAGGACACAAGACAATTTTATGGCTATGGCAGGTGATGAAATCCACAACCCTCCAGACTTTGATCTGATGCTCAACCACTAGATCATGTACTTCACTGGCATACTGAAGATCCTTTGTGGTTGAGTATTCTAAGACAGTGTCGTCAAATGTCCAACACAGAGTTCATAGGTTTGAGCTGAGCTCTGTCCAAAAGCTTTATGTGAGAATGCTTGCCAGTTGCTTGTGGTAGAATGTTGGTTCTACACTGATTCATTTTGAAGTCTTCCTCCACCAGTGAAAATCAATTTGCCATATAGATCCTGTCATTTGTTTAAAGTGGTGTCAAACCCATTTCACTGACATAACAATTATATTCGCAAAATAAACATAATTTCATTACTAAAACGTGAAAAATACAACAAAGACCAGCTCTGCTATAATTATATTTTAAAATAAAAAAAAAACAAGCAAACTATAGATTTTAAGGAAAAAATTAGCATGATTATGAAAAGTAACATTATGCAAGGGAAGTGACAAAACATAAAAACTGTTTGTGAACAAAATGTCCATAATTTAAGATAAAGGTGGGATATTGTGACATATCCAAATCTCTTGGGAAGCAAAGAACTCACTGCCATATCAAACGCCATAAAAATTTCAAACTCACTACCGCATAATTTGATGATGTTTTACTTTCCGATGAGATTTGATAACACAATACAAGGGAAATGACAAAACATAGACTTTCTGAAAAAAAATGTTTGTGAACAAATTGTCCATCAATATCAAATAACAGCGGAACTGTGACGTATCGAGGTCTCTGGAGAGGCCAAGAACTCACCGCGACAAGCAGCATTAAAACGTCAAACTAATTTTTAGTCTCGGCTGAGATTTAGGTGAAGTGTATTTGGCTGACATTTACCTCATGTCCCCTGAGCAGTATCAATGATGTCATTTTATATGCGGTTTAATGCAATTGTAACCGGCCTTGGCAAACGAATGTAATACATGTAGTTTGAAAATACGACGTAAATATAAGTATTGAAGAAATGAATGAATAGGGTTTTACGGCGTACCAACACATTATAGATTATTCGACGCCAACAGGAAGGAAGATTCCAGGTTCACTCTACATGTACAAAAACAACAAATTAACATACAGATTTAAAGAAAATCAACAAATGAATACCTGCAGAACTGCAGAGTTTCAGCAAATTCTATTGTATTACTCAATTTGTCGCTTCTTATGACATGCATAAACTAGTGATCCTATTCTTGCCATCACTCATGTCTCCCTGGAACCACACAGGGGTTGATAATTTAACCACGATAGTGAACATGACAAAAAATGATAAAATTAACATGACACCCATTCACTGGATTCCTACCCCTCTGCAGAGATCGACAGTGATTTTATTCTTAGCCGGAACCACACGGGCAAGTATTGAAGCAAAACTTTGAGTTTACATTGGGTAGTGAAAAACATAAGGCTGAGTTTAATATTGCCGAGAAGCTTTACGAACATTAATCTAGCTCTGTGGTGCTGGGGCCTCACAAAGCCCATCTTTATTTACGGGCTTAAAGATTATGAGCTTTCATCAGGTGATGATTGATTGATTGATTGATTGAATATTTTGCATCATTTTTATGCCATTGAGGGCTAACAGGCGATCAGATAACCTAACCACTGTTTCCTTACTGATAACTTTCCAAGATTGAATCAGCAGTGAGAGACAAATGATAATGAGACGCAATTTCATACTATATCAAACATCACGAAGATTGTGGCTGAGCGTTGATTCAAACTCATGACCCCTGTATTGACAGTCTGACATGCAACCAACTAAGCTCATCGGGTTCGGCTCATCACGTGATGAAAAAATTAGGCTAGTTTAGTGTTTGTGAAGGCTGTAGAGTATCTCTGCTGCATTTAAATCTTGACTATCGTTAATGTAGATGGAAATTTAAACTAAGTTTTGTCCTTTTAATACTGATATTTACATTTATTAGCTCACCTGAGCCGAAGGCTCACAGGTGAGCTTTTGTGATCGCCTGGTGTCCGTCGTCTGTCATCTGTCGTCTGTCATCCTTCGTTAACTTTTAGCTTCTAACAACTTCTTCTCTGAAAGCACTGGACCAATTTTGATATAACTTTACAGAAATGTTTCTTCGGTGACCCTCTACCAAGTTTGTTAAAGCCATCTTGATTCGTCAAAAAACATGGCTGTCAGGGGTCAGGGCAAGTTTAATTAGTAAAAATTTAAAAAATCTTCTTGTCAGAAACTACTGGCTCGATTTTAAAATAATTTCACAGAAATGTTCCTTGGGTGACCCTCTATCAAGTTTGTTCAAGCCATATTGATTCATCAAAAAACATGGCGGCCAGGGGTTGGGGTTAGTTTACTACATAAGCTACAGCATAAACTTAAAAAATCTTCTTTTCAGAAACTACTGGCTCAATTTTAAAATCATTTCACAGAAATGATCCTTGGGTGACCCTCTTCCAAGTTTTTTCAACCCATCTTCATTTGTCAAAATACATGGGGGCCAGGGGGTGGGGTTTGTTTACTAAATAAGCTATAATAAAAACTTAAACAATCTTCTTGTCAGAAACTACTGGCTCGATTTTAAAATAATTTCATGGAAATGTTCCTTGGGTGACCCTATACCAAGTTTGTTCAAGTCATCGTGGTTCGTCAAAAAACATGGAAGCAAGGGGTCGGAGTTAGTTAACTATATAAGCTATAGTAAAAACTTATAAAATCTTCTTGTCTGAAACTACTTGCTCGATTTTAAAATGATTTCACAAAAATGGTCCTTGGGTGACCCTCTACCAAGTTTGTTCAAGCCATCTTGATTTGTCAAAAAACATGGCCGCCAGGGGAAGGGGCAAGTTGTTTAATTAGTAAATAATTAAAAAATCTTCTTGTTAGAAACTACTGGCTCAATTTTAAAATAATTTCACAGAAATGTCCCTACCAAGTTTGTTCAAACTGTAGTGATTCGTCAAAAAACATGGTGGTCAGGGGATGGGGTTAGTTTACTATATAAGCTATAATAAAAAATCTTCTTGTCTGAAACCACAGATCAATTTTAAAAATTATTTTGCAGAAATGTTCCTAGGGTGACCCTTTACCAAGTTTGTTCGAGCTGTTGTAATTTATTAAAAAACATGCCCACCACAGTGAGGTGTTAGTTTACTATATAGGCAGCTATAATAAAAACTTCAAAAGCCTTCTTGTCAGAATCAACTGACCTGATTTCAATCTAATTTCACTGACATTTACCATGGGTGAACCTCTACCAAGTTTGAACTCTTCTACGCATCTGTTACATCTTCAAAACAAATAAAAATTCTTGCCCATCGCGTTTTTTCTGGAATTTTAAGACTTAGTGTACATGTATTATATACATGTAATCTATTTATGTTGGGTAGCTCAAGGTCAGTCAGGTGAGCGATATAGGACCATCTTGGCACTCTTGTATTTTAAAATTGTTTTAACCCTTTACTCCATTGATACGCGTTTCCCCGCACCAATCACAGAAGGCCTTTGAAAACAGTGCAGGAAGAGTTCCGATTGCTCGTAATCGTTCACCCAATAATTCAAAAGCCTTCTGTATTAGAGGTGTCCAAAGGCATCTATATTAGAGGTGTCCAAAGGTGTCTATATGAAGAAAAGGGTTAAATAAAACTTTGCCATTCTGATATTAGAAAAGCTTGACTTAACAATTTATCAACACACTAAAGGAGTACACAAATACTCATAGCAACTTAAGGCAAATGTCATGTGAAACTCATGACGATGTGATAGCAATACAAGATTGTGCAATGCAATGAAATACTGCCAAGCTACAAATGTTTTTCATTGGGAAGGGAAATGCAGTTAATCTATATAGTTCATTTACACCACATGTTGTAGAAATGTAAATATTTATTTTTAAGTTAATAGTTTCCTAATTCAGAAAACCGTAGTCAGGATTATTCTCAATGAAACAATTGCATTCCAGTTGTATTTGCTAATTTGGTGACATGATGTTAATGGAAAATATTTCGTATTTGGAAACGAATGTTGCATAATTTCAGCTTAAAATAATTTTCTCGCATGTTCTATTGCATTAACTGACACTCAGGCTGACTCTCTCAGATGAGCATTATTTTGGTACTTAAATGGTTTTATGGCATTTCTGGATCTTTCTGACTTTATAGTGCTATATTTAGAGCAGATTAGAGCCATTACTTGCATCATTGAGATTAATTAGCTTGATATATTTTATTTTCTGCTGTCACCCTACATTGAAGCAATGGATACTGAAATTTGCCTTAACATGTGGAAGAAGGGTCTGTGTCCAGGATAGTGTTTCATAATTTTCGCAGAAATATCTCAGCCATTTAAATCTGTAAAAATTCAAGAAATTTAGGGGTTACTCTCTTTGTCTCCTCTAAATGTACCAGGGCATCTTGTTAAAGCTTTTGGTTGAAATAGGGGAGTTAACCTGCTATGGAAATGGTTACAGGTTAGCTGTCTTTTTAGATCCACCCAACCATAAATTGTTAACTGAGACATCAGTCATAACATTGTCTCAAATACCATAAAAAAGTTTCCTCACTCATAAAATGTGACCTTTCCCCAGTGCTTTGAAATTAAAACATATCTGGCCAAAGTCTGTTTAATCCATTGAAATTCCAATGAATTCATTTAATCCTAATTAAAACCCTATTTCATCAGGACAGCATGGGAAACATAATTTTTTAGCTTTATGAAAATAATGAAGCGCTATTGTCATGACCCTGGCATCAGCAATTTATGTTATCGTCTGGTTGAATATTTGTGTATAGCTCAACTATTTCTGTTATACTGATTAAAAACTTCATAAATGCATTCATTATAACATCATAGAAACATATACTTGTATATACACTCGGGTCCCGTTATAACGCGGATCTTGAGGTCCACAAAACGAAACCGCGTTATAGCGTAATTATCTCGAAAAAAATCGATGTCGGTTTTTCACACCTATCGTGCTGTCCTACTGTGAATGGTATTGTTTGCATTGTAATATGATACAACGCGTATTTAGTTACAACAGATACACTTAGATATGTATGAAATTAATACAAAAAAAAAGAAAAGAAAGAAAAACGTTTTCGTGTTTTGATTATACTAAAATTGGCAGCCATTTCCGTTTAACCCGGAAGGAGAAAAAAACGGTGTCTATATAAAAAATCGCGCTTCAATTTAAACTCAACGCTGTTAGAATAAAAATATTAAAAATATAAATCTGAAGTTTTAACAACAATTAAATAATAAAAATAAGTTTGTGTTTACGATCCGATAAAATACCGCGATATATTAATACCTGTCAACCGCTTCGTTGCTTGATCACGTGATCACTCGATACTAACAAAGTTTGCATATGGCTTCCGTGTTTGGCGCGTGTCAGCATTTAATGAAGCACTAGGGATTATTACAAACTGTTAATTGTCAATGCTGGCATGAATCAATTCCTTAAACAATCCTTTAAACCACCATGAGGTAATGGTTATAACAGTTTGTTATAATCAAGGCTAATTGGTGAGTAGAAGATGAGCGATTATCAAATCAAAACATGGCGACGATCTATTGTTTGGTTGTCATTTGGTCATTCGCGCATATTTTCAAGTTTTGTATCACGACCTTTCCCCCCTGCCGAAAAATTGAGAGCCAAGCAAAAACCGCGTTATAACGGAATTCGCGTTATATCGGACCGCGTTATAACGGGACCGCAGTGTATATGGAGAAAATTATTTGTGAATAACTAGACATAAATGTACAGACCAGACTATGGCTATAGGGCCTAGCTGTAATGCAAACCATAGGTACAATATCAAGGCCTCTGACAAACCAATAAATTTGGTGTTGACCAGGACTCATATACTATGGAATTACATGCAACACATCTGGACAGGGTGGACAAATTTACATACATGAACTGATAGCTTTATAGGGGTAGGATCTAGTTAAGGATTCATGTTATATAAAGGACAAATGTATAAACTCGTTGGATCATATAGATACAGTGAATTCATATATATTTTATTTCATAAAGGGAGATAATTAAATTCACAACAACGGAATTTACGAATAAACTTGTATATATATATATATTAGTTACCTGTATAGTTTAGTCTCTTCAAAAACCTTATACTTTTTGTCTAACTTGAGGTTTCAGTTCTTGATTAACAAAAAAAAAAAAAAAAAAAAAATGTTTTTCAGTAAAAATATTGATTCTATAAACTGATCACCATCATGTTAAAAAAAGTTTACATTAGTGAGCTAGACCTATTTAATGAATTGAAGACAAGAAGAGTGTCTGTAACTGTTTGTTGTGCTCTTCTTTTATTTGTTTTATCATTTCAGCTTGCAAACACTTTTGGTATGAATTTCCCATTAGATGCCCGTATTGCAATTGTAACAATCAATGCATTGCATTTTTGTCTTTAAGATTTTTATCCAAGACCGTTTCCCATGAGTAAACCACATTTTAAATTTTTTTTATTAAATTTTTACAGTAGAGACTCGTCAACAATTTTATGTCACAAATGTAAAATGTGTATCACACGTATTTGCTTTACCCTTATGGGGATAGTTTTCTATGAATTAAAAATTAGGGCATGGGTAATATCAAGGACTTAAATAGAGAAGGAAAAACAACTGATTTAGATGTTATGAATGCTTGCATATTCACGCTAAATCTTGCAAAATCTCATTTTCAAATATCCTTACTTCTGTTCATCTCAGGAACACTAATGAAAATTCTTATGACTTTGTTAAATGGCCTAATTATACATTACATATACTTATTGAATGACCTATATCTTGCTACATGTATTACTTTTTTTAATGGCTTCAATATCCATTAACACCTACTTATTGAATGCCCCTTATCATGCTATTACTTTGTTAAATAGCCTTATTATACACTACACCTTCTTATTAAATGTTAAATAGTATGATTATACATTACATCTGCTTATTGAATATCCAATATCTTCCTATTACCTTGCTAGATAGCCTTATTATACATTACACCTACTTATTGGATGTCATATCTTGCTATTACTTTGTTAAATAGCATAATTATACATTACACCTACTTATTGGATGCGCCTTATCTTGCTATTACTTTGTTAAATAGCATAATCATACATTACACCTACTTATTGGATGCGCCTTATCTTGCTATTACTTTGTTAAATAGACTTATTATACCCTACACCTTCTAATTAAATGTCTCATGTATTGCTTAAAATTGTTAAATAGTATGATTATACATTACATCTGCTTATTGAATATCCAATATCTTCCTATTACTTTGTTAAATAGCCTAATTATACATTACACCTACTTATTGAATGTCCCATAACTTGCTATTACTTTGTTAAATAGCAATATTATGCATTACACCTACTTCACCTACTTACTAAATTCTCACTAAATTCTCATATCTTGCTATTACTTTGTTAAATGGTCTTATTTTACATTACATATACTAATTGAATGTCCCATACCTTGCTCTAACTTTTTTCATTTTGCTAAAACCACATGTTGGCTTCATGAAGAATTCCCATAAATGCAGGTACCTGTTTTACTTGTCCTCGGTAACAGGACAAGAGCCGAAGTTTATAACATGATAAAACTAAAGCTGAAGGCATGTTATAATGCTCCTTAAATGTCTCGTCTGAACACAAAGTGGAACATATACTGAACAGAACAACTAGCACCTGAGTATTTTTGTAAAATATTTTAAACTTACATCATGAATAAATTCCATGTAAGATAAGTTGTCTACTTGTCGGCCATATCAAAATGTTCCTTACAAGAAACCTGCAGCCATGGGTTGATATGGCTCTAGGGTTTTGAATATATATTACAATACTATATCAGATGCCAGAACTAAATCATCCAAATACATTGAAGTCATTTCGTCTATGTTATAAAACAAAATGCTGAAGAAAGGTCAAAATACTATGAAAGAGTACGCAAGCAAATTGTGAAACTAGAATCTTTATTCTTTAAGCTTTTTGTACTAAGTAATATTCTGTAAAATAATATTGGATATAATATGTCAAAGGGATTATATTGGCAAACTACATATTAAAGCTGCAAATGGAAACTTTCTTTTTAGCTCGCCAGGATGAAGTCCAAGGAGAGCTATTGCCATGACCCCGGTGGCAACATCGGCATAATCTGTAGACACCCAGGTTGAACTTTTGCGTTTAAGTTTAACATATCTATGCAACCACTTATTGTGTGTGAATGAAACTTTGCATGTGTATTGTTATCATCAATGGAACACACAGAGACAAGAACCATAACTCTGGATTGCATTTTTGCACAGTTGTGGCCCTTTTTGGACTTAGACACCAAGGTTATACTTTTGCATTTAGTTGCGTTTAAGTTTAAGATATCTATGCAACTACTCATTCGATATGAATGAAACTTAGCTATCTATGCAACTACTCATTCGATATGAATGAAACTTTGCATTGGTGTTCAGCATCATCAATCAAACACGCAGAGACAAGTACCATAACTCTGAGTTACATTTTGGCAGAGTTATGGCCCTTTTTGGACTTTATTTTTTTGAGGTTGATGTTTTTTATCAGGTAAGATATCTATGCAACCACTCATTGGATATGGATGAAACTTCACATATGTGTTCATCATCATCGATTGAACACACAAAGACAAAGAACCATAACAATAGGTTGCATTTTGGCAGAGTTATGGCCCTTTTCCAACTTAATTTTTCAGGTTAAAGTTTTTTATCAGGTAAGATATCTATGCAACCACTCATTGGATATGGATGAAACTTCACATGTGTGTTCATCATCATCAGTTGAACACACAAAGACAAAAACCATAACTCTAGGTTGCATTTTGGCAAAGTAATGGCCCTTTTGGACTTAATTTTTTTGTCTATAGATACCCAGGTTAAATTTTTGCGTTTAGTTGCGTTTAAGTGCTGGTGTTTGCTTCAAATCTCAATCTTTGCATGGGTGGTGAGTTTTATCCCATCTGCGAGCTTTGTTGTGTTTTGACAACTCTTGTTAATTATGTTATGCACATAAAATAGTGTGTGTATGCCAATTCAATGCCATAATTTACATAAGAGCTATTAAATTAACACTTAACAAACTAATGATCATGCTTTATTGCTGGACTCGAAAATGTTCTGTTAATATTTACATTTATCTCTGTAAACATTCCAAACATATATTTCTCATTTCCGAAAATATCTGTACACGCACCTGATCAGGTGTTAACTATGCATCTGTACACAAATATGTATCGTTGCGGTTTACAATGGTTAATCGGAATACTAAAGAAAGTTCTTCCAAAATGGGAAGGTAAACAAATCAAATGATATAGCTTGTGAAAACCAAAGCACATAACAAAAGGGCAATGTATTCATAAATATGTTAGTTTTGTGTATAAAATTATCATTGTGTTTGTAATGTTTATTTATGACACAATATTAAGAGTTAAAGGTCAATATACTCCCTTTAATACAGACTATCTATGGTCATTACTATAGGATTTTCCAAGAGTCTATCCGCATATTTATTTTGCAATCGGAACACTTAGTCATTATCATTAAGTATGTCAAAACGAAAAGAACAAATGAGTTAGAAGTATCTCCCGCCCCCAACACAAAAAAAAGAAAGCAAAACTGTCAAAAAATTTTTTATAAAATGATAGATATATTTTTTGTAAAACATACAATACTGAAACATTATGCAAAAGAAGAACTTTTGAAATATAAGGTATTCAGCTGACACATGACAACACAAGATGCGAGAAACTAAAATCTGTTTTCTGTTAAATTCAGACCAGCCAATAGCTATAACAGAAAATGTCAGACCAGCCAATAGCGATAACAGAAAATGTCAGACCAGCCAAAATGTCAGACCAGCCAATAGCTATAACAGAAAATGTCAGACCAGCCAATAGCTATAACAGAAAATGTCAGACCAGCCAATAGCTATAATAGAAAATGTCAGACCAGCCAATAGCTATAACAGAAAATGTCAGCATAGCATACAATATCTATTTTTATTGTGAATGAATGGAAATAAGCACTCACCTCCAGCTTCTGTAGTATGACATTAATTTGTTTGGTATCCGTTTTATCACATCTCAAGTACTTTATTTAATAATCAGCTTTACAGTTCCTACAAAGTTTTATTCCCACATCTCAAGTTGTGAGTTCTGTAATGCAACTGAAAAGAATCATAGGACATGCTGCTTCAGCCCTCAAAAGCCATGTTTCTCTAAGTAACGGCATGGTAGACATGGTCATACCGAGATGTCCTTGTCCATAAGTGGATGGAGTCATACCCACAATGGCAAGATCCTCAGTAAAGAGAACACAACAAACCCCTTTGGGGTACATGGAGACGCATATCCTCCACCGCGTATGAGAAACCCTCAGTCTAATAGCTTCTGGGTCAATTCCTGGATTGAGAATTTTAGGTTCTAGTACACTTATTAAAGGATGGACTCCAAATAATATACCTCGACATTTCTTTCAGTCGAAGTTGTTCATCTCGTTTGATAACACTTTTGCAAATTAGATCGACCAAGTCCGATTGCGAATACCTCAGTCTAACAGTCAATTATTACAACTGTTTTTTTTCTAATAAAGGTAATGAAAAGATTAAAAAACACAAGAATGGAAGAGTCCGTTACAGGGAACGCACCATGAATTATATTCATTATATTTTGATACTGCTATACCTTATATTGTCAAAATTGAAAATAAAATAATTTTTTACAGATTATTTTCGAATAACCAATAGATGAAACAGTGAAATGTGAGATTTTTTTGCTGTAAATGTTGAAGGGCGAAAATCAAATTTCACAACTCAGTACCGTTTTTGACCACCCAACATTTGCATTCACTACCACTTGGCATCTGCGTATCATACTGCGAAAAAGACATTGTACGTCTCACTACAGAGTTACGCCCCTTTTTTCACATGGTAACATGATTCTTATGCTTAAAAAAAGGCCTGTGTAATTTGGTTTTGAAATATTTAGTAGAGTAAAAGTTGACATAGCATATACTGCAAAAAGACATCACCGATGTTAAAAAAATGACTTTTATAGAATTTCAACATATGCATGTATTTATGAGCATTTGATGACTTCTTTTTTAAAAAAATCTTAGGGTGTCACTGCACCCTCTTTGGCAAAATCAGGTACAGCAGTGTCCAATTATAATGAGTATATTTTATGGTACGTTTTTCTTGACCATCACCCAGTACCTTAACAATTGACATTTTTATTGGAAATCAGAGTTTATTTCTGACTACAACGATTTGTTTTTTTAGATTTTTGTTACAAAATGATTGCTTACGATGACGCTATAATTTAATTATGTGATTTATAGGATGGAATGGGGATGTTGGGGATATAAATAGCTACTTTTAAAGTGGAAGATGGGTCCTCCAGACTTATAATTACTTGCCTTAACCAGTGACTAAATTAATTGTTTATAGTCTCTACCTAAACCAAAGAGGACAATGAGCTCTAACATTTCAATATCGAAATGTCAAAGGAACAAACATTTTAGTTTATAGGAACACACACAGCAATGTTGTGTCTATCAAATTGGTCATGTATTAGTATCTCTAATTGAAGCTTTAACTTTTTTTTTATAATATATAAAACTTGTGACTAGTGGCGACAAACTAGTTTTCAAAATATCAGCAGACATACAAAGTATTCAGTCACTGACATCAGTAAAAAAAGTGTTAAGAAAATGTTATTTGATGAATTTTTTCTATCATAAATTGTTGAAAATGGAATAGTTGTTACATTTGTTGTCATGTATGTCTTCGATTATATAAACTGTTAACCAATTTCAAGAGTTTTGCCATCTTTCCATAATACAAATGAAATTAAAAACCTTCGTGTACATATACTGTGGTTCCTTATTCTATATAATTTGCATCATGTAGATATTATGTTATTAACCAGTTTTGAGCGTCCTTTAATTTAATCAGTTTCAAAATATTGTAGAGGTGTAAAATCGTTGACACATGAAGATGCGTGAAAGTACTGTTATGTATGGTATGCAATAAGGTCATCAGACTACAATTATAAATTGGATCTAAATATTGATCAACTATGGCTTTGTAGTAACTGTAATAATTAACAGGACATTGATGAATGAACACATCGGCATCCCAGACAATGAATAATGTAATTACATGTAATTACAGATCTTAGCCATATATATTTATTAAATATTACAGATGCTTGTTGGGATTTTCCTTTACTAATCAGACTGCTGTTTTGAATCTGAAAAAATTCAACAGCTTTAAGTTATTTTATTGTCGCGAAACATTTACTGATATTACATAACATATTGTGTATATTATTACAAACTAATTACATATGAAACCCTAAACAAGCGCAAACATTAAGGTTCATTATCATAACGGAATATGGGTATTTTTCTTATTCAACAGTTTTCTGATGTGCACAAACGACTTTTTTGTCAAACAAAAATATATAAATTCCTTATTATGGTATCTTACATTATACATAACACGGCCTTTACAACAGATCATATAAGTGTGTTTTATCATGTAATACATAACTGATACCTACGGAATTCTTATCAGTATGCGATAATCCTTATCTGCAGATGTGTTCCTACCGACAGGAAAGCCACAGCAGGTGGTAGTGAGGGGAGAGTACCATGAAAGTTGTTCTGCTGAAAAAGTAGTACCGAGTTTCATGAAAGTGGTCACTTAATGGTTACTTAAACGCTCATGGGTAGGGACCCGTAATGAGAAGGAAGGAATGCGCTATCATTTTCATAAAATATGTTATGTCTTGTAGTGTGCTTGTTTTATGCGAGTGGTGTGGTAGTAAGGTTTGTTTAAATTTCCATATATAATTGTTTTGGCTTTCTTCAGGAAGATTGCTTTTCTGTGCCGAGTTTATCAGCTTCACTTGGCTTGCCTATAGTTTCGTATAGAAGGTACAATTTAATGAAGAATAATACTGCCTCTTAATAATTCCTCCTTCAGTCATGTTTTGTAATGAAGACTTGGAAAACGAATTCATTGTGGGATTGCTGAATGTCGTTTTTTTTTTGTTTGTTTAACTCACAACCGGTATCTAGCTGGAAAACAATTAAAAGAGAAAATTAGGACAAATCGATCAATTAACAGTAGTGCTTAAGCAGTACACTACATTTATCATTTAAAAATACTGCAATACTGAATTTAAAGGTGTTTTTGTTATTCTCGACTTATTTTGTATTTAACGTTACAGTGACATGCATGTTTTAGATTCATAACAGTTGTTTGGCCCATTTGTTTTGACAGGATCATCACCAAATATACACAATATTTATAATACCATAATCTCTCAGTCATACTTTTGAAATTGTCAAGTCGTAATTTTTATCCAAATTATGGAACATGAATCTTCAGAAATGCACCTTTCACACTTATTTTTATTATTTTTTATTATTGTGTGAAAATTCTTGTTACAATATTCACAGCAGTTATATAACTGTTACAATAGTAATCATCTCACATGATTGAAATGATCAATTTTAATTATCTATGAAGCATGAAAATGCACTATTTGGTTTTATGTGGTCTCCTAAAATTGAAAATTGATTGTACTCCTCAAAACCATGAACTTTTCTTCCAGTCAACTTTGACCCTTAAGGATAATTAACTTTGGATACACACTGCTTTATGTTTAGCCCTGTCTGTTGCTTTTAAATTCTTTTAATTGCAATAAGCAAACGTTGTCCATGTATTGGGTACTGTAACTGACAGAAAAAAGCATAGGTGCTCTTTTCTGTTGGTGGCGGTGGCATCAACAATTTAACGTTGAACTTTTGCAGTGAGCTCTGTTTCTCAGAATTTGTTTGACCCACGTTCACAAAATTTGATCCATAGTTTTGAAATAGATAGTTGTAATTAAAACCATGCAGTGTTTTTTTCATGTGACCTTGACCTTTATGGATGAATAATTAATTTCACACATTGATAAATTTTGTGTTTATTTGTGTTATAGGTTGTACAAATCAAAATGACTCCCTAAGGATAAATACATTGGCTTACAAAATATTTTGTGTTTAGGTCCGTTTCTCATAAGCATTATGGGTAAGAGTCACCAAATTTGGTCCACAGTTATGTCATGGGTAGTACTATTAAAATGTAGCAATGTTAGGTGACTATGACATCAATGGATTGATACCTAACACTAGCTTACATAATTTAGATTAGATTTTGGGTTTAGTTCCATTTTTATCCCCCGCTCCACTCTATATAGAAATGGGCTGCGTCTGTCTGTGTGCCCGTGCGTGCGTGTGTCTTCTGCACCGTATCTCCTTTATTTGTAATTGGAATTCTAAATAACTTGGCACAAATGTTCACTAGGACAAGACGATTTGTCAAAGGTCAAGGTCATAGCTCAAGGTCAAGTGTTTGAAAATCCAATGTATACACTGTGTTTCCTCTTATCCTCTTATCTTCTTTAGTTGCAATTGGAATTTTAAATTACTTCGCACAAATGTCCACTAGGACAAGACATTGTGTCATGCGAATGACTTGGGTCTGTTTATCAAAGGTCTAGGTCACAGTTCACGGTTGAGTGTTTGGAAATCCAGTGTTTACCCTGTGTTTCCTCTTGTCTGGACCTTATCTTCTGTAGTTGTGATTGGAATTTTAAATATCTGGGCACAAATGTTCACTAGGAGAAGATGATGTGTCATGCGAATGACTTAGGTCGGTTCGTAAAAGGTCAAGGTCATAACTCAAGATCAAGTATTTGAAAATCCAATGTATATATTGTGGTTCGTCCTGTCCGGACCATATCTTTGTTAGTTGTGATTGCATTTTTAAAGAACTTGGCACAAATGTTCACACAAATAGTAATTATCGAGCAGTTCTACTCAAAGCCATTGGATGATTCACACAACTGTGTGTAATTAACTTTGCTTTAATGCAAGTGTCTCCTTCATTAAAACTTAATAAACAAATATTTTTTTGATGCCACATGTCTAGCTTCATATTTGCTTCGATAGCTAGACGACTTCTTTATACTTTGTGACAAAGTGATATAGATGAGACATTTGATTGCGCAGAATTGCCTTGTTCATGGATCTTTGCCAAAATTACAGTGATTTCATATTCAAAATTCATTGGACTTTATCCTAGATAATATAAGTTATCATTCTGAAATTGGTGTTGAATCCCTGTGAAATAATTTTTGAGCTGATAGGAATTATTTGCACAGTGTCAACAAGTACAAACTGATATTAACAAGATACTATTTTTCGCTGTTAATGCCAGCATTAACGGTACATGGTACCATAAAACATGTTGTGAGCCCCTCTCCGGTTTGACCCCCAACTAGATTTTTTCTGTTTTTAAATCTCAACAATGCATGTATTGTCCGGTTATTGTGAATACATGTACATGAGCGAGAAAATGTATGACAATACCGTTTCTGAAATTTTATTTCAGATGTTAGACTTGAATAAACATCATGCGCGTGTTTCACAATTTGCCCCTCTTTTACATATTTCATTTCAATATTAAGATCCGAAGTTTTGGCAATTGATATGTGTTCTAAAATAGCCAATGGGTTAAGAATTCTGAGTTTTTGGCCCAACTTTCACTTGACATCTCAACTTGATTTTTTTAAATGTTAAATATTTCATTTACATTGATCATTTTGCATGTTATATTGTACTCATAGGTAAATATGTGTTATACTGTACACATATGTAAATATGTGTTCCGACATTTAATCTGTGTGGTCATTTAATGTGTAAAGAGTTTGGGTAAATGGTTTGGAGAAATTGAGAACTTTGGGTTGAAGTAAATCTCACCTTGAGATGTTTAACGAAACCGGCACCAGAACACTTTGCCTTCTCGATAGTCACATTCAAGTATGTTTCATTGTTCTTTTTGTAGATTCTAGAGAAGGTT
The DNA here is from genome assembly GCA_029582155.1 of Panopea generosa. Lineage (NCBI taxonomy): Eukaryota > Metazoa > Mollusca > Bivalvia > Adapedonta > Hiatellidae > Panopea > Panopea generosa. The sequence goes on from CM055900.1 coordinate 7,644,642, forward strand.
TATATGCAGCTACAATCCTTCCTTGATGACCCGATGTATCGTGAAGAACACACTTTACATATAGAACTTGTCTCTGCGTTTGCACGTGTAGGGCCTAATGCTGAGCAGAAATTCAGGGATGAATGTAAGTTACCCATTATACTTTCTTTAAGCCGAATTAAATGCTTCAAAGCTTATGATTCGAGTGACATAAGTGGTCACATCTTGTCCATCCATTTTGTCAGTTATTGATTACATTCTGCTTTGAATGTTATTTCATCTCTGCTGCAGCTTTGCTAACGTTTTACGCCTTATTCCTATAAAGACATCTGCACTATTGAAACAGACCTGAATGTATTCCAGATAGGTTTATTAAAGATGGCAATCAACTTATCAACATACAGATATACTTATACAGCATTTCTGCATTAAGAACAACTCAGTTTCATCCAAAATCTTTTTGTCAGAAGTTTACCAGAATTACTTGAGGAATGAGTCTGAAGTCTTCCTTCAATACCATCAATGTAACTGAATGCCAATTTTATATACCGGTAATCTGTAAAGTGTGAAATAAGCCATCAAAGTCACACTTGTCGTTTAAAAACGATAAAGTGAAGATTCTTGTTTGTAGATGACAATGATTAATCCTTGGTTACAACTAAATCAGTCTAATTGTCATGATTGATGCTTTGAAATAATGATATAAAAAGTAATATTGAGGTTAAAACTGCCAGCCTCATTAAGTTCATTAGAGACATTTAAAACACACACAAAACATTCAGTTCTTTCCAGATAGATCTTATCTTCTTTTATTATTATCTTTAATGTGTATAATTCACAGTCCTTCCCTTTAAATGCATATCTGCTGTGCTCCTACCAACCCTATTAAAATACAGATACCTGAACTTCTGAAATACCTGAAATTCTGGCGAGTCTTTTTAATACAAGATAGTTTCAAAATATCAAAATTAAAAAATAAGTAATTACTTTTTTGCCTACCAAAGTTAAAAGACAGGTGGGAGCACAGCATTTTGTATGGACGATCGAATTGTATTATTGGCCAAAAATTGTATTATTGACCAAAATGTATATAGGTGATTCATTGAAACATTGCTCTCTCAGGGAAGTCAGATTTGGAGAAACACGTAAGTACATTCAGTAAAGAATTGCTCGTTTTTGTTCTGATCTGTTCAGATACATATGATAACTGTGCCCTTATAACTGTTTGGACATCCATTTAACCATTTTTAATTTGTGTGTACTTGTTTATGTGATGGGTGGATGTTCTGGAATATTCAATCACCGAAAGTTATTTTAAAGTTTGAGGGGAAGATTCAAGTTTGAATTTGTACAAACATATTTTACTTTTGTAGGTGTTGCTATTATTAGTATGTAATTAAGATATAAGAAGGAAAAAAAACATTGACAGATGATGTGCATGTTTGATTCATTTAACATTTACCTTTTTGTAGTGTTTACAGAGTATTACTTGCATATCCCTTTACTTCATATAGACGCCTTTAGACACCTAATAAAGACGCCTTTGGACACCTAATACAGACGCCTTTGGACACCTAATATAGAAGGCTTTTGAATGATTGGGTGAATTATGTTTATATTAACTGAAAGAGTGGAAAACAGTGCAGGAAGTGTTCAGATTGCTCATTATGAGCAATCTGAACTCTTTCTGCACTGTTTTCAAAGGCTTTCTGTGATTGGTGCGGGAACTTGCGTATCCATGGAGTAAAGGGATATACAGGAGAAATACCTTTTTTGAAAATCTTGTTTCTGCAGACATAATATATAACAACAGTTGAATAAACTGGTTGATACATTTCTTAAGTAAATTAAAACTGACACAGAAATGCCACTTTTAAGCGCTAATCTACATTATGATTCATACTCCACAAGATATGTGCATTTGTTTTATTACGTCAGTTGTGACGTGGATGACGTCATTAATTTGCCTAGCAGAAAGTAGATTCTGTATTTGAGACATCTATGTAACTACTTGTTAGGTATGTATCATTGCAAGGCCAAGGTCACAGTTCCGACGTTTTGCTTATAAAATAAAATTTAAGAACGTGCCAGACATTACAGTTAAACGTTACACGCTCATGTGCCATTGTTTTGTATGGAATATAACACAGTGACATATATTGTAATACTGTAAGTAATTAATCTCACAGACAAGTTCTGTTTCCCAAGACGTTTTTCTATTTATGGATAAGAATTTCTTTTGTGTGATTGTTATATTGAGTTATTTAGTAATAACTACAGACTTGTCTGTCGGAGATGGTATCGAAATGCAGAATGGTCATTCATCATGTATATATCAGGATTGAGAGAGAGAGAGAGAGAGAGAGAGAGAAAGAGCTTGTGGTAGGACAGTGATTATACATCTATTTTATTGGATACAGCTGTATCGCCTTTTGTATGTCACAATCTTCATTGTTATCCTTAATATTCATTCTTATTCAAGTCCCAAGTTACATGACAATTGCTTTGATATTTTTTTCAACATATCATACTGTTGAAAAGTCAATGTAGTTTCAGTATAAACTATAAACTGAATCATAACAGCTACGAAACGTTATCTTGATTAAGCAGCCATATTTGCTTTTCCCTATGTTTATGCTTTCAGAGAAAATCAACCGGTGTTAAGCAACAACCTGTTTAAATATAAATGTATATACCGGTAGGTGAACTGGATTGTTCTTTTACTATTGCTGAAATAAAATATACAACTTCATCAATACAAAACATATCAGCGGGCGAGTTAGCTGTGAACTTTCTTTGCTACATGCCAGATGGCGGGTTAGCTGTTCTGCTCAGTATTCTTGAAGGTTTTAATTATGTCAGCATTGTTTTAATGAAGTTTATTGCTGAACATGAATATTTTATGGGGTTTTATTTCGACATGCTGGCTGTAAATTCACTACTTGGCACACTTTTATCATTTGCATGCGTTCCAAGTTATGTTTTGTTATTGGATTTATGTGTATACAATAATAATATCTAATCGAACTATTTAATTTATTTTATGATTAAATGTTGGAGTTCTATGCTAGTATCTGTTTCTCAGAATTTCTTGTGTTTCTGTATATAGCCTGTCACATTTCCCCATATCTTCTTATTTGGGACTGTTATGCCCGAATGTAACGAAAGTGATCCCATGTCTGTCTCACAGCATACTATAGCGGTTATCATATTGCTAGTCTACATATAAAACCTGATATTTAGCGAGTCAGGTCTGTAAACCCGTAACACAAAAATGCAGGGATGTCTATGCCTGTCCCGTAATTTATATTGATTGGACGTCTACTAAACTGCGACGTCATTCAAACTTTCCCCGACACAATGGACCAATCAATGTGCTCAAATGTGGTATTCACAACATTGATTTTTTAGCGGACCAGACTGTGAGGGCTTGGTTTGTTCTACAGACTACAATATTACCATGTTGTTGCGAGATTTCTTGAAGACGCTGGCCAATCAGCGGACTCATTAGTAATACTGTTGAACGGTCAATGTAGTTTTAGTATAAATATTACCGTTGCACAGTCAATGTAGTTTTAGTATAACTATTACTGTTGAATGGTCAATGTAGTTTCAGGATAAGTATTACTGTTGAACGGTCAATGTAGTGTCAGGATAAGTATAAATTACTGTTGAACGGTCAATACAGTTTCAGGATAAGTATTACTGTTGAACGGTCAATGTAGTGTCAGGATAAGTATAAATTACTGTTGAACGGTCAATGTAGTGTCAGGATAAGTATAAATTACTGTTGAATGGTCAATACAGTTTCAGTATAAATATGACTGTTGAAAGGTCAATATAGTTTCAGTATAAGTATTACTGTTGAACGGTCAATGTAGTTTCAGTATAAATATTACTGTTGAATGGTCAATAAAGTTTCAGGATAAGTATTACTGTTGAACGGTCAATGTAGTGTCAGGATAAGTATAAATTACTGTTGAACGGTCAATGTAGTGTAAGGATAAGTATAAATTACTGTTGAATGGTCAATACAGTTTCAGTATAAATATTACTGTTGAACGGTCAATAAAGTTTCAGTATAATCATTACTGTTGAAAAGTCAATGTAATTTCAGTATAAACTATAAACCGAATCATAACAGCTACGAAACGTTATCTTGATTAAGCAGCCATATTTGCTTTTCCCTATGTTTATGCTTTCAGAGAAAATCAACCGGTGTTAAGCAACAACCTGTTTAAATATAAATGTATATACCGGTAGGTGAACTGGATTGTGTTTTTACTATTGCTGAAATAAAATACACAACTCCATCAATGAAATGCCATAAAAGTTTTTAGTAATAATGTAGCTGACTTTTTTATCGATTCAAAATACTTTATTTCATCGTATCTTGTTCAAATATTTAATAATATAAACGACACTGGAAATTATCCGGACTGTTGTCAAAAATATTCTCTCTCACCCTACGTAATAGAATAAATAAATGGTGCGAGGCGGAACACGAGGCACAATTTGACTTTCACGATAGTCATAGTACTACAGATTGTATATTTATTTTGCATTCAAAAATTCAAAAGGTTTTGATAAAAAAATCAAAATTATATTGTATTTTCGTGGATATTATTAAGGCGTTCGATACAGTTATTCACCATACCCTTTGGATTAAGCTAATCTGATCTGGTATAAGTTGTAAGATGGTTAACATAATTAAAGCAATTAATAGCAACGTTCAATCAGGTGTCCAGTTAAATGATTTGTCGTCTCAAATTTCTTTGATGTATCGCTAAGTTTAAAATAAGGGGAACCACTCTCTCCGCTTCTGTAATCTATTTGTTAACGATATAAGCTCTACTATTGATCTTAACTAATTAACTGACAAAGATGTAGAACAGTTATCTTTATGTATGTTATGTTTTGCTGATGACATTATAATCATTGTTTACAACAAATCCACTAAGTTTACAAAAACAAATTGATAATTTATTTCAATATTCAACCAAATTGGAATTAATAATAAATGTAGATAAAACAAAAATTTGTATCTTTGAAAAAAGAAAACAACAACATAACCATGAATGGTTTATTAATAATGAAAAAATAGAAATGAAACAAACTGTAAAAAATTTGACAAGATTTCGACTGAGTGCACATAATTTAGAAATTAAAACTGGGAGATATACAAATGTATGAAGGGAAAATCGTTTTTTGCAGAGTATGTAATGGGAGGATGGTTGAATCGGAGTATCATTTTCTCTAATGTTGTCCTACATATAGAACAATTAGAAATAAATATATTAAACATAGTGCTTTTCCAAATATTAATAGTTTTAAAAACATTATGTCATCAAGGAATGAAGAAAGGATTTGTAATCTGGCAAAGCTTATAACTGAAGCCCAAAAGCTAAGGCAAGAAACTTTAAACAATTTGATTAATTCTTGATATGATTATAAATGATTTTGTAATTATAGATGTATAAATACCATGACTGCTTCAATTTGAATATGTGATATGTATGTATTTGTTAAGATTTCATATTATTGTATGTCTATGCCATATTTAAGTTAATTTGAATGTGTAAATACCCATAGGCAATGTTTTGCTGATATGCCAATAAATTTGTAAACTAAACTTTTTTTAAAAGTTCACTATTGTTCCTTCCCTTGACAGTCTGCTTAAGAAAGGTTTGACTCTTATGTTATTTCCTAACAGCTGTTCAGACTATATCATATTGCTGTATTAAATATTTTATGCAGACCACATGAAAGCACTGAATCAAACAAGTATATGCTATGAAATGTTATCTTGGTAATACTTGTATATATATTTGTCTTTATTCCGCCATATTATAACTAGTCTACCCCAAAACCTGATATCTCCCGAATCAAATATATTAATCCCAAATGAAAAAACAGGGAATTCTATGCCTGTCACACAATTCATAGTAGTTGAATGCTTACTAAACTGTGACGTCATTCAAAGTTTGAGTTGACGCAACTGACCAATCAATGTGCTCAAATGTGGATTTCCCAACATTGCTATTTAATGGACCAAGTCGGGAGAGCTTGGTCCGTACTACAGACCAGTGTATAACTTACTTCCCCATGGAAGATACTTGATTATTATTATTCAAAATATAACATGGTGTCCATTGCACAAAGGAATGCAGAACACGCTTTCTTGTATTCTGATAGTAATGATAAAGTAAGTTTTACTGAACTATATGTCATCACGCTTGATTCATGTATGTCTGTAATTGCGTATATCTGCGAGTGTTAGTACAGGGGTGTAGCGTTTTGCAATTCAAATGTTAAGTGTCCTGTATGCTTTACTCTATTTAATATTGATAAACTTTTGTATGTTTTTTGCTACTCATGTTCATGTTTAATATGTTCTTTATGTAATAACATATATTAGCTCTCCGCTAATGGAGGAAATAAACAATATATATAGTAGATGATAAGTTGATACAGTGGACAAGGAGACATACACATTCATGTTTCTGTATTTTGAAAAATTATACAACTTGCTTTTCACATATTTGGCACAATTACAAACAAAAATGTAACAAAACTCAATTGGCTCGCATTCTGATATAATCCATTATTACCCTTTTTATAATAAATGGAATGGTACTATAGCTTAATGTTCTAAAACCATTTGCAAACATAGAATTTGTGCCTTCGCACGTAAGCGTCACTTGATATATATACATGTATGTAAGCAGATAAACAACGTGGGATTTTTATCTGCGATTTTATTCTAAAATATTGATTGGCACATAACACTATTACAATATTGCGATTGAAACCTATACCATTATAGTTTCAGTCAAAATGATAAATATACATATTTTACACATCCGGTTAATGCATTTTACTAAAACAACACTTGGCAGATCCTGACATAGTTTAAAGTAATATATTTGGTGGTATAATCAACTATCCTTATACTTCTCTTACACGCAACGTAATTTCAGTTTTATAGATACCGTAATAACACATATATTACTAGATAGGGAACTATAAATTGTAAGTCTTCAAGACAATGGTATTGTATAATAATATATACATCAATAAAGAGAGAATAGCGAGTCCTTAAGACCATTATATTTTAAACATTTTCCAAATATCGTTTTTATAAATGAATAATTTGTCCTTCATATTCAATTTGTCATTTTAGATTATGTTCTGCGTTGACTTCAATAGTATTCCCGTAGACATGGTTGGTGGAATGCATTAGTCTAGAAATGATCCTTGGAAATGGTATAAAAACTTCATGAATAAGATGCAGCCATAAATAAGACAACTTTACTCTCTAGAAATGATCCTTGGAAATGGTATAAAAACTTCATGAATAAGATGCAGCCATAAAATAAGACAACTTAACTCTCTGAATTTTTTTATTACACAGTTGGGGCATAATGAAGTGTTAAATATTTAGGTGGCGCACCAGTTTATTTTTGAAATAAGCGAACTGCAGTGGTAGTTTGCGGATTAAGACCGTGATATAAGGGGCTCATTAACAAGATTAGAAAAGTTAATGTTTGACTAACATTATGCATCTTTATTGGGTTTTCTTTTTTAAAAACATATTGATGTCTGCAATAAAAGTGTATCGAGTGCAGTAAGCATTATATTATTTATACGCACTGAGAAACAATGAGTACCAACAAATACTAGTTTGATCTGGTAACTCTTGCTCAGAATCCACCCTCGCATATACACTTGATACTATTGTACGCGCTAATACGTCACAATCTACTTATTGAGAGGCCACCAAGGGTTGTTTGTTTAGTATTGTAATTAAATAAGAAAGTTGTTCATTAACGCACTGTGGAATAGAAAAGTGATGTTCTTAAAAACTATCTAACCGCAAGCAGTTATATTTAATTTCTAACCGCATCCCCTACAGTTCCCATACAATGTTTCTCTCTGAAGTGAATTAATCATATATTACCGCTTCGTAACTCCCCGTTTTCTGCCGAAGGGGTTTATCGAAAAGAGACGAACATAAATTTGTAACCAAAAGCCGTTCTTAATTATGTACCAAAAATGTGCTTTATAGTTATTTTTACGTTTGCAAAGTTTCCTAGTGATCAAATAAACATATATAATTAAATAATCTAGTAAAGTAAAACTGACTGAAATTAAAACTAAAAACGACCGTTTCAAAAGTTTAATGTGCCTTTAATAACCAACCGGTCAAATGTGTTACTATTTGGTAAATAGTGACCATTGAGCCATTGTAAGGTGACTTCGATTTTACACAGATATCCCCTGGGAAAACATGACATTTTCATTTTCCTCATTAATCACAACAGCGAAGTTAATCATCTTAACATCGGCAGTATTGTCGTGTCATGCCAGTTCAGAAACAATCCTTTAAACAGGATTAAATAAAAGGCCAACCTCCAAAAAATAGTTTATATTAAAAAAACTGACATGTAAAAGACCATTCGAACTTCTTGTTTATTGAGACATGCATGTCAGAGCTATCCTTACCACTCTTGTTTATTTAAAAAAAAACAATTTCACGTCTTGTAATAGAATGTGGTGCTCACTACGTGCTCTTTGATCCCCATATTGTTGGGATAGGATTCGGAGCACTAACTTCTATTTGTGAAACACAATATTCAGTTAGCAACATCTTTGAATAATGTATTCGCCAACGAGTATTGTAACTAATTCAATTAATGTAAATGCATACCACTTGCAAAGATGATGCATAGAAGATGAAATGCACACTATTCTTTTCTTTTGCTAATGAGGTGATATTTCATTTCTTGATTAAATAGAGTGTTGCACAGTTAATCTTGAGTGCCTGACATATGTTCACATCCAAAATTTAAGTGTAATGCGTTGATTATAGTACTCTCTGAGGATATTAACGCCTTTTTTCACACTTAAAAGAATAAAGTGCATACAAGCAAGAAGGTGCATTGGTCTTTTACTGTACTAACCAAGGTTATGTTACTCTTAAAAATTTTGAGAACCCGATTTAAAGGATGCACGATGTGTTTCTCTCTAAAATTTTTTTTAGCATTTCCGCGTTTGATTAAACGTTGATAGTAATAGCTGAGCCTTATTGCGGTTGAATTGATCCTTAGAAATGTTACAGACAGTTTTATTGACGATTAACACATCTGTGCTCTTTATAAGTATTCATTTAAATACTTTCCCACATGGTTGGAAATATTGTCTATTTGTTTATCACAAAAAATATCTCTCGAATCAAGTCTATTAACCCCATGGAAAAGGCATGAAATACTATGCCTGTCCGACAATTCATAGCAATGAAATGCTTACCTAACTGTGACGTCGGTCAAACTTTCAGTTGAAGCAGCTTACCTGAATCAATGTGTTCAAATGGGGCTTTCCCAATATTGTTACTTAACAACCCCAATCGGAGAAGCTGTTTTATAGACTAGCGTTTCAAACATCAGCCATTCTACGATGAGCAATAAATCCAATTATTAATTACGCAAACATTATGTTCTTATTGTTTTAATTAAGATTCAGTATTGTAAACATTCTGATGTACATTGATGACGTACCATCATAACCAGTATACTGTTTAATGGTAAATAAATTTGTATTGTATCTGGCAATGATCAAGTAAACCAAATTCTGACAAGAACATAACCATGTCGTTTCATTGCACAAGAAATTAATATGAATTAGGTAAAATTAGGCGAGCGAATAGGTAGATATTCACATTATACAAATACAATACATAATGTAAGATAATTATCAGCTGGTCCTTACTACATGCTGAAAATACACCACACCGATAAAACCACTGTGAAGAACAAAATATCCTTTGTTTCGAGCAAAATAAACATTTTTTTCTTCTTGTTTTAGTTATTTTTTTCAATGATGTGGATTCGGCATATCATACTCTTTGTGACACTTGATTAAAACCATGGTCATTTTAAAATTAAGTACTTTGAATTGCCTGTCAAGTTGTCAAAAAACGGCGAAAAATCGTCAAAAGTGAAATTCTATACCTAAATAGGCATTTGTATATTATTTTTCAATATTTTCTTATTAAATATGGAAAGAACGGTGCAATTTGATTTAATCTATTGCAATGGAACACCACAATCAATATTACACACCACGTTTGCCTTTTCCTTGCAGCCGCCATGTGGCCGTGTCAGTTGAACCTTGGCCAGGTTTTAGCGGCCGGGTTTTAGATAATAAAACCGCCGGGTTTTAGATACTAAAACCAAGACATTTCTGAGACACTGTGATTCTTTTTTATTATTCTTGTTATTTATCGGCGGCATGAAAATATTCTTTCTTTGTGTACATTTTGTTTACATTTAAAGTGGTTTATTGTGTTTTATAGTATAATATATTTTATACATGAATATCAGGAGAGCTTTCAAAATAACTATTGATGATTCAAAATAGAAAAGTGAATTTGTAAAACAAGATTTCGTAAGAATTCTTATATTTTATGTAATCGAACTAATAGCAGCCTATATATCCGAGTGTTCTGCAAAAAAGAAAATATCCTTTGTTTCGAGTAAAAATTATTTCTTCTTGTTTTTGTTATTATTTTCAATGATATGGATTCAGCATATCATACTCTTTGTGACAAATGATTAAAACCAGGGTCACTTGACAATTACATACTTTATATTGCTTGTCAAGTTGTCAAAAAAACGTTGAAAAATCGTCAGAAGTAAAAATTTATACCTTAATAGACATTTTTATATTATTTTCCCGATATTTTCTTATCAAATATTCAAAGGACAATGCAATATTATTCAATTAGTGCATTAAAACACCATAATCAATATTACACACACCACGTTTGCCTTTTCCTTGCAGCTGCAATGTGGCTATGTTAGTCGGAACTTGCCGGGTTTTAGCGGCCGGGTTTTAAATAATAAAACCACCGGCTTTTAGATACTTAAACCAAGACATTTCCGAGACGCTGCGATTCTTTTGTATTATTCTTCTTATTTATCTGCGGCACGAAAATATTTATTCTTTGTGTACATTTGGTTTACATTTAAAGTGGTATTTTGTGTTTTAAAGTATATTATATTTTATACATGGATATCAGCAGACCTTTAAAATAACTATTCATGATTCAAAATAAAGCAGGGAACAAGATTTTGTAAGAATTCTTATAGTTTATGTAATCAAACTTATAGCAGCATATATATCCGAGTGTTCCAAATCACCCATGAAAACATAGAGGTGTCATTTCCGGTATTCAACGTTAGTATAGAACTGTATATTGTTAAATTTGTTTTGTTTTTATATCCTACGTGTTACCGTATGAGCTCGCATATTCGCGAATGCACGGCTTCGCCGCACATTCGCTCGTATTCATTCATTATAAACATATTGAAAGAGAAAAAGAGAATTATATTTTAAAGTATTTCTGTATATTTCATGTTACGGTACCGTTTGTTAAAAATTGAAACGTAAACACTATATGGTTCAGGTCCATTGCGTATGGATATACCTCGTAACATATGTTACAATAAATAAATTCTCTTCTGGCAAGGGTTGTTTTATATCTTTAATTTCTTCTTTGTACTATGTTCTCAATTATTTAAAGAATACATGTGTGTTTCAATTTCCTTTCAAAATACAATGACATCCTTAGCAGAAAATTATTGAATTTCTTTTTGAAATTCTATATAAAAAGGACTCCATTTTGAATCGGTTTACACTACTAAATCATAAGACACCATCATTGTTTATTTTCACCGTAAACTACTGTGTATCTTGCAAGCATACACTAACGTAATGTATTTATAGGAAACACTACTATATAATTATACTGGTAGTAGACAAAAAAATATTTATTTCCAGAGTATACTACCAGCAAACAGGTGTCCCAGCTTATATAACAAGCAGAAACCAATATGGTATATTTTCGTCGTATGCTACAGGCAGACATTAACGTGTTGTATGTGTTTACTTCCACTAATGTTTGATAACTAACACATCTATGTAGAAGTTTCTGTTACATAAATTCCAATCCAACTTTCTTCATATTGTAGTCAAAACTACCATTTTATTTCTTTTCTGAGCTGCGTTCTATGTTTTCAAATGCTCCTATTTGTCAATTATTAATTACTCTTAACCATGGATAACTCGTATACAACTATAAACTCAATTACTCAAATATCGATCGGTTATTAATGAAAAAAATCACAGACTGACAGTCAGTTATCGTATCAAAACAAAACGTGAAATATACACTTTGGTAGAATATTTTAATCTATTTACATAAAGTTAATTTGCAATATTGAAACACAAGTACTTTTAATAGTAAAGTTCAAAAATTATAGTTTGTAATGTTTTATCTTTTATTTATCAGTGCATTGTTACGTTGAAATGGGACATATCAATAAATGCTACACATTCGAAGCCACAAAATCGTTTAGATTGAATAAACACGTGCTTATTGTCACATGACTTTAGTATGTTTCCATGGTATGTTTCTATGGTTAACTTCAACGGTATGTTTCCATATGATATGTTTCCATGGTATATTTTCATGGTATGTTTCCATATGATATATTTCCATGGTATATTTCCATATGATATGTTTCCATGGTATATTTCCATGATGTGTTTCCATGGTATATTTCTATGGTATCTTTCCATAGTATGTTTCCATTAGTGTTGGTTACACACTTTTGTATCTATGCGTGCTAAATATTTTCGTTCTGTTGAGTATCGTTTGGAATTGTATTTCTAGAACTTGTACTATATTTACCCATTTATCGTCATTCAGATAGTACACTGCCATTCGTAATTAAAATAATCTTTCACCAGTAACCTACACATGTCGTTTTCAATTACATGTTCTTGGATGGACAAATTAATTTAAAGACATGCTTTAATTCTTCTTAATAGTAAGTCTTGCAAAATTTCTTTTTTTAAATCACCATTATATACATTTTAAAAGTAACTATCAGTTGAAGAACGAAGTTTTTATTTCCGTATCCGAGTGGGTAATTTTTTTCTCAGAATTTCCTTTGGTGCCGCATCCAAATTCTAAACAAATGCAGTCGTATATTTGTCACAGTTTTAGTTTCGTTCTTTAAATTATTTTTATTTTTTCTTATATTTGCAAGAACAATATCGCTTTGCTAATTGATTGACTGACTTGTCATGCATGAGATGTTCCACTTTTACCTGTGAAATGTATGTTATCACCCTCTGCCCAAGACTCGGCCACTTCTTGATTTCTGTCCAATAGCGCGCACCTGTTTGAGTGCGTATTATAATATTTTTTCATAAGAGGACGACATGTAGCTTTGGCCATCTTTATAACGTCGATTCGAAACTTTGTACAGAAAGCGAAGAATATCCAGAATTTGTGGCTCAAGAAAAAGTATGTAATCGTTGCTAATAAAGCCTTTATCAGTTGTACCGTTTCAAAACTGAAATCGATAACATTTCTCATTGTGAAAAAGAGCAAAGCCGTGTCTAGTATGTTACAAATTAACGTCAAAATATACACCACACATATAATATACAGGCATCGCTTAAGCTCATGCAGAGTTTTGATATCGAGGAAGTATTTCTCCAGACACTTGTTCTGCTCTTTCACCTCCTTATCGTTCAACCTTAGTCTTGGAATTGCCCAAGAGATACATACCAAAAGTACGATAAATGGCAACATACTGCCGATTATGAAGTTAATGACTGGCCAGATATAGTCACGAAAGTGGTCGGATAATTCATTAATATATGTACACAGAGTGACAGTTATAGCCGGGTCGTCGCCCGGTCTTGTGAGGCCTGTTGTCCAGAAAAAATGAAGATTAAGGCTGATTAGCAACACCGAAATGAATAAAACGATGGCAGTAGCACGCTCTCGTGTGCACATTCGGTAAATCCAGAGAGGGTTTCGAATTGCTATGACTGTTTCGATGACAACCGCCACTGCCAACCACTCGGCTTCGTGTAAAATGAAACTGTATGTGAATGAATACACCTTGCACACAGCGTTGGATAATAGTAAAATGTCCGCGCTGAGGTTCTCTTTGTCGTTATGAATTTTCTTAAACCAGGCGTTACCGCACTCAACGTAAAGTTTAATCAGTTCCATGGGCAACAATAAAGTCATGTATAAGCATGACGACCACACGTTTTTGCTATACCTCTTCATGAGGGCAATGCCAATGATGTTACCAATTGTACCGAATAAGAGAAAGTAAGGGAAGACGATCACGTATAGGTAATGGATAAATGTCTCCTCAGGTGAAGGCGGTATCGGCAAGTAAACCGACTCATCGTAGGCGTAGTAGTCGCCTTCATAATCCATGCCTGTGAGATTGTAATCTGAAAATGGAAATATTTATGATATCAATATTATGTTTATCTTATAAAATATTGTTTATAAAACTTTGAAAATAAGAAACTATCATACAGGAGACGATGCATACAAAGGTCACGAAGAAGCCACTGAGGAGCATATACCGTGCATACGTGTGAACCCGACCTCGTTCTTTCCCCATAAATTAACAGCCTTGTTCGAGATAACTGTTATAAATTCAATTGAAGTTTAGTTTCTGTCATTTCATTAAACCCGATTTACGTGATTGGTGGATAGTGTGGTGTCTATGTTCAATGATATCATTTTCAGTTACAATGTATTTGTTTTTGCCAAAAAAGATACTGGCTCGTATGGTATTGTAAAATATGCATTTATTATTATTATTATTATTATTATTATTATTATTATTATTATTATTATTATTATAACATCGAGTACAAATGATATTTCGATAAGAATTTTCAACATAGTGGTATATATCAAAGAAGCATTTATATGCTCCGCGCAATTAAAGCTTGTCATTAAATGCCGGTGATCTGTCTGTTGAAAAAATGAATTCACTTCATGCTATAATACACGAAACAGCATCAAGCACTACACTGATTTTCATAAAGCACGCATTGTTCTGCAGAAGAGCATAAACCAAACCAAGCCTTGGAGACGGAACATCAAATACATCAGATAATGTAATAGAAGTATTAAATATAAATTCGATGGATAAACTAATATGATTTATTGAAATACAAGGCTTGAGAATATAGTTGTTATAACCAAACCTTTGATATATGAATAGGAAATGCAATGAACACTGCGGAACAAAGGCTTTGTACGCTACGTTTATCAATATCAAGTATGATTTACTGAAAGTATGGTTAAATGGATTCATGAAATGAGAGCGAAGAAATCCAAAGACATGACGATAAATCCCCGATATTAATCGCAAGTCGGCAGTAGCTTAGTTGAGTTTAAACTTATTTATTTTACTTTGATGTGAAACTAGTTCTTACAGCTTAAACAAATCACGCTCCAAGTCTTACTGGGTAAAATCAGTACTTAGTATATGAGGCAAAGGTGTCTTGCTCCAAGACACGACACAGCCGTGGTGGTGGATCGAACCAACGGTCCTTCGATCATGGGTTTCGTGCTCTACCACTACACCACGCGCTCCACTGACATTAACTCAAGTGTTGTTTCTTAGCTTTACACAGCGTTATAATGTTTACTTTGTACATGGATGTCCAATAGAAAATTCGACTGTGATAATAGTATCAACATATACATTGTTTTCATATAACAATTAAACAAACAATATAACGTTGCGGTGCGGTACATAAAAATTATTTTACATACAGAGCGAAACTGAACAAAATATAGACCTGTCTGCATTTTCCCAAATCCATAAGCCTGCCACCTACCATGCAAAACATAAACAATTGCTTATTGGCTAAACGTTATGATGTGCAACATTTTGACACTTTTCGTCAAACATACATTTTTTTTTAAATTTGGTATTTCACGGACAAAATATTTTTGACCGAATTTCGTTCAAGTTACACATTAATGAAAACAATGTGACGTTATTTGTCATGTTTATCAACAGCATTATTAGATCACACAAGTAATTTTTGTAATTTGTATACGGATAAATATTACGTGTTTTTTTTTAACGAAAATGACAATTCCGTCGCCGTTTCGTCTTGGAAGAAATGAATTATAGCTCATAAACAACCAATCCAAGTCAGATGTTTGTAATGAAGGGAAGGAATGTATATTACTTTAAAATGTATGTTATACTTGTGTGATAAATTATATATTCAAGGGCACGGTATGTCCTGAATAGTGTATTATTTCACAATCACTTTTGACACATTTTATTCTGATAAATAGAAGTTAGTGCGTTTACAATCGATATTTTATATCGTGTTCTAGTTACTACTGCGGTGCGGTCGACCTGAACGTTTACTCAGTGCTGTTATTATTTCTATTCTAGGCGCTGTCTCAATATGAAAAAAAACTGTATATGCTAACGTTTGCTAAGTCAGTTGCGGAAGGACGATTGTTCTACTTAGCCTGATTCATTCCGAGGTCTTCATCCACTACTAAAACTAGATATGCCATATATAACCTGGAATCTGTTGAAAATGGCGTTGTACCCCATTTAAATAAAAATAAATCAATATCATTTCTGAATCGTAAAAAGTCGGCAGTGCTCTAGGTTCCAGAATACTACTTAAGCCGGCACTTGGGGCGAAAGGGGGTGGGGGATGGGTGTTAACAAAATCAGTTAAGTCGAGTCTGCTGTTTTCTGCTTGAATGCGTTATACATTTCAAGGGAATCCCTTTCTCATGTATTATTCAATGTCAGCATTTTTTTTCAGACGTGGAACAGTATTTTAATTTAGTTATTTGGTTTACTATTGAACCCCTACGGAAATAAATGGGGTTGATTGGAAAAATTGACCTTACATATTTCCGTAAGGTGTCAGTAACAAACCAAGTAACCTGCTTTCTTTCACCGACAGTTAAAATAAAAATACCACATCGGACCTCATTTGCGTTAGGCACTTTTTTACCAGTAACGTTTTATATTGACACCGTGCGTAACTAGGAAGCAGACAAACATTAGAAGCATCGAAGCGGTCGATTAATATTTTATCAGTAAACAGATTTTTACGTGACACTCTATGCATCAGCAATGCATTAAATATCACGTATGTTTTGATATCATTTATATTCATTGACGTATGTATGTTTCTAGGCTGAGTGTCTAAGGCGCCGTCTCAAGATCACTTACCTCTCGAGCACATGGGCCGTATGTTCGAGTCCCGCTAGCTCCAAAAACTTTATGTGAGAAAGTTTCAAGTTACATGCGGAACGATGGTTCTACTCAGTCTGACACATTCTGAGGTCTTCCTCTACCAATAAAACTGGATATACCATATATAATCTGAAATGTGTTGAAAATGGTGATAAAACCCCATTAAAAATGTTTCTATAGATAGCATGATAGCTGCTGCTTTTCTTTGATTTATTTCATTAAGAATATTTTGTCTAGAATTCAAACGGTAGTCTAATGTACATATGTTTTTTTTTTGCTTTTGAATGTTATTTTTTAACTTTAAGTACAACTTTATTTTTCAAAAACAAATATTACAGCTCAAAGGAAATAAGCAACGGTGAAAACTGCATTCTCAGTTATAAAAAACAACTAAATGAAAAACAAAAAATGTTAAAATCAAACTAATCAGATGATATTAGCAATATTATCGGTTATTTTGGTTCATATTGCTCTTGGTACCCTTCCAATTCTGATTAACAAAAGACAGCAGCATGCCTCGCAGCCGTATGTTCGAACTAATTAAACTGGATCCTCTCAGTATGTGAACGTATACAATCTTGATTTAGAAGATACGGAACCCACTTACAGAGCACTTAGTGAACATGTTCAAAATCTTAAACACGAGTTCAGAAGGATAACATCGAGGGCCATTGCTTATGGTTTAAGTGCAATAGAGCAAATTTGAACGTTTTATTCATTAACGCGTGGATAGATTTTAATTAATCCAATTAATTTTATTAATTCTTTGTAATCCTTGTTCATCTTTGTTTATTTCGTTTTGTCACTGGAAATAGCGGATAGAAAAAAACATTACGTAAATATCTCTGTACATTTGTCACACCTATTATTAAAACAAAACGAAAATGTTTGAAAGGACATCTGACAGCAGGCGTATATTAATCTCCTAATATCATTGTCTGAAAAAATATGAAATACTTTTTTTACAATATGACTTTATATATGCTTTCTTTTAAGTGTCCTGTAGATGAACACTGGTGCAATTCAAACACATTTTGCACTTTTGTCATAGCTGACAATAAAATGTGCGGTAAAATGCCGTTTAACAATTCAACAGAGTTATGTCCCTTTCAGAATTTAGAAACGAAATTTAGGATCTTACAATGTTGTATTTTAGGATAGATGCATTATTTTCAGAAAAGTGTTCAGTGAAAAGAAAAAAAATATATCGTGTGTCAATATAAAACCAAGGGTAAGTATACATTATGTAGCATATTTGTATCATGTAGATATCATTATGTAATATTCAGACACAGTATTAAGTGAAATTTAATATTGAAATTGGCGTAAGCCTCTTTAATAAGTACCCACCTGTTTGTTTCTAAAAAAAAAAGTAGACTCGTATATGAGAAAGAAACAAAATAACCGAAATCTAGAATGCATTTCAACAACTTGAACTCAATTATCTTATTATATAAAATAAATCAAACTTTTATAAAATACTTATAAGATGTCGGTAAATAAGTAGATAACACTCCTACGTTCTACTTCTACTTTTATGACATTATTAAATATGCTCGTAAAATGTTTTTCGAATAAAATACTTTTTATACAACATTATTCTGTGTGCTACATTTTGTTCTGTTTGTAAAATAATCGAATGAGGCTCGATAATCAGTAATAAATACGGCTGAGGCTCAATAATCAGTAATAAATACGGCTGAGGCTCAATAATCAGTATTACATACGGCTGAGACTCGACAATCAGTAATAGATACAGCTGACTGATGTTCAGTAATCAGTAATAGATACGGTTGAGGCTAGACAATAAGTAATAGATACGACTGAGGCTCGATAATCAGTAATAGATACGACTGAGGCTCGATAATCAGTAATAGATACGACTGAGGCTCGATAATCAGTTATAGATACGACTGAGGCTCGATAATCAGTTATAGATACGGATGAGGCTCGACATTCAGTAATAAATACAGCTGAGACTCAATAATCAGTAATAGATACGACTGAGGCTCAATAATCAGTAATAGATACGACTGAGGCTCGATAATCAGTAATAGATACGGCTGAGGCTCGACATTCAGTAATAAATACGGCTGAGGCTCGATAATTAGTAAAATATACGACTGAGGCTCAATAATCAGTAATAGATAATACTGAGGCTCAATAATCAGAAATAGATACGACTGAGGCTCAATAATTAGTAATATATACGACTGCGGCTCAATAATCAGTAATAGATAATACTGAGACTCAATAAACAGTAATAGATACGACAGAGGCTCGATAATCAGTAATAGATACGACTGAGGCTCAGTAATCAGAAATAAATAAAACTCAGGCTCAGTAATCAGTTATAGATACGACTGAGGCTCGACAATCAGTAATAGATACGACTGAGGCTCAGTAATCAGAAATAGGTAAGACTCAGGCTCAGTAATTAGCAATATATACGGCTGAGACTTGATAATCAGTAATAGATACGACTGAGGCTCAATAATCAGTTATATATACGGCTGAGACTCAATAATCAGTAATAGATACGACTGAGGCTCGATAAACAGTAATAGATACGACTGAGACTCGATAATCTGTAATAGATACGACTGAGGCTCAGCAGTCAGTAATATATACGGCTGAGGCTCAATAATCAGTTATATATACGGATGAGACTCGATAATCAGTAATAGATACGGATGAGGCTCAACAATCAGTAATATGTACGGCTGGTGCTCAATAATCAGTAATAAATACGACTTAGGCTCAATAATCAGAAATAGATAAGATTGAGGCTCGACAATCAGTAATAGATACGGTACGACTGAGGCTCAATAATCAGTAATAGGTATGGCTGGTACTCGATAATCTAATAAATACGAATGAGGCTCGACAATCAGTAATAGATATGGTGCGACTGAAGTTCAATTATCAGTAATAAATACGACTGAGGCTCGACAATCAGTAATAGATACGATTGAGGCTCAATAATCAGAAATAGATACGACTGAGGCTCAATGATCAGAAATAGATACGACTGAGGCTCAATAATCAGTTATAGATACGACTGAGGCTCAACGATCAGAAATAGATAATACTGAGACTCAATAATCAGTTAAAGATACGACTGAGGTTCGACAATCAGTAATAGATACGACTGAGGCTCAATTATCAGAAATAGATACGACTGAGGCTCACTAATCAGTAATAGATACGACTGAGGCTCGACAATCAGTAATAGCTACGACTGAGGCTCAGTAATCAGAAATAGATAAGACTCAGGCTCAGTAATCAGTAATATATACGGCTGAGACTTGATAATCAGTAATAGATACGACTGTGGCTCAATAATCAGTAATATATACGGCTGAGACTCAATAATCAGTAAAATATACCTGAGGCTCGATAATCAGTAATAGATACGATTGAGGCTCAATAATTAGAAATAGATACGGCTGAGACTCGATAATCAGTAATAGATACGACTGAGGCTCGATAATCAGTAATAGATACGGATAAGGCTCAACAATCAGTAATATATACGGCTGGTGCTCGATAATCAGTATTAAATACGACTTAGGCTCAATAATCAGAAATAGATAAGACTGAGGCTCGACAATCAGTAATAGATACGGTGCGACTGAGGCTCAATAATCAGTAATAGGTATGGCTGGTACTCGATAATCAGTAATAAATACAACTGAGGCTCAATAATCAGCAATAGGTACGACTGAGGCTCGACAATCAGTTATATATACGGCTGAGACCCGATAATCAGTAAAATATACGGCTGGTGCTCGATAATCAGTAATAGATACGACTGAGACTCGACAATCTGTAATAGATACGATGCGACTGAGGCTCGACAATCAGTAATAGATACGACTGAGGCTCAATAATCAGTAATAGATACGGCTGGTGTTCGACAATCAGTAATAGAAACGACTGAGGCTCGCCAATCAGTAATAGATACGATGCGACTGAAGCTCGACAATCAGTAATAGATACGACTGAGGCTCGACAATCAGTAATAGATACGATGCGACTGAGGCTCAATAATCAGTAATAGATACAACTGAGGCTCAATAATCAGTAATAGATACGACTGTGCTCGATAATCAGTAATGTGTACGGCTGTGCTCGATAATCAGTGTTAGATCTGGGTAGTTTATTAAATTTAATCAATTGATGTTGTGTAATATGTAACTATGTATTGTTATTTGTAATTGGAAAACTGTTTGATACGATTGGGATTGTAATTTCATCACCTTATAATATCTCCTCTTCTCAAAGCAGCTACTAAATAACAATATACTCGCAGTTATAATTGGTCATATGGGAACAATTCTATAAAATAATCTAAAATACAACCCTTGGATAATCCTAGATATATAATCACAAGGCCCGTGTTATAAAAATGACAGTATCATATTCACAATATTAAGTAAAGCTTCCATGCCAAGAAATGAAGTAGCAAACAGATATTCAGTTATCAGACTTGTAATTTACATTTCCTCTAATTCTAAATAAAACAACAGTTATTTCGGAATCAGAAACCATTTTTAAATGTCATACTGGAACATCCATATTAAATGTAATATTAGTACGTAATCGGAGTAGCAACCGTCGTAGATCGGCCATGTTATATTTTATACAAAAAAATAAAATAAAATAAAAATATCAAAATGCATTTACAGCAGGAGACTTTAAATTCAAAGAACATAACCACCAAACCAGCATAAACAAACCATTATTTTAAGTACTCATAAATACCAAGCAACAAAGCTTCGGCTTCTCAAACATTTAACTTAGATAGATAAAAACTTGACTAAGTTTTGACTGGTTATAACAGCATTTTTTAGCAATGTCAATGAAACCAAATGCAATTATTTTGGAACCAGTCTGAAATCATGATCATCTGGATGATTTTTCATCACATCATAAAACGAGAAAGTGTACATAAAACGTTATTTAATATTTATCAGATTAATTTCGAGGGAAAAGATAGTTAAAAGATAATAAAAAGGTGTTGAGCACTTGTATGATATTAAAATCATGCTATAATCAGTTTTAGATATGAAGAACACAGTTGTGTAATATTTATTATGAAACCAACAAGCACTTATACCTGGTTGGTAGTATTCCATTTTGATTAGCTCCAGTAAACTATACTCGTCTTAACACTTTTTTCCAGTTTAGTTCGACCATACAGAATATATAGTTTTGCCAAAGTGTTACACCAATGCCGCTAGTATTAATAATATGGTTTATTATTTTATCATCTGACACGAGTTTTATTGTCGCTACAAATGTTTGTCATCGGATTTCAGACACATCATTGCCAGTGCCATTGTTTAACACACGATAAACACCCAGACTTCGGAAATTAAACCAATTAGAAATCCATCACTTTTCCTTTTTTCTTTAGTAAGAGTATAAATTGGTAGGTGTAAAATGTTGTTTATAGATTACTTGCTTTCAGTGACGTGAAACTTAGCTAAGATTTTTTGTTAGCTTTTTTGTTCAGTTACATATTAAATATAATCAAGAATCTAATATCATAGTGTTAAAATGTGTAAATTTCCAGGTAACCATATTTTTTTCATAAAGTTAGATACTATTATTTGGTTCAATATTCCAATCTAGTACAAATCTTATGAAAAACACGGATTGAGCACTTCCAACTAAAATGTTTATCCACGCAGTGCTTATAAATAATTATGACCGTACACATGAATGTTGAAGTTTATACACCCGTCATAAAATGTTTATCCACGCAGTGCTTATATTAAATAATTAGGACCGCACACATGGATGTTGAAATTTATACACCCGTCATAAAATGTTTATCCACGCAGATCATAAAATGTTTATCCACGCAGTTCTTATAAATAATTATGACCGTACACATGAACGTTGATATTTATATACCCGTCATAAAATGTTTATCCACGCAGTGCTTATAAATAATTATGACCGTACACATGAACGTTGATAGTTATACACCCGTCATAAAATGTTATCCACGCAGTTCTTATAAATTATTATGAACGTACACATGAATGTTGAAGTTTATACTCCCGTCATTATTCATAATTCCACAGAATGCCAATCCAATATATCTCCACCCAACTAAACTGCGAATTGTTTCACTCTGATGAGAAACTGTATCGTTAATCAATGCACATTATCTCTCTAGTGACAACGCCACACTGTCTATGTAAGATCCCTGTTTCTTAACTTTGACACTTGATCCAAACTAGCAGCTATAATAACACAAACAAACACACACATGCGATTCTTTTATTACCCCCGTAATGACGTATCTCATTTATAATCCATTGTCATTACTGCAACTTTGGATAATAACGTAAGCATGTTGTCAATATTGGGCATGAGTTTGAAGCAAACACAACAGAACGTTGGTTCCACTCACAAGAGATTAGAACCGAACCAGTTTCCTTTGATACTAATATTATGCATATGTGAATTTTATAAACATCTAAAATTTATTCCGAACTCTTCAAAACAGCAGGGCAAAATGGAAATAAATCAATTCCAAATTTACGAACTAGTTTTTACACCATTATCTATAACGGCGCGTAAATAAATAGATCGTAAATATAACAAGGTGCGTATACCAACTGACTTCCTACCAATGTTGAGTTTAGCTGTCAAAAATACTGATACGTAGAGATGGTGTTGCCGTTGACCAGGTGGTTAACGTACTCTCTGAAAGATACTTGGGAACTACTGTGCAAAGGCCAACGAAATAAATCTGTTCTAGCGTCATACCGTTTTCGATAAAAGGCCGGCGATGCGACCAGGTGTGTGTGCGTGTGCGTGCGTGCGTGCGTGCGGGCGTGCGTGCGTGTGTGTGTGATTATACTGTATTGTGTTATAAAATAAACGTAAATGTGTAAATTGATTAAAAATATTATATGTACACAAGGTGAGAACACAAAACATACCAAATCTAAACAATAAGATATACCAGTATATGCCGTATGTTTAGGCAGGTGTGTTGATGATTAGCACAGTATTTCTCATACTGTCCATAACCGTTTACTTATATTTTGACGTAAGCATTTTACAGTAACAAACTATTTAAAATAGGATATAAGCCTATATAAAAAAATTCTTCTAAAATGTGTAATTTCAGAACATGTCAATAAGTAAATGTTTGTTTTTCTTTTGACATAATTATATACGTATACATATAAGAGGCGCCATGAGCGTTAACCACATGATAAAGTTCCCTAAGCCTTATCGTATTTTTCGTTAACCTTGAACCAAGGTATAGGTAAAATCAAACGAAATGATTTCCCATTCCTTTCAGCTTGTCAGAGGTTATCCAAATAATCATACAAACTGATACAGAGGTTGTAACACATCTTTCCTCGCTCTATTGAAAGTTTTACAGCATCTGTTATCTGGTATACTCATGCCATTTTAATATCTTGCACGTTTATTTCTTTAAAATAATCTTCTTGTTTATTAAACGATTTATTTCTTCAGACGTTAAATCCAGTTCTGGTTTTACTTATCAAAGGAAGGGGCCTGCTGTAGCGTATAAATACATAAACGCAATATTAGTTTAAACCTTAAAATGTACTCGATAGAATTGGAAAGTTTTAGATTGATGATTTGCTGTAGCAGTATCATTTGCACGTCCTGTGATCTTTATCCAACATTTCAAACAACCGAAAGAAAGATGCGCATTATGAAAAGTAGGTCTTGCTATTTGGATATATTTTTTTAAATACGGTTTAACGCTATTTTCAATACATTTCAGGTTATTATAATATCAAATTCATTTTTTCTGTTTTTTTATTTGATTTGTGCGTGAGTCGACATTCTTTACACATGCATAAAAAACAGAAAAAATGAATTTACTCCTTATAATTCCAATCCTGATGATTATATTTAATTTGAGATTCGAATGAAAAAAATAAAACAAAAATAACTACACGCTGCAAACACATCACCTCTATCCTGGTTGACATCAAATTCTCTAGATCTAATATCCAATAATATAGTAACGACTATTGTTTCCATTATCAGATGAACTCTGTAACATTAGTTAATTTATTGTAAAATGAAGAGATATTTTTAGGTGAAAAAATGAAACACCCGCATTTTATCTCTCGATTTAGACAAATAAAAAAACAATAATTCCAGGAAATACCCGCACAGTGTAGACGCTGACGTCATTGTTTAGCTTTTTTCTTCACGATTGTTTTTAAAAAATGTGTCAATATTTACAAAGGTCATATAAATCCATGCTCATTGATGGAGAAGAATCCGTATTTGGAATGTTTTAAACGACTTTTACGTGCAAGGTTTGTGTATTTACATCGTCTCACGACCATCTGATTCTAAACTTCAACTACATTTACATGTTTTTATTTAATATTCCTGTCGAATAAATTGGTCTGTGGAAATTTTTGTCAACGACTAACATTCACGTTCGGTAAACCAGGGTTGTGTTTAATGGTATACTATCTCAAATCTGAACATTTTATGACCTACTTCATTGTTTCTCAAAAGAACTTATGATCCAATTGCGACGCCCGGTTAAATCGCTGAACCAAAGACATTAATAAAACAATAAACCGAAGAAAACAGCTAGGACTAAATTTA
Organism: Panopea generosa; assembly: GCA_029582155.1. Lineage (NCBI taxonomy): Eukaryota > Metazoa > Mollusca > Bivalvia > Adapedonta > Hiatellidae > Panopea > Panopea generosa. The sequence continues at coordinate 7,670,399 of CM055900.1, forward strand.
ATATTTGTTTTTTTTGTTGTATTTTATTATTAAAATAAGCGTGGAACCATTGTGAACGTCATTTAAGTTCGTTTATTGTTAAACTGACGAGTACGATAGTGATGGTAATTCACTTGCATGCGCCCGGTATCATTCAGTGGCCATTAACATTGTTCTATCAACCAAAAAAATAAAGGAACGTTTTAACTGTGTTTTCAATGATTTTTCAATTATTTTTTCTCCATAATTGAAAATACAATAACCCATGAATTATATTTTTAGCAGAAGTTGAACTATTTTTTTTACAGTTCTTTAATATTTGTTCGGTGTTATATTATTGAACGAGAAAGCAAACATTGCGTGCGAAGAAGTTTCTGCTGCTAAATCCGTACAGAAGGGCAATGTCATTATATCTTCGAAACACCACAAACAACAGTAAAAAAACTGTAAACGCAATTGGTTGATGATAGTTTAGCATCAGGATTTTGAGAAGGGTTTAAAACTGTGTTTGACGATGAGGGCCATTGCCCGTGTTTTGCAAGTTCGTTAATCATAAATGAGGGTCATTGCAACGTTTTGCAATTTCTTATTCATATGTCAGTGACAGTCATATTCTTCTGGCATATGTGTACTACGCGATTTATCTGAAATATCTACTAAAATGAAATGAAATACATTCATAGTTATGTTTGTTGTTCATACAGAAGCAGAATAGCAATACACCAATCTTAAGTCCTACGAGTTTACAATGACAATAACGATTTCTAGAAATAAAGACTGTTGAAATACTACTGTCTACGCATTGAAAACTTTGTTTTACTCAAGGATTCGGAGCGGTCTAGGGATGATTCTGATTCAAGTGAACGATCTCCTGCGGCTGAGAAGTCGATATTAGTAGACAACATGCAATAAAGGGTTGCGACAGACGCAGCATTTCAAAACCAAATTGTTTAAGTGGTGATGTTTTTAGCGACATTTTGTCCTGTGGAGTATCAATTAAGTGGTGACGGCGCTGCAATAAAATTGTGTAATCACTTTATATGTTGTATTTTAAGTGCAATATGTTCACGATTGGTGCATTAGCTAGATGTAGTGTTTGTTGTATAATACCTGTTTAAAATTCTATACGATAAACTTTAGTTTGAGGGGTTTTTTTTGTAAAATAAAATAACAGGAAAACTGTATGAATAAATAAATTATGGACGCAGCAAATTACAAAACCATTTCCTCTGTAACGAAAGCGGACAAATTTGATGGGGAAAACAACCAATCACAATAGTCTGTATGTAGAATATTGGTCTAGGCGCCGAATCAAGATCACCTACCTCTCACCTCTAAGGTCGTAGATCGAGTCTCACTCACTCCAATAACTTTGAGTGAGAGAGTTTGCCAGTTACTTACGGAAAGACAATGGTTCTTCTCAAATTCATTTCCGACATTTAAAACTGATAAAAAAGACATTGAGAAACAATTACATGCATACTACATCAATTTTCCGATGCAGTTTCACTCAGACCAGATGCAACTATGTGATTAATTACACTATTAAACGTTATAGGGCGAGTATACATATATACAAGTTTATCTTTGCTCTTCAGCTTTCTTATCTGGGATTTGTATCACTTTGATATTATAATATCTAAAGATGTGAGGCAATTGTAACATAACACGAAAAAAAACGAGCGCGGGAAAAGTATTCAAAATTCTATGGCGACTGTGTTCTTTGCTTTCAAAGTGTCACATGTATTGAAAACCTTTTGTTTTCATTAGTGATTTCATCTGTCAACTTCATAAAATATATTTATACACGAGAGTCCTCCTGGTTGAGAAGTATAATAGCATCTTACCTCTCGCTGTTGTTGTCGTGGATTCGAGCCCAGATAAATCCAAGTACTTTATATATGAAAGTTTGCTAGGTATTAGCGAAAGGACGGTAGTTCTACTCAGATGCTTTCCGAAGTTTCCCCCACCCCATTAATAAATCTGACTATGAATACATGTATATGAGCTGTCAAGTTGTTAAATCCCATTCTAAAACATGTAGCACTTTAATTCCTCTTTGCTTTGTACACCATTAAAGGATTAAATGGGTTTGTAGACATAGCTTTGTCATGAACACTTATCTCAGCTTCAGAAAGGTGACATGTTAATTCCTCTTGCTGAACATGCACTTAACTTGAGATCTTTTTCCTTATGCCGCATTTCATGTTGGAAAATTCCAAATAAAATATTCAAGCAAACATCACCTTGCAAACACCATCTAGGATTATGTTTATTTTGAGAGTTCTGTAACGTAGATCCAAATCGATTGTTGGCTTGTCGTTTAATAAGACATGTGGCGATCTTGGGTAAATTTTCACTAGAATTAAATCTATTCAGTTGCCATGGCAGTTCGGCTTTCGGATTATTTTACTACAACGATATTGCGAAAAAATAAGAAAATATCAAAAAAAATCTCATATTTTGATGTTCAACAAAACATAATGACGTGTGGCGCATACCATGTTAACATGACTCCTACTTCAAAGGTCTAGGTCACAATTGAACTTTAATTGATGGCACATTCCGTCTGTTTGAGATTTCGTGTAAATTCACCAGCTTGGCACGACGACGTGTCGCGCGTAAGACCCACACCCGTACCTCAAAGGTCAAGCTCACACTTTGAGCTTATTTGACAACACTTATCTCTGTGTGTTCAACATAACTTAACGATGTGTCGCGCATAACACCCAGACTCCCACTTCAAAGGCGAAGGTCACAATTTAACTTTGTTTGACGACATTTTTTGTCTGTTTGATATTTCGTGTCCGGTCTGTAACTTTGTCACCTATGAATACATTTCAAAAACACTTAACTCAATTCAACAGCATGGTATGACGACGTGTCGCGCGGAAAACCCAAACCCGTACCTCAAAGATCAAGGTCACACTTTGAGTAGCTTGACACCACTTTGACTCTGTTTATACATGTATGGATTTAAAAGAAACTTGGCTCTATTTATCGAAATGACATGTCGACATGTCGCGTGTAAGACCCAGAACATTACCTAAAAGGTCAAGGTCACACTTTCAGTTTGTTTGATATTTCATGTCTGGTCTGTAACTTTGTCTTATATGGAGGGATTTTAAAATAAATTGACACACGTGATCAACATATCATGATGATGTGTCACTTGCATTTACTTGTAGAAATACCAAGACCTTTAAATCAGATGTCAAGGTTACACAAAGGTCAAGGGCACACTTTAATGTTAAAAAATATGAAATTGCGTGTCTAGTCTGAAACGTCAGTCCATTACTCTTAATACCATGGATTCATTTAAATCGCTACTCATTATAAAATATATTGTTATTTTCACAGACCATTTGAGGGCATGTAACACTAACCAGTGACATGTCATGTTCACATTGTTTGTTGTTGAATTATTAAAATTGGACGTTTGTGTTTTAATATGAAAGATTGATATTTCTAAAACGTTAAACAATTGAAGTTCACTATCTCTTACAGCATGGTAGATTCTGCTAAAGTAAACGAAAATTAAATAATAACGTCGACACGATGTCTATACTAGAGTTTATTGTCGTACAATCACAATGTATGGCGGTACAATGAGAAGTATACACGATTTTATTTGTATGAAATAATTTGCGTCGAGTAGTTATGCCAAAATAGAAATATGTCGTACTTTTCAAGTTAGACAGAAAGTCTCTTTTAGTTGTAAAACGTAATATTTGGCTTTAAAAACACACTATAAAACGCAAGATGAGCGTCTCTTGAAGTTATAAAACGAATATGAGAATGCATGGACAGAAATAAACGTTTTAACAGCGTTTGCATTAAAATGGAATGTGATCGTTTTAATAATAAACTATGTCAAATTGTTTAATAAAAAATACACACGTTTATTATCGCCTTAAACAAAGAAAAATATATGTTGGGAAACCTAATATATAATATATTTTCTTTATTGGATTGTGTTCAAACACGTTTACGTACCATTACATGAACGGATAAAATGTGTTACAACTTTCTATCCTAAACATGTGCTCATAATAGCACTCAGAATGGCGTCTCATTATAATAGGATTTAAATTTAGTAAAGAATGTAAATTTGATTCATATTACAAAATAACCTTGTTTTCATCAAAATGCATGTATTAATCAATTGTCAGATCTCCAGAGCATCATTTGGAAAGCCAATATTTGTTTTATATCTCAGTCTGTTTTATGAGACTCGGTAGAACATCGCATAATTTGTAATATTTAATTAGACTTCCGTATAATCGCATACACTTTGCAATGACTGAGTGCATTCCATATAGACTGAACCCCAGCTGTTGCATAATTAAAAGTGCTATACGCAATTTATCCAATGCGTGGTCGCAAACACAAGAACGCTTTATGAAGCGTGTTTGATAAACCGGTTATTGGCGAGTTTGAAAGTGGCCTGGGGAACACTTCCAGGAACTGACGACTATCTTGTCATTGAATAACATTTTAATGTTAGACTGGAGGCAACTGAATTTGCATACGTTTTTTTTATATTCAGAATGTAATAATGTTGACAAATCGAATTTGTATTACTGAGGGACAAATAAGACTACGTTTGTGTTCGGACTAAAACAAGACTAACTATTGCATCTTTTTTTACAGGACTAGAAACTGGTTGAACTATCAGATTTCAATTGCTGTAATTAGTTATCTTGTTAATTGTTTCCTTTGCCTTTTTCAAGCACACTATAGTTATGTATGGAAGATGTTTAATGGTAACTAGAAGTGAATACCACAACAGCTACAACAAGAACATTTCAAAAATGCTTGTTAATGTGAGCAAATTAAGTGAAACATTAAACATGCTATCACGCTATTCTATTCAATTTCTTTTCCTTAGAGCACCGCGGTACTATGTATATTAAAATTGAACGCAATAGCACTTTGATGGCTCAAGGGGCCGAACGGTAATCTTGCTATCAGTCGGATAACCCTTTTCTCCATAGATACGCATTTTCCCGCACCAATCACAGAAGACCTTAGAAAACAATGAAGGAAGAGTTCAGATTGCTTGTAACGAGCAATCTGAACACTTCCTGCATTGTTTTCTACTCTGTCAGTTAATATAAACATAATTCACCCAATAATTCAAAAGCCTTATATATCAGAGGTGTCCGAAGGCGCCTATGTTAGAGGTGTCCAAAGGCGTCTATATGAAGTAATGAATAAATCATGGAGGAATAATGGAAACTGTTGATATTAAATGTAAAAACAGATACATGAGCAAGTTTACCGCTTTTAGTATTTAAATGCATTTAGCAACGACTGCAGGTATTCAATATAGATTGAACCACAACTGTTGTATAATTCATGAGCGCAGGAGCGTTTCAATTACTTGGGGAGGGGAGGGCAACCTTAGGAGAGAGTGTATGAGGATATATGAGAAGGTATATACTGGCTCCGCAACCTGAACATTGGCGGTGCCCCCCCCCCCCCCCACCCTCCGGCTCCTACGCCTGTGGTATAGTTAAAACTGCTATACACCCAGTACTTGCTACGAGTGACTACTGCTTTACTGCCATCGACTAGCGTTTTAATGTTAAATGAACGGCAATTGAATATTCATAAGGTGTTTCAATTCCGCCAGTTAGTGACATGGAAACCAAATTTTGTAGTAATGAGGGGGAAATCTAAACATGGATCAATGATTTGATTAATTTCTCTTATTATATCTCCTCCTCCCTCTTTTGGGAAAGGTTTATTTGTTTTTAGCCTGTCACAAATTGTGTCCGCTCAATAATGGTTTAATGCGTCAATGATTTTTTTAATATAATTCACACTCAAATAAACAATTGCCTTATGCTTAAAATTTAAAAAGTAACAAATGACCGTGATTTGTCTCGTCCTGATGATGTGATGATGAAGGAAGAGTAAGGTTGGATGTATCCTGTAGCCAGGTTTAAACTCCTCGGTGGCCTCTTTTTTTGCTACTGACCGTTCCCAGGTAATGACCCCTGTTTTCGATTTTATTTCTACTCAGTGCATGTTTTGTACATTACATATTGTTTTGTCTGTTTATTTTAATTAAACCATACTTGTTGTTTTAAAGGGTGTATCTTTTGGATGCTAGGTCTCCTGATGGGAGGTTCTTAGCTTTTAAGTACACCTTGCAATTATGTACAAGATAATATTTATTCAATTCAAATAAAACCTTTATTTTACGTGAATTACTTTATGAGAAAAAAATGTTGTTTGTAGTAAATCTTCCATTTCTGTTTGCGGTATAATATATTTATATACGTATTCACGTACTTCCCTCATCGTCTTAATCTCGTGTAAAATCGGTCTGGAAATGAAATTATGGAATAAACCGGACTTGATTGAGCACAACGGATCACTGTGTCGAATCTAATCAATACACCGGTTGATTGTATGTTTTGGAAAGTTGCCCGAGTGCAACTTTATCACCTGCTGAATTTATATCACAAACACGTATCTCGCATGATTACTTCCAACTTTTCACCTTCCATTATTGAATTACAGAAACCATATTTGTTTGTAGGGATAAACACTCTGGGCTGGAATGCTAGTGTAGATACATAAACACACCAAGCTAATCAAATGCTTTCGTGTTTTGAGATAGTTTTCTGTCAAATGAATTTAAATATGTTATTATAAATTCCCTACACGAAGTTCTTGACGAATCTGAAGTGTAAAAAATAGACCCTGTCACGCCAGGGCAATATATCATTTCTGCGAACGATTATGAAAGAAAAACTCTACAAATAATAGAAGCCATGTATGATTCGATACATCACATATATCAGAAAAAAGTTTTTGTTTTTTAATATATATTTTTCAGACGAACTTAATATAAACAAGAGAAAAGATTATGTACAGTATATAATCAACGAAAGAGAAATGCTTTAGTAATTAGTCTATAAAAAGAGTATTTCGAACCGTACAATTTGTGCATAGGTCTTCAAATGGGGGTATATTGAAACGTTGTGTCATCACGTTTTAACTATTATTATGCCTTATATCATACAAGTGTCTAGGTAGATCAAATATGATTTACAATCATTGAAATAATATAGGTGTAAAAATACGGATAGCCCGGTTTTAATTAGTCAAACAGTGAATACATACGCTTTCCTAATTTGAATAATACTATTTGAACATTTGACGCAATATTTTTCAATATAACATGAATATGAATCTCCACAATATAGTTTTATTGTTTGATTCGTTGCACACATCAAACATATGAATGAATGAATGGTGTTTTACGGCACGTCGACACATAAATAGGTCATTTTGTGCGCGCATCAAACATATGAAGAAAATTAAAATTTTACGATTAAAAGAAGTCATTGTTGCGTATGATCATTTTAGAAGTAATCACGACTGCAGATGAGTTGATTTGATTCTAGTCTATTGTTCGGACCCAGCTCCCCCGATAAATAGCAACGATGGAAAAGCCCTATTTGAGCGCGTTGATTGGTCAATTGTATCAACTGAAAGTTTGATGACGTCACAGTTTAGTTTGCTTTCAACTGCTATGTATTGTGGTACAGGCATAGAATTCACTGCTTTTTCGTTGGTGGTTAATAGACCTGATTCGGGAGCTGTTAGGTTCTGGGATAGACTAATTTGATTCCGAGATTTGACAAATACATATGGCAAGGAGAAGAAACTTGTTGTTTTATTTCTGGGTACATTCGTGTAGTTTGGATAGATAATTTAATCTAACAGTATTGCATAGGTTATTGATTTCAGACTTATCTATATTGACAATTCATATTTACGTCCCTATCTTTGAATATTAAACAAATTAAGACCTTTTTGTACTAACATTGTCGTACAGGTGAACTCGCGCGGATTTATCGTTTTCCGCAGCGTTGACATGCGTAAATACATGTATAGTTAAATTTCGATGACAATTCCGTGATTACTAAGTGTGTTCTACCGCGTAAGCGGTAATCTCCAAAACGCCAACGCAATAGTATTAATACGCATTGAAATCAATGTCATGAGCCTGTCAAATAGACCATCAAGAATCGCGATGCTTTCACCATTGTTCGCGATAAATTCACCTTTATATTGTTATAAGTAATTTTGATGTTAAGAAAAGTAGACGTTGAAAAATATATGATATTTATAAGTCGCAGAGAGAGCAACATACGGTGCTTAACTACGTATAAATATAATTCCCAATAAAGCTTTTGAAAACATGACTCCTTTCTAAACCATTTTGTCAAAACTAAGCCAGAAATTCATTACACATAGTGTGATACAACCGTATCTGGTACGTCACAATCGGTCGCTTTAAAATATAGAATTGTTTAAACTTTGAAAGTGTCAAACTGGTGTTTCATATACTAGATGTTACTCAGACAATTTGAAAAATATTTTCTTATCGACTGAGACAATTTTACTGCCGGTTCATTTTATTAACTTCGCTATTGCCATGTTAGTGTCATTTACAATGTATTTCACTTTTGTCGTGTTTATGTCAGTTACTTTATTTTATACATGTTCATGTCATTTACTACAATTTTGTCGCGTTAGTACCACAAAATTCACTTTAGTGGTGTAAAAGTCATTTACATCACGTTTGTCTGTGTCGTGTTCATTTCATTTAATTCCCTTTTCCGTACTTAATGTTCTTTACAGTAGGTATGTCGGCATTCCATTGTATAATCTGATGTCTTCACCACAAGCTAATAACGTCTATATTAAATAATATAGTTCTTTCATCACTTCGGTCAAACTTTCTTACTGAAAAAAATATCTCCTAATTACATTTAATATATTTTTCTTTTATGTTTGTGTCGTTGTGTTATTTTATTGTTAAGTACCGAGCATTTTTTTTTGTAATTTTGCAAACGTGTTTTGTATCTAAATGTCAAAAGTCTTGTGAATGTTTAAAATCTAAGAATGTTACCACTGTAAATATGTCCTTTTGGGTGTGAACATTGCCTTCGGATTGCCGAAAGGCATCATATCTTTTTCCGTCTATGGATTGCTTTTCAAAGTCAGCATTCCAAAAAGCCACACAAGCAATTGCTAAATTAGAAACTATGTAGGAAATGTTTAGGTGACAGCAATCATCAATTATGATAAATTTATAGTTACACCAACTGTCAAACAAAAGATAATAAGTATCTTGGCACCCACTGCCTCATTTTTCAATAATTTAAATAAATCTATTTTCTTGGAAAGTGTCTGTTTTTCCCTCATAAATGAAATAGGTAATTGATTGCACTAAAACTATTACTGAAACTACTAGCTTAAATAGTTTATAGATATAAATATACAAATAACTTGCTACGCTTGAAGCCATGCAATGGTATTACCGGCAAGAGTGGTTGATATTTCTGCCATAAGACTCGAAACTTGAGTGGATTAATCCCCATTTGTACAATATATTTAATAGAGTAGGTTCGAATGATTGATACTCGCTTACAGTGTATGTGTGCGCATGAGGCATTTAAAAACTATCTAATGTTTAGTTAAATAATACCCTTTCACTGTTTCTCGAATTTCAGGAACATAAAAAGTATGGATTACAGAAAAAAATTTCCGACTTCAGAAGTTTTATTCTGCCTGCATCGAGTCTTTGGTATTGTAAAATGCAGATCGCATTTCAGTTTCCAAATGCTTATCGCATTTAGTTCAAGGCAATTTTCGGTCCGGGGAAAGGTTATGTTTTATCATTTATATCTCATTTATTGAATAGTTATAAAATATTTTGATGAAATATTGGTATTTGTTGTTGGCAATGTTAAGAGAAGTTCGTCTGTGATAAAGATTACTATTGTAAACTTCACTATCGGTCTATCAAAACAATAACACAGGCTTAAATGCATTTATTCTAACTGGTATACATTAGTTTGTGATTTGTGTATTGTCTCTTCTAATTCTTTTTATAATGATATATGCTATTTTATGTAAAGTATACTTTTATCTATGTTATTGTTTATAAAATTATAATTAGACGTGAATATTTCTTTACATTATATAATTAATATAATTAAGTAAGCATCCAGTGGTGAAATCAGTTAAGCTGTAGTTTATGAGGCAATGTCAGCTCACAAATGCGTCACGTCTTTATTATCGTTTGTTTTAAATGTTTTGATAATCTGGTTATTGGATTATTAAAGAATAATTACAGTTTATTTGTGTTAGAAGGAGGAACTAAATTAGATGAGGCATACAACTACGTTCTAATGAATCACATTGTGTAAAAAAAACATTACGTGAATACTTTGATGGGAAACTGATTTACAATACAATGTAAGTACAAACTTAAATTGTACTGGGCAAGGTCACATAAAATATAATCGATTAATTGTTTAACTACATAGTCCTCCGTGGCCGAGTGGTCTAAGGCGCCGTCTCAAAAATAACTTACCTCTCACCGCTAAGGTCGTAGGTTTGAGGCCCGCTCGCTCCAAAAACTTTAGGTGAGGAAGTTTCCAGTTACTTAAAGAAGGATGGTGGTTCTACTCAGTATGACTGTGTGAGGTATTCCTCCACCAATAAAACTGGACATGCCATATATAACCTGAAATGTGTTGAAGATGGCGTTAAACCTCATTCAAAATATTGCTTAACTACAAGACTGTTGGATACAATCGTTAATATTTGATTTGATAGTTATGAAAAAAGAGAAAACAGTCTATCGCCAATGTACCAGTTTTTAATATGATGAACCACAAACATTTAATACTTGCTTGAATTTCGAGTACTTACTTATGGTTTGTTTTATTCCTACAATTATTGTTTTGTTGGTTTTTGTTTTTTTTAATAATCGAGACCCGTTCTTTGCAAAAACTTATTTGTTGTTTATTTTACCCCTCAGTGTGACATTTTTATTTGTAGTTTTGTTGTTTTCTGTATTACGCAGTATGACCTGAGTATTATATTTTCTGTTTTATTGGGTTTTTTTACACAGCATGACATTTGTATTACATTCATGTTTTGTTCTATTACTCAACATCACCTTTGTATTGCACTTACTGTTTTGTTGATTGTTTTTTATTTGTATTGCATTTACTGTTTGTTGTTCTTTGTGTTGCTCTGTAAGTTTTGTTACACAGATTCACCTAATATCTATGGAGACAAACACGGTTTATTATGGAAATAATAGGATTTTGCCGTCTTACAGCTTCTCTTGCTGTGCCTTTCTGTAATTGTCTGTAACATACTGCAGTAGTTTGACACAAATTGAAATTGGAAGTGAACACGTGTCCTTGTTATTAATTGAATCATATCAAAATAATGACACTTTAGGAATTTTAGACTACTATACGTAAGATTGGTCCAGACTTTAGTGTTATAAAATGGGTTGCCATTATTTAAATGGTTTGCCTTTGATAAAGCTATCGCACTGGAAGTGTAGCATGTGAAAGACGTAGCAACAGCACGGATACAAAATCCAAAAACAAATATGATACAGAGGACACACTGACACATACAGACGGAAAAAATAATGTATATATCTGCCAAACAGAGCAGAAGACGAAGCATTTAAAAGTCACTGACACCACAACAGTATGAAGACAATAAATACATAACATATTCATATAAGTATGTAAAAACCATCTTCACGTTATATAAGCATAGGTTAAAAGTAATCTATGGTATTTTCGCCACAGTAGAACATTCCATGTAGCGTCTAACCGGGTTAGATGTTGATCTATTGCCTTGTTCCTGCGGCGATTTCATTGGCTGGGGATGTTGGTCAAAATCTACTGATGGTCATGCCATTCTATGTTAAATTGAATTTTTATTTCGTAAAGATCTGAGCGATTCTATTAGCTGAGAAAATAGGACAACATCTAAGATAAGTGTATGATTAAATGCTGTCGTCGTTGTTAAAGGAAAGCACACGACTTATGCCCACTCACATCAGATCAACCTGCACATATGTACACTTATAAACAAATGAAGATGTTTACTATCTGACGTTTTTAATTTTAAGATATTTTTTATATAAAGATAGTGGCGTCCTGTTAGTTTGAATGAGGGGTCAGCTTCTTTAAAAAACATATACAGTCAAACCTGTCTTAAGCAGCTAGTCCAGGGAAGGAGCAAAAGTTACCGTTTAAGACAGGTTGTTACCTAATACATGTAAATTTGGACTTAAAACATAGACATGGGAAATGACATATGTGGTTGCTTAAGACATGTGGCTACTTAACAAAAGTGACCACTTGCACAGGTTTGGCTATATTATCATTTTCTTGGAATTTGTTCCATAATACCGATACAAAACTGATGAAAATAAAATATTTGTATCAGACAAAATTTTAATTTTGTTATATGTCAATATCGATATGCCTTTCAACAATTCACACGGATGTTCTCTTAGAATTGTAACATTATTGATTAATTATCAGCATCCAAAACGTAGGCTTTACTTGTCAGGAATAATCATTTGAAATATTTGTTACGTGCAACTTTCATAACTGTTCAAGTTTATTCACAGTGTAATGAAATGTTGAGAAATGTTGAGTAATGTTGAGAAATGTAGAGTAATGTTGAGAAATGTTGATGTTGAGAAATGTTTAATATTGAGAAATGTTGAGAAATGTTTTTTCGATCTGCATTTTATCTCTAATGATTGAGTTACATTTAATGAGTTTATTGTCTTAAAGTCGTTTTAAAAGGAGGAATCGTAACAGAAGTAAAGTAATTGTAATGTCGTAGACGTCTATACATTTATAGTTGTTGTGGCATTATGTTTGCGACATCTTCTTGTTTGAATCTCAATTGAATAAGCAATAAAACTATATCTTTGATATAGTTAAGAGTTTTTCTTTAAATACATAGGTTTGATATATTGGGGATACGGAATGCATATGTTTACCTTTTTGCAAAAATATTAGAGTCATAATGGGTACAATATCTGGATGTTTAGATTAAATAACAAAAAAATTAGAAAGAAGTTATCCAACTGGAGCAGTGGCAGTTATCTGTTTAAGTGATATATGCTTCTCTGGAAGCACCGAACGCTACCAAGAAAACAACATATCAAATTTTGATTATGCAATATGCAACACACCTTACGCATTGTAGTATCTTCTTAATCGGTATTCTTTTACGTTTTTATGTTGGTAAAATCACTTACGTATTGACTATGTGAAATAAATGGTTTGCTTCAATGCAAGGACTTTGGTTCTATAAAAACATTCATTAAAGGAAATAAAAAGCATAGTTTCAGTGCAAGAACCTTGGTTTAATAAACGTATTGACTTAAGGAAAGTGTCAACAACATGAACTATAGAGCATCATTTCAGTGCAAAAACCTTGGTTTAACAAACATATTGACTTAAGAAAAGTGTCAACTACGTGAACTAAAGAACATCATTTCAGTGCAAAAACCCTGATTTAATAAACGTATTGACTTAAGGAAAGTGTCGACTACGTGAACTACAGAGCATTCTTTCAGTGCAAAAACCTTGATTTAATAAACGTATTGACTCCAGGAATGTCTCAAGTACATTAACTATAGAGCGTCCTTTCAGTGCAAAAACCTTGATTTAATAAACGTATTGACTCAAGGAAAGTGTAGACTACGTGAACTATAGAACATCGTTTCAGTGCAAGAACCTTGATTTAATAAACGTATTGACTTAAGGAAAGTGTCGACTACGTGAACTATAGAGCATTCTTTCATTGCAAAAACCTTGATTTAATAAACGTATTGACTTAAGGAAAGTGTCAACTGCGTGAGCATCATTTAAGTGCAAGAACCTTGATTTAATAAACGTATTGACTTCAGGAAAGTCCCAACTACATGAACTATAGAGCATCACTTCAGTGCAGGGACCTTGGTTTAATAAAAGCATTGACTCAAGGAAAGTCTCAACTACTTACATTATAGTGAATCTCAGTTCAAGAACCTGGGTTTAATAAAGTATTGACAAAATGATCTATCAACTACGTGAACTACGGAGCATCATTTTCGTGCAAGGTCACTTTAACGTCATTATTTTAATCATCTCGCACTGTTTGGCTAAGTGACGCATATTTCGCCGAGACGTCCTCCTTTAAAGGGAGATGCGGTGATCAGAACACAAGTTGAAGTTTTCATTAATTGCGTGTTGGCAGTCTAAACGCTTAACAATTAATTTTGATTGTCACATAATCAGTCATATACGTTTGTGACATTTTCCAGATGATATAAGTAAGCATTTTGCATATCATCGATACCTAAGGGACCTCCTGCCAATTATCTATACACATGATTTGTTTAAATTCAATAACTGGGACAAGGCTGTGTGCGTTATAACTCCGGAGAGCACATTTTCGCCTATAACATATTGAAAAATGAACATTACTCATCTCGTACCATTAAATATATCAATAAACTCCTCGGCACTGACGTGCTCATACTTTTGGGGTTGTATAGTAGGCACCTAATCTCCTTCTCGACAGACATCTTTATGATTCTAAATCTCTCCAATTGGCTTGAAATCAACGTCTTTGTATTTTTACAATGATTTTAATGGTACGCATGTTCATTTCCCCCAATTTTTTGCCTATTCTGAGATAATGCATTTCAACAACATGTGCAGCATTCAAGCACATGAAACAAAATCCGTTTTAAAGTTACCACAAGTATGTGCTGAGTTTTAAGATCACGTCGAGACTAAGGTTATTATTAGTTCGCTTTTCATGACACACGCCATATTTAGTCAAATTGTTTAAAATTATTGAATCGCCGTTATTTCATAACAAAAAGTACCAAGCTAACCACAGCAATGTGTTGTATAACTATTTCTGAGACCATCGTTATTTAGTTAACGTTTGTAAAATAGTGGACCCACTGATCTATGGGAATCCAAAAGTTTAAATAAAGACCTGGCTAAGCTTTATATCGCTTTATTTAGAATTAAAGGAACAGCTGTGTACGTGCATTTAATTCAGCTACAATTTGTCCCGAATAAATCTCATTCTTGAATATAGTAAGGAATGTGTTTAGGGAGTTGAATTATGACTGTCAATTTCTTTTTTTAGGTTAAATTATAATGCTATTCTCCTTACATGTATTTACGTGTAAATTTATATATTGAACATAATGTTGTTGTATAACTGGTTCCCTGAAATCGTTTGTGCTCAGGACTGTATAACGGACCCTGCTCTTCACGCTTGGATCCGTTACATAGCATGTGAGCAAGTGGAGTGATCAGTTGCTTCAGTGGAAATTGAATGTCACTGTTTTGAATTTCCTGCTTTTTTGAGGGTTGTATCCCTCATAAACAGACTCTTTTTGCCACTGTTTCATTAAGATGTGTCTGTATCAAAAGTAAAGAAACTCTTATTATGTGTGATAAATATACTCGTACATTATGTAGTGCTGAAATGAGCATTTCTGGAGAGTATTTGTGTTTACAGTGTTTTATCGTTAAGATTGAACTGCTTTAAATGAGATAGGTGGATTGGATGGGCCGGGCTGGGGAGCCATATTATCTATGAACTTTGATGATGTATAATCCAACAGTTAATATAACTTGCTTACAAGTTTATACTACATAAAATGTCTTCATTAGCGAAACAATCGTATTCATCATAAATATTCTTTCAGCTCAATTTACTTTTGACATTAATGACTTAAATTATATAAGAAATAGTGATGAGAACTGTACACACTCAGGCTTAGCGCGGATTTCATTAAATATTGTCTAGCAAGGTCCTGTGTGGATCATAAATCAGCTGTTTTATGTGGCTTCCTCACGGGATTATAGCTAGACCATATTTGATGGAGCATGTCAAAAACTTACGAATTAAGTATCGATTAGATAGTGGCGTGGGTTCACGTCATTTATTTGGCAAACGAACATACGTTTTGATAGAATGGAAGTAATATTTTAATATAAAAACAACAGATACTAAAAATGTAGTGAAGAACATAAAAAATAATTATTGTTTTAATTTTGTAATACTTTTTTTTCTTTATGGTAGGTATCTAAATAACATTCATTTGCACTGTTTCGTGTAATTATGTGATGAAGAGAAAATAAAGAAATGACGATAGAGTTTTGAAAAAAGTGATGGTCACTCAAGCTACAAGTTGCGGGTTTGATCCCTTGTCCGACCACATGGTCTCTCAAAAAAAAAAAACACATTACAATTTTTACCAAGACGCGGTCTCGAGAGCGATTCATATAAGCTCTGAGTTTACTTTCCAATCGAGCTAAATATATTAGAATAAACCAACCGTTCTGACAAAATTCGAAGCGGTTAACTTAAATACGAATAGGCTGAATAAATGTCACGTGATTTCAATTCTTGACAATACGTACAGAAACTATTAATTGCAGTGTTTGAAATGACACGCGGAAATTTTAATAAAAAATCAGTTAGCCCTGTTACTAAAAGTTATGTTTACTGAAAAGATAAAGAAATGCCGGGAGATTTTCAGAGCCATAGCATCAAGAACGAATCCTGGCTCATCTATGACAAAAACATTGAACATTACCAGTTTTTATCTGTATGACAGATTATTTGCATTACAACGCGATAATAATTGATTTCATGTATGAACTTATGAGTTTATCTAATTTTACCCTTGGTGGTGCCCCTTTTATCAATTTTAACGTTGACGTGTGCCCCTTTTATCAATTTCAACATAAGCGTGTACCCCTTAACCAATTTTAACTTTGGCATGTGCCCTTTTGTCAATTTAAATGTTGGCGTGTGCCTCTTTTATCAATTTCAATGTTGGAGTGTGCCCCTTATATCAATTTTAACTTTGGTATGTGCCCCTTTATGAATTTAAATGTTGGCATGTACCCCTTTATCAATTTTAAGTTTGGCGTGTGCCCCTTTATCAATTAAATGTTGGCGTGTGCCCCTTTTATCAATTTTAATGTTGGCGTGTGTCCCTTAATCAATTTTAATGTTGGCGTGTGCCAATTTTATCAATTTTAGCGTTGGCGTGTGCCCCTTTTATCAATTTAATGTTGGCATGTGGCCCTTTATCAATTTCAGCATTAGC
Organism: Panopea generosa; assembly: GCA_029582155.1. Lineage (NCBI taxonomy): Eukaryota > Metazoa > Mollusca > Bivalvia > Adapedonta > Hiatellidae > Panopea > Panopea generosa. The sequence goes on from CM055900.1 coordinate 7,687,380, forward strand.
GTGTGCCAATTTATCATTTTTAACTTTGGCATTTGCCCCTTTATCAATTTTAACTTTGGCATTTGCCCCTTCATCAATTTTAACTTTAGCAGATGTTCCTTTATCTATTTCAATATTAGCGTGTGCCCCTTTATCAATTTTTACTTTGGCATTTGCCCCTTTATCACTTTCAACATTAGCATGTGCCCCTTTATCAATTTTAACTTTGGCAATTGTCCCTTATCAATTTCAACATAAGTGTGTGCCCCTTTATCAATTTTAACATAAGCATGTGCACCTATATCAATTTTAACTTTGGCAGATGTCCTTTTTTCAATTTTTGCATTAGCGTGTGCCCCTTTATCAATTTTAACATAAGCATGTGCCCTTTATCAATTTTAACTTTGGCAATTGCCCCTTTTCAATTTCAACATTAGTGTGTGCCCTTTATCAATTTAAATGTTGGCGTGTGCCCCTTTATCAATTTTAACATTAGCGTGTGCCTTTTTTAACATTAACATGTGTCCCTTTATCAATTTTAACATAGGCAAGTGTCTCTTTATCAATTTTACCATAAGCATGTGTCCCTTTATCAATTTAAACATTAGCATGTGCCTTTTTTAACATTTGCAATTGTCTCTTTAACCACATGGGTGATGTATCAATAAAATCGAAGACAATTGTCAATTGTATGTCTTCGATAAGGACACATCAACTAATCAAGTAGTCAGGATAAGCGTTATTCCGATGGATTTTGTTTTTAGTTAGCGTCATGTTTATGCCGTCGAGGGTTAACAGGCGATCATTTATTCTAACCACTTTTTCTTTGGATCCTGAGAAGTTAACCAGTAGTCGAGCACACCCATCTCTGCAAGTAACTGATAAATGTTCCACTTAAATCAGCTGTGAGAGAAGAATGACAATGCAGCGCACTATCGTGCATTATATCACGGAGATTGTGGCCGGGCGGTTTTTCGAAATCTCAACTGCTGGATTAATAGCCAAACGCGCTGTCGACGGAGTGACCGGACCTGACTATTATAATGGCAATTATGTTACTCACACTAAAACCCCCATCAACAACATAAATGCCATGAATTTGACATTCTGTCGGAATGAATTATTGATATAAAACATATTTTAGTATTGTCAGCATATCATGCAATATCCTATATGTACCCACTACAATAGGAATAGCTCCAGCATTATGTTCACTGCATCATTAGAAAAAAAATCTTGTTTTCCAAAATGTTAAACGTGTTTGATATTTCTATTTCTACTATAAAATATAAATTCATTAAATTCATTAGGCAACATTAAGAGGGAAAAAATACAGTAATGTTGTTGTATCTTAATTGTGGACAATGAAAAACTTTCCTTTTACGATTAATTGCTATTATAAACAAGACATTCCTGGGTCAGGACTGTGTTGTGATATACTATACGTTGGCTTTACCCCATTTTTCCAATGGAACTATCTGAACATTTGTATTCAATAACGCATAATAATTCTAAGAAAAAAAAATATTGTGACGTCCTACTGTTGTTTGAAAATATGTGTAAAAAATTAAAAAAATATAAATCGATATTTCTTTAAATTATAAAAAAATGAAAATCGATATTTCTTTGGATTTTGTTATTTTCTGTTTTCAAACTTAAAGTAGGGAAACTGTAGGTGGAAAAAACATATTTTCATAATAGAAACTTATTTTATTATTTCAAAATGTTGAAGAATTGCATGGTAGTATGCAAAAGATTATAACTAACGCATAGCGTTACCTATTTTCTAATGTTATCAAATATAAAAAGTAACACCAAAATATGCACTATTTAAGGTAATTTGACAAATATCTTAAATTGCACGACAACCTATTTTCTTTTCTTAAGGTGCCAACATTGAATCAAAGGATACCAACATATAAAAAGAAGTCTTATTATCCCAGTTTATTTTTATAAATTTTGGTTAAACGACATATGCAAAATGTGGGTGGGCTATAGCCATTTAATTTTTCTGATGCAAAACATATTGCAGAAAAAGTTACTTTTCGGTGTATTTTGCAAATATTAAAACAATGGTTATCCTTTTTTATCATGATGCTCATTTTAAGCTCATACAATATGTATAATAGAATGATATCTTAATTTGACCTAATTCTGATCAATATTAAAATAATATTAGATTTTGACGTAGGTGTCGACTTTAAAATGAAATATCATAAAACATTTACCTGCAACATACCTTTTTTTGCAATTTCGTCTTAGATAATGATTTTATAATTTTATAACTTAAAAAATCTGATTAATTTCATTTTGTCGAGCTAACATCCTAACCTATAGCACAGAATAGATTAATAACTGCCAGTTCACATGGCGAAGTTTTACTTTAATATGTCAAAGAGAGACCTTAGATTTGAAATTCTAAATATTCAAAATTGATTTTTAGTGAAATCCATGTTATGTAGGCGGAAGAGCGTTACTCATTAACTAGGTCCATTCCTCCGACCCCACATCCACCAAATCTTGAGCTTACTTCATATTCACGCATATATAATCTGTTTAAAGAAGCCATTTTATGTTCAACTCAACTGATTATACACAAGCTTTATTTGCATATCGTTTAGGTGAGTTTTCCAGTTAAAGGCTTATGGCCACACATATGTTGTATTATTTTCAGTGTCAGGTAACATGTAAAGGTAAGTGGTTTACGTTTAATGATTTAATGTAGACTTTCTATGAAAAGTTTTTATTTCAAATAATGATAAAATATATATTTGTAATTTTCATATTCTTCTACATGATTTATGTCAACCTTGAGCAATGCTTCTCATGCAGAAGCAATTATTGGCTTTGACTGGAATGATAAGGTGTTGTTATGTTTCGTTCTGTGGGATCATGAGGCACGTTCATTTTGGCTTGTAATAAGCCTAACCCGATGCTATTGGGCATGAGGGATGTTCCTTTAACATTACCTCTTATATCAATAAAAAGAGTCTGCACTTTTCATTTCTTGAATTTGCCATTTGCTTCCAAATGGGCCTTTATTAGGTCTGTTTGCAGTTGATATAAATGTTTATCATTTTCGGCAATTGTCAGGCAATGTTTCCAGTATGCAATAGCCATTTACAAAGTAGAATGATAATAGATCTGCTGCCGAGGGAAAATAAAATACAATTACATTGGAATAATATATTGCGTCCTTTATATATTTATTTATCTGTCTGTTTGTTAAATTTATATGATATCTACTTCTGTATCAATTTTACAATGATATCTGATTGATATGCAGTTGGTAATCGAAATTTAGATAATTGATGTTTAAGCTTTCAAGCTGATATTATTGGAACTAACCGTTAAAAAAAACAACATCCCTGTTGTTACTTCATTTGCACTGTGAATTTCTAGAAATACGTTTTTTTTTTTAAATATACTTGATTTTCAGTATAAAATGTAATGTTACAAAATGTCAGCTCAAAATGTTCGTAATATACTGAGATAAATGGAATGTAAGTGGTATTAAAAACACCGACCAATTGGAATTGTTATATTCCAATCGGCATTAATTTCCAATGGGAAATTACGATTTCCAAGCGATTGATTCCAGTTTTCAATGGAGTATAAAGGGTCCGGTTAAAAGATTCTATTTTTAGTTCAAATATTCTAGTTAGAATTGTAATGTATTATGAAAACTCTATACAGTGGTTGTGTTTGTTTTTATGCACGTATGGTGGTGGTGTCCTTTTAATTCTGCGTCTTCAGTCGGATCTTGACACATATGTTCGTATTCATAACACATTGTTAATCATACCTGATGAGTTTGTATTTTGGAAGCAGCGAGAACGTTAATAAGATAAAACAAATAACACGGATTCGGGTTTCTAAATCTGTTAATGAGAGACTGGCACTTAAATGCGTAACATTCTTCACGCTCCGAGCATCGCCTTTAGCGATATTCTATTTTCGAGAAACACTTCGTGAGCTGTACGATGCTAATGAGTAATAAACAATAACACTGGTAAACAAACGGTTAATAAATCCACGATTGATTTTGCTGCGTTTGCTTAACCGATGGGGGGTGGGGGGACACTTAATTGCAGCTGTTGCAGCCCCATGCTAGTTTTGAATAGAAAAGATCAGCCATTGTCATGATATGTTATTGTTTTGTAGGGAAAAAGAAGAACAAAATGGCATACAAGTGTGCAGATTATCATCTTACTTATCCCTTGCTGACTTATTTTAGTTGTATACATTCATTGTATCGTGTAACTTTAAAGTCAATAACGTGTCAGTAAAAGTTCGTTATATCCAAATAAATGGTAGTATTGCTGTTTAATTTTCTGACTCATTAATTCCCCAAACCATCAGCCTTTTTGATGTTTGAATATATATCTATTATATGCTTAAGATGTACATTCATTCGCCTGTCTGCAATAACGTATGACAGTATGTCCATATTACGACATAATGATATATAATCATTGAATATTGATGTCTCGACTGACATCGTTTAAGCCATCAATTGTCATTTACTACATGTGAATAGTTTGTGACTTCTTTGAACGTATGTGTTTTGCGAAGCTCAACTGATAAGCCGGTGCTTTATGTTTCTACCAGACATAATACTAGGTCATATTTTATTAGTCTATTTGTCAGTTGTATTTATCAACATATTCATATTATTGAATTCCCCCAGAACGTCTTGATTAAACGACAACAGTGCTAGAAACTTTACAGCGCGGTTGACGGGCGGTTGGAGCACTTGTCTATGGTTGGTATAATAGCATTGTTAAGTAACACATTCGTGTCATGTTACGTGACAATCGAAATGATAATTATATACACCTTAGTGTGTGTTTAAATATAACATGCTATCTTCGCTTGGTTTTATCTACCATTGGTGTAAAACGATAGCATTTAATCTTTCCATTTTTGAAAAAATATTTAGGCATTATTATTTTTGCAAAAACTGGTTTCATTTCGACGTAGAGTTCCTTGTGAGTCATTTTTTTTCTTTTTCACAACTTTATTACCATGTGTTGATAAATCCATTTTAGTCATATTTATGTTTATCTCGTTTATAAATTGTCTGAAAATGAAACAAAACCTATAACTTTTTGTCAACATTTTACACCATGTTGATTTTAGAAGAGCAAAAATATTTGTGTTGATATGAAACTTAAGTTTTCTCTGTTTCATCCAAATGTTCTTCGATTGTCAAATTGCATATAAATAACATTTTGCGGTGTAGTTTTGATAAATAAGTATCTCCACTTGATGTGACGTTATCTGTTGGGTCGAGTATTTGTAAGACCTTTGATGGTACCCATGTCGAGTCTGGATAATGTTGTATTGTTTTGTTGCGGTTTTGTTTGTGGCTGTACGTTATATAGGGCTGATGTTAGTTGCATGCCTTCGAACATGAACGTCCATTTGGAGTGGAGAAGATATGGATGTCATTGTAAAGCGATTCTAATTTCTATTTTACCATCAGCCGTGAATAGGTCAACCAACGTAGTAATGATGCATAGTCTAATTATTACCGATATGGCAGTTGTTTTGTTTTATATTGTTGTCAATAATTTGCTGCTGCAATTAGTTAAATTGACAACCGTTTATATGTTTATAGACTTGTGTTATCTATTTTAGCTCTATTGGCCTGATGCCAGATATGTTTTTTTTACTGTGAAATAATTTATTTGTGGTTTGATTAAATTCCGTTGTTTCTCTTCTTTGACAACCAGAAAGAAAGAAAATTATCCGCTAATCTTACATTATTTTGCACGATCTCCAAGTCAATAAAAACTAAGTATTCCACGTGTATAACAGTTTCTAATTATTGACTTCTGCATTCTTGGTTGTAAAATGTCAATCAGTTACGCTTCCTGGCCATCAGACAACTGACACGAGAACGACTATCGCTCCGCCCACTGACCACGTGGCATTGTTTGTCCAAGTAAATACAATGTAGTGTTTGCTTATACTTCGTTTGTTTGTATAAGAAAAATGTCGAAGTAGCAACCAATATTGATCTCTGATTGGATAAGTAAGTTGTTTGATTGACACTCCGTCGATTTATTCGCTTTCTTTACACTAAATAGCTCAGATTTTATAATGTTAAATAGTTCTTGAACCAGTTCTAGCAATTCGAAATATCATGTTTATGAGTCCATCAAATGAAAATAGTTTACTTTATGAAAAGCCATATTTGATTTGATAATACTGCCACTAGTTTTGAATCTATGAGTAAACATTTTCAAAAATTAAATTTATATTTCTTTGGAATTTAAAAAGAAAATTATCTAATTATAATTATCTAGCTATAATTGTTATATTTTTGGCATACGTTACAACGAATCATATCCCTTTACAAAAAAAGAAAGGAAATTAAGTGTCTATTAAATCAAATTAAATTAAGCTATTTAAAAAAAAATTCATTATGCAGATATATAAATTTCAGGGATGAAAATTATCAATATTGTCGCCTGTCCTGGGATCACTATACATTTAGTTTATAATGTAAGAAATAGGACCATAAATAACATAGTTGAATAAAGTGTATTTTTATGTTTCAGTTCTATAAGCGTAACAATACTTAATTGCCTATATCCATTTACAAAATATAATATTTACATTTTTACTACAATCAGCCTAAATGACCTATACCGTATGGATAAACTGCGTTTCATTTCCCAATTAAAACATTGTAGCAGGGCGGAGTTTAAAATGATCAAGTTGCATTTCATTGGTTGCACGGATTTTTTTTGCTGATGAGACGTCACGTTGTCGTTAGGTTCACGTGGCGTTTGCCGTAAGTTGCCATACAAATGCCAGCACTTAATTAGTATGTTGACAATGCCGCCGTTACATTTACGACATTGGCTCTGCGGTTTAATGCGTGTAATTTGCTTTTTGAATATCAAAATGGAAAAAAAAACGTAACAGTTTTATTTAAAGTAATTGTAAAATTTAATATTAATATAAGATTTAAAATCGAATTTTGAGTTTTCAAGGTGATGAAAAACATGAGGCCAGTTTAATGTTCGTGAACCCTTGATTAAATCGAATATGACGTAAAAAATATCTTATATACGCAAAAATTATACAGTTTAGTCAAACAAACGGTAATATATTTAAATATTTAATAATTCAGTTCCGTGAATATATTTAAGAAACAATTATTGCATTTATCGTAGTTTCTAAGCATAAAATCCCCAGGAATATAAAACATTTAGCCGAATGGGTTTTATTTGTAGATAAAACTATATTCATGAGTCTCTGACAGTGTTAAATTATACATTATTTAATTCCTATTGTGCTATATTTGGCATTATGATACCCTCATTTAGCAACATTTGCGGAACATAATTTACAAATTCGATTTGGTCTTTCAACAAATACATATCTGCCTGTTTCTTTTTCTTAATAATGGACACTTTAAACATGCAAACATAAAATGATGCGTCCCAAGATTCGATGGCATTTTGTATTTATTTCTAATAATTGGATGCAGTCGTTTCTGTCTCATATTAAAAAACACTAAATTACTTCTGTCCGATAAAGATGGAAGTAGACACTTGGGTGTTAAAGTGATTCACAAGTTGACAGTACTATTAGAACTTGAGGGTGATTGGCATTTCAGGAATTGCAGGAATTGAATTCTGTAATAATATCAGGTGTTATATTTGAATAGACATGTCTGAATTGATAACGTTTTGTAAAATGAATTATTTTGTCTTTAAGCAGCAATTACAAAATAAAAAAAATAATTACATACCGCGCGCTTAAAATAAGTTATATGTGTTCTTAATGTGCAGCTGACAATTTCTTAAAATGTAAAATCGAGGGACTTGAAATATTCAACACTTTTCTTTTCGAATTTTAAAATGACAGTTTTTACAGTTTTTTTAAAAGCCATTCTTTAAAACTGATTTCTTTCCCCATATTCTTGATGTATTATATATTATATAAAAAATCAGCTGAAAGCACAGAACAAAAATCAAGAAAATAATATAGTCGATATTTCATTATGCCTGTTCATAAGGGTTAATGCAATACACAATACCCTTACGTCCACTATCATTAGTTTTAACAAGTAACACTGGCGAATTACATGCAGCTCTGTGATCAACCCAATTACAGACACATATCAACACTTTGTTACTTACGTGTGACAACAACCTATCGTTTTAAATATTTCTTGTTTCATAAATTTGCATAGATTGACGTATTTTCTTTAAAATTGCTGTCGTCGCTACCATAGCAAAGCACACACTTTATTATGATTTGTTGCGGTTACGCGGCGTGTTTAGCAGAACACGGTGGGTGGTGTTGAATGAATGATGAACATCTAACGTTATTGGACAAGTGTGGATAATGTCTAATCCCTAACCGCATTACGTCTGGTGGTAAAACGAGTGATGTTTTTCTTCGTAACCAATTTTGGCATTTGTCTGTAGTCGGACTCATATTCACAGTAGATTTTGTAAGTGTGCCAAATGGTTGGCATGTAGTAAGGGAAATAACTAAAGAATAAATGTGTGACGTTTGCCGTCAAGAGTTATGTTTGGTAGAACAGAAGAGGAGAAAAAGTTAGATAATTCAAACTTAACTATTTGGCATTCACTCGGATCAGTTGTCTCCCATTCAAGTGTTTTAGTATCTCTGAAATAATTCATAGTTACGTATAATAATAACATGTACGCAGTGCGGCAGATTTTGGCCTAATCAAATGTCCGTTATATCAATAATCGTAATAACTTTTTTTCATAAAATACTTTGTTTCTTTGTTTCTTTAACTGACATAACCAATGCAAACACCCATATACTTGTTGGCATAAAGGAACTAGATGATTATTAAACGGGACATTTCGAGACTGAGTTCATTTACACTGTAAGTGTATAATTTTTATTTGTGATATTAACTAACATGTAAGATGTATTGCATATGATTCCCAGACCCAATTTACTTGACTCTTCATTATATGAAAGACTTGTCAGACTCATTTCTAAGTAAAGTTTTATATAAATTACACAAATAAGAACTGACCTCTTTTCCGAGATGACCTCTGTACGTATTATAAAAATATATCTATAAATTATAATAGGATTATTATGCCGGAAACCAGCTGATAAGTGCTTTTTAAAACATACACGAATTAAGCAATACTTAACTAGGTACTGGATCTAAAATACACAATAAGTAATACTCGTACATAATCAATTTTACTGACAATCTGTATTAGTTAATTTAGTTAATTTTATGATAGATGTATACTCTTTTTGATATAAGCATGCATGTGTAAGATCTGTAATGCATATTGATTTCCATTATTGGATGTTTTTATAGAAACGTATTGTAAAATGTTGGAGGTTTACGCGATTACATAGTCAAGCTAAAAAGTAGTTAGTACATTTTAAGCATTATTTTTGGTGTCTTAGTTCGTAATTTAAAGTTTGTATTTTGAAAAGTAGTGAGATGCAAAACTGTGATTCATTAACACTCCTGATGATACTTATAGCTGTCTTGCAGTGTTCCGTCTTTAAAGTGGTAAACACATGTAACTTTATAGCGGGCCGGAACGATTGTCAAAGGAGAGCTATTGACATGACCCCGGCGTCGTCTGTAGACACCCAGGTTAAACTTTTGCGTTCAAGTTTAAGATATCTATGCAACCATCATTGGATATTAATGAAACTTCGTATGTGTGTTCACCATCATCAATGGAACACACAGAGACAAGAACGATAACACTGGATTGCATTTTGACAGAGTTATGACCATTTTTGGACTTAATTTTTCAGGTTAAAGTTTTTTATCAGGTAAGATATCTATGCAATCACTCATTTAATATGAATAAAACTTCACATGTGTGTTCACCATCATCGATGGAACACACAGAGACAAGAACCATAACTCAGGGTTGCATTTTTGGTAAAGTTATGGCCCTTTTGGATTAAATTTTTCGTCTGTAAACACCAGGTTAAGTTTTTGCGTTGAAGTTTTGGTGTTTGCCTCCAATCTCAATCTTTGCATGGGTGGTGATTTTTATCCTGTCGGGAGCTTTGTTGTCTTCTGACAATTCTTGTTATTATTATAAAAGCCGGCTGTTTCATACTTCTAAAGATGTGTCTCGTTTTATATAAGAATTACTATCGTGTTACTCATTGTATTGTCACTAAACAAACACACCGATATACACTACTTTTACAGACAGATAATTTATCTTCGGAATTAATCAGTTGTAACTGAGTAACATCGATATCCATTACCTATGATTGTTTACTTAATATTTGGTCAAAGGTATAATTAAAAGGGAATTTTCTCCTAAAGCGCCACATATACTACTTTTACGACAAGCAGTGAGAGTTACAGTACCAACATGCCACGAGAAAATATGATTAGTTTTACTTGATAGTATTTTGTTAATATCTTGACAATAACCCTGTTTACAGGAGTGTGTGTGTTCCATGATGGACGTATAAGTTTATATAATGTAAAACAACCACAATGGAGGTTATGGTATTTTTTTCCACCAAAATCTTATCTGCGAAAACGTGAAAATACTTCCAATTCTTATCTATCATTTTAAATATTTCTCTGTGAAAAGCTGTAATATTATACGACTCTTCGCCAGATCTAATTAAATACCGAAACCGTGTATGCTTCTTATGAGTTAGGAATAGAGCACATGCCAAAAAGTATGGAATTGCATCATTTTTGCCCGGTTTAATCAAATCAATATGACGTTTTATGGTAAAATTTTGATATTAAAGTGCTTTCCTATCGATACTTTCACTCCTTCGTGATTTATTCAAGCAGTTATTGTCATTTTATGCTACTTCTACTGAGAATACGTTCTATTTTGTGAAATCTATGCTTTTGTGCCAGTTTCAGTGCAATACAGACTAAACTTGGTTCAGAGTTAGTTATATATACACTGTTTGATTATTCATACATTTATCAGTAAAGTCTCTGAAACTTTAAGTGTTTTAATGCCCCGCCATTTTCGATTGGGGTGGGGTGGCATATAGTATCACCTTCTTGGACTTAGATTATTGTCAAGTAATTGGTATCCGCTCAATATCTCTTGAAGGATTGGATGGATTTGATTCATATTTGGTAGAAATATGTATGGTGATAAACTACAGCTCAAGTTCAATTTCCTGTCAAAATCTCTACATATAAATTAGGTAGTCTGGGCTCTGATTTGCTGATAGTTTCCGACCGCTAAAGTCTTTATTTATGGACCGATTTTGGCGAAATTTTATAGTTGGCTTAATACCAACAAGACCCAGGTCAAGTTCGACAATGGATGGAATTGGTGCATAATAATAAGTTGAGCTGGACTCTGATTGGCTGACGGTTTCCGACGTCTAAAATCTTTATTAATAGACCGATGTTGATGAAACTTGATATTTGGCTTAATTAATGTCTAGAATGTAGTTACAAAGCGAGGGCATCTAGACACATTTCTAGTTTCAATTTAATAGACTAATATATTTTAGCTCGATTGCGATGAAAGCTCAAAGCTTATATGAACCGCTCTCGAGTCCGCTTCCTAGGTAGAACCAGTACTGAGTATTGTTTTATAAGAGGCATCGGGTCGAGCTTGGGATCGAACCCTTAACCTCTGGCGTGAGCGGCCAACACTCTATCCATTACGCTGCCGCTTCCGTTTTTGAAACCTTTAAGAAATAGTGTGTGTTTCCGTTTACTTTTGCATCATTCTTACTAGATCTGGTGCATCTGCAGTAAACTGTAAATAAACACGCATCTAGAATCATTAACACGTGATAAATACGCATCTAGAGTCATTAACATGTGATAAATACGCATCTAAAATCATTAACACATGATAAATACGAATTTACAATCATTAACATGTTTTGTTTTTACCTCTGAATTGATGGTAAAAGTGCATCAGCCTTTTATGACACAGTACCGGTACAACGCTCTCGCGACACGATGACGTCAGCTTGTGTAGTTGTATTTTGGTAAACATCAGTCGTAGTATGTCCTTCATCTTGGATTTCTGAAATGAACAAAATCTATTTATGGAGTACACCATGACAATCATTATCTTATAACTTACAGTGAAATATGCATTTAGGTTTGAAGTTTTATGGAATTTTCTTCGCTAGTAACTTCGTACCGGCATAGATGTTAATGTACGTTCTCGTTCCTGGAGCGATTTCATTGGCTGAGGATGTAGGTCAACATCTACTGACGATTATAACGTTTTATGTAAATCACGTTCTAGTTTTAAAATCTGAGAGATTATATTTGCTGAGAAAGTAGGACGACATCTAAATTAATATATATATATCAGGAAATACAAGGCATTTTCCACGGAAACATCGAACGAATGCTTATGAAATTGGCAAAACTACCTTGTAACCAATCATTACCTTATATACATTTATATTTTTTTTCGGTACAAACAACACCCGCTTCCATAATATACTGCCACCACAACCAGATTTGATAATCAACAGTTTTATGGCGGGAGTTATGTGTAATTAATATAACACTGGAGGAGGCGAGCGATGAAGCTTCTTGCAAGATTCGTTACGCTTGGTGATGCATTGACTTTCTAAAAGTCGTCTCAAAAGAAATGTATTTTCGTTTGCCACTCTGTTGTAAATATATAACAAATATCTACGACGATGTAACCGTTTCGAATAAAGTAAATGAAACTGAAATTTGCCAAAATAAGCTGTTATGCCACATGGCGAAATATGAACTACACAGTTGTCTGGAAGCCGTATGATATCGAGCAGTAACCGTTTTTCGAAGTTTAAAGTGTGTCTTCTGTATATCGGGGTACGCTTATTGTCATAGTCTTGATTATTTTCGATGCTTGATTTTCTAAATTCTAAAATACTTATATGTTGACACTCTCTTCATTGAAAATTCAAACAATCGGAAAGTCTAGGCGATTTTCATAGTATTTATGCAGACTATCTAAATAATTATGTTTTTGCAATATTTTGATTTTGTGGTTGTTTAGCAGAGCTTGCTATTTAGGACGTATAGGGAAGATGCATGCAAACATAATCCCTGTTATTCAATTAAGAATGTAATGCGGTCGATATTGTTAGACTTGAAATAGGAAAAGTATTTGTACTATGAGTCGTGTATAACCATTTGAATTCATAATATCTTATATTTTGAAAAAAAAGTATCCTATTAAAGTTGTATAACAGATAAAGTAATTGAAATAAAACAAAAAAATAAGAAATAAAAATCTCTTTAAATTAAATCCTCTGCCATATATATTTCAGTATTTTGTACAGAATAAAGAGAACTTGTTAAGCATGTGGCAAATAGCTAACCCGCTGTCTGACATTTTATGTATTTATAAAAAAAATATCAAAGCAATTTCCTTTCAAATGGGGGCTTAAATAAGAAAGAACAGTTAGGTTAAGTTAAAATACATAATTGTCAGTTAATGGCATATACAGTTTTTATAACATTACTCCATATTTTGACGAAGATGTTGGTAATACAAAATTGGCGGGTTAGCAGTTCCATTCAGTATACATTCGAACATTATTTAACTACGAACCAATTTAACTCCCTGTCCAGGATAGTGTTAATGGTTGTGTTAAAGAAAAGGTCATCATCTCTTGTTGGTATTTAATTGGACCTTTACTTAAAGTAGTTAATGACGTCACTAAGTGATGTAACTAGATAGTTTAAAAGGCTGCACAGTTTAAAAAGGCTACAGTACTTAAGTATCTTTACGATATGTTCACTTAACTGTGTTCCAAAACGAATAATAAAAAAGAACATAATGGCTTTATTAAGTGTTTAGTCTGCGTACTAAGAATATTAACAAATATCAAAAGAACCATATCCATTAAAATTGCTTTTTGCATTAGATGTAGTGATCATATGAACTGTAAGAAGCAAGTCTATATTTGTGGTACATGTATGCTACAGCTGTAGTCACAAGACATAGGCTTACTATACCTAGTGACCGACCTAATCAATCACAAAACATTAGCTTACTATACCTAGTGACCGACCTAATCAATCACAAAACATTAGCTTACTATACCTAGTGACCGACCTAATCAATTACAAAACATTAGCTTACTGTACCTAGTGACCGACCTAATCAATCACAAAACATAAGCTTACTATACCTAGTGACCGACCTAATCAATTACAAAACATTAGCTTACTGTACCTAGTGACCGACCTAATCAATCACAAAACATAAGCTTACTATACCTAGTGACCGACCTAATCAATTACAAAACATTAGCTTACTGTACCTAGTGACCGACCTAATCAATCACAAAACATAAGCTTACTATACCTAGTGACCGACCTAATCAATTACAAAACATTAGCTTACTGTACCTAGTAACCGACCTAATTAATCACAAAACATTAGCTTACTATACCTAGTGACCGACCTAATCAATCACAAAACATTAGCTTACTATACCTAGTGACCGACCTAATCAATCACAAAACATAAGCTTATTATACCTAGTGACCGACCTAATCAATCACAAAACATAAGCTTATTATACCTAGTGACTGACCTAACCGACCTAATCAATCACAAAACATTAGCTTACTATACCTAGTGACCGAACTTATCAGTCACTGGCAATGTGTTGGTATGCAAATGAAACTTGCTTAATTCAATGATATGTAAATGAAGCATATGTGATGTGTACCGTATAACATGCATGCATGTTAAAGACAAAAGCCTGGAGCGCCAAACATAGGTTTTGATTTAATTTTGGTTCTCAATGATCGAGTTGACTTAGATGCCGTCCCAAGATCACTTGCTTCCCATCGCGAAGGTCGCGGGTTCGGGCCCAGATTGGTCCAAAAACTGTCACGTGAGAACGTTTCTGAAAGATGGTGGTTTTACTCCGATTCATGTAAAGATCTCTGACATGTTGATTGTCCACGTTTAAATAAGCACATAATTCTCAGAGAAAAAAAATCGTGTAAATAAGTTTCTCTTAAAAAACACAAAAAAAGCGCAAAAGAAATGCCATCCCACATCCTCAAAAAGAAGACATTTTGTAAAAGTAATAAAAATAACGCAGAAATTTCTTATCCAGAAATAATTTTTCAATTTAATTTGAGAGATTCCATAGCCCTCTTAATTGAGAAAACGTTTTAACAAAACGGCCTATGTATATGACAGGCTAGAAATCCCCAAGCTTAACACGAACGCCGCTTCCCATTATAAATATGGTATGTTTCTTGATGCCATTACACTAATTGGAAAACAAATAAAAACGGAGGAGAGAAAGGTGTTCATTGAAACTTTGAAATCAAATTAAAACGAGATCTCAGTGATCTCGCGAGACGTATAAGAATGATCATATAATTTAAAGGTACACCCGGCAATGTTAAAATTTTATCCATTATTCCACTTTAATTGTCAATCTCTACAATATAACCACACGGACAATTTAGAATTTATCGCCGACTCTATGGCAATTATTAATGCGATATTGTGAAAGTTTAGGATTTATCACCGAATCTTTAGCAATTCTTGATACGATTTGATAACATTGGTTTTAGATACAACAACTCATTTTTGTTAAAACAACTTTAAGATTTAAATGTTTCATAATCAGGGAATCTTCAGCAATTCTTGAAAACACATTACAAGTTCTATTATCATTGACATATCAAGTTTAAATGATGGAGGAAGACCTCAGAGGGAATTTAAGCAAAACCGTCGTCTTTCCACAAGTAGGTTGGAACTTTCTCACATAAAGTTTTTGGGTCAACTTTATCTCAGCGTTCATATGTTAATTGTCATATGAGATGAAAGTGTCTTTAACCGCTCACTCGATCACGTGCCGCTCCGGTTTAACAGAGTAAACTAACGAAAGGACAAAACAACACTTCCGCTGTATAATACAATTCAATTTTGTTTTAAAATAAATGAAAACATGGGGTCATCCGTGACCGATTGATCTAGGGTGTGGTCTCAATATCACTTAGCTGTCACTGCTGAGGTTCGAGTCATACTCAGTCAAAAAACTTTATGTGCTAGTTAATCGTGGAAGCACGTTAGTTCTACTTGAGGTCTTCCCCCCCCCCCCCCCCCCACCCACCCACACACACACACACACACACACACACACACACACCATAAGTAAAACTGGATATGTCATGTATGACATGAAATATGTTGATTTCCCGTTAAACCGCATTCCAAAAAAAAAAAAAAAAAATTAAATTATTAATAAACAAACATGCCGCAACAACACAAACATTAATAATTTAACATAAGAATATATTGGATTCAAGTAAGTTGAATGTCAATGCTGTCGTCACAATTGTTGTTTTTTTATTTTAACTGTATTGGGTATTGTACTGTATCTCAAAGTATTTTATATGTTTATGGGTTTTTCAACGTGAACACTTCCGTGTCACTAATACTGCAACTAACCAGAAATCCGTGCTGTCAGGGTGATTGAGTTTCCTCATCCAATAAAACAAATTTTGACACGCAATTTTAATAAAAATAACACTTTGTTTTTAGGAGTGCGCTACTCTGTCACATTTAAAAGCTTTAATTGCTGAAAAGAAAACTCGATATCATTTTTTTATAAAAGAGATTGCGTGCTGCGGAAGGCACTGAACTTTGACTAAAATTACAATATTATGGAACTGATACGAAACCGGATTCCCTGCTAACTGTCAAATTGTCTCAACTTGAAGATTTTGGACCAAGCTGTGATTGCACCCACCGTACCGCCGAGGCGAGAGATAAGTGGTCATAAGACGACCATGCCTTAGGTCACTTGACCACGAATAATCCTAGATTTTAATGACAATGACAAGCTGAGAAAAAAGTTGTTCAAACTGGTAATAACCTCATGAACAAACTCAATCAAATCAAGTCTGCTCATTTATTTACTTGGACCCGTTCTGTATTCACTTTTGTCAGATATCATACCAACATTATTATAGGATTATATTCATTTATTCTGTTTTTATGCATGTGTAAAGAATGCCGAATCACGCACAAATCTGACAAAGTCCTTCGGGTTTTATTTGATATGTGCGTGATTCGACATTCTTAAAACGTGCATAAAAACAGAAAAAAATACATTTGATCCTTATACTTCCACAGCTGATGATGATATATATATTTAATTCGCTCAGACTCCTCAAGTAAATGGAAATTTAAACTATACGCTGCCGCAAAATAAACGCGTAGGAATAAATCACTTTTGTCCTGGATGACATTGAATTCACTAGATCTAATATCCAATATTATCATAATGGTTAGTGTTTCCATTATCAGCTTAACTCTGCAACAAAGTTTCGTTTATTGTCAAATGACAAAATAATTTGAGGTGAAAAAATTCAACACCCGCCTTTTATCTCCCGATTTGGACAAATAAAAAGTCGGTAATTCAAGGAAATATCTACACAGTATAGAAGTTAACGTCATTGTTGAGGTTTTGTCTACACAAATGTTAAATGTGTCGACATTTACCAAGGTCATATAAATCCACGCTAAGGAATTGATGAAGAATCCGAATTTTGAACGTTTCACACGACTTTTACTTGCACGGTTTGTGTATTTACATTGTCTCACGATCGTCTGCTTCTGAACTTCACCTACATGTTTTCATATGTTGTGTTGTTAAATTGAAATCTGCGTAGAACCGCGATGCACGTCATTTCCGTTCTTATAATATTAAACATTCCATCAAAATGTCGATGCTCCTTTGTTTATACGAGAAATGTCAAAAATAGTCCGGCGCCAGAGTTTTAATCGAAAAATAAAAGTCTGTAAAAATTGATGATGAAAATGCTTTAAACACATATATGATAGTAAGCTTGGAATAACAATGAAATATGGAATCGCTGACAATTGCAAGTTTTAATCAACTGAAGAATTGTTTGCTACCTATATTGATTTGTTGCCTGTGTAAATCTTCAAGTCATAGTGATATGTTATATTTTTGGTACATGGCGTTCCAGTCGTAATGAACTTATCAACACATTAACGAACTTTAGTGACTGTTTTTAATGCGTTGCGCATTTAGGATTGAAAGCCGAATTTTGAGTTTTAATCGGGTGATGAATACATTAGGCTAGTTTAATGTTGCCGAGAAGCCCTCCCTGCCGAGAAGCCCTCCCTGCCGAGAAGCCTTCGGGCCTCTTGGCAACATTAAACTAGCTTAATGCTTTTCATCACCCGATGAAAACTTTAAATTCAGCTTTTAATCCTTATATTAACATTGTATTATTCAGCTATTTTATATAAAGCTATTGCGTTAGTTTTGTCATTTTTATGTTTAAAAGCAAATTATACGCATTAAACCGCAAAGCCAATGTCGACGTTGTCAACATCCTGATAAGGGCACGTATTTAGGACAACTTAGGCAAACGTCACGTGAAACTAATGGCAACGTGACGTCTCACCAGCAAAACAAAATCGTGAATTCAATGAAATGCAAACTGGTTCTTTTTAGCTCCGCCCAGCTGCAAGTGTTTTTATTGGCAAATGAAATGTAGTAAATCTATATAGTTCATTTAGGCCGATTGCAGTGGGAATGTAAATAATTAATCTTAGTAAAACACCCACAACCTTATGGTAACGCTTTTACACACTATGGGAAGTAATTCGCAATATAATTAAGCATATCCCTTAGTTAATACTTACTAAATGTTTTTGTTTTATTTTTAATTTAACCGGAAAAACAAATTGACCATACGCTATGTGCTTATCAGAAATTTAAAAGTAAGTGGGATAGTGGATAGTTTCTATATATATATAAATAAATTTATAAAAGAAACAATTCATTACTAAATTTAATATATATATAAACGACTAAATCTTAGGCCTATTGCTCGTTTTACTGATTGTATTCAAATGCGTTGCTCATTCGAGGTAATGCGATAAGCAGCATTCCTAACGCACCACAGCACCGGTTTAGGCGGAGTTCTCATTTCCAAGCAACACTGAATAAACCCCGTGAATATAATCAAGGAACTGTATAAGTCCTTGATGTAATATACCAAAAAATAAAATGACAACGCCGTGTCAAATACGAAACAATGAAAACAGATTATGTATTGATCGGTGAATGTTAAACACCTTGCAGTCTCCGCAGCAAAGGAACTTTTCACACCCAAAATATATTGATCAGAATTTGTCCAGCCGAGGAACCGCAGTTTCCGCAGATAACAAAAAGCTGTGTTGACCTTGGGTTGTTCCGTTCTGTTAAAGGTACACACTAGTCTACGTATAGAACCTGATATCTCCCGAATCAGGGTTATAACCCCGAAAGAAAGAGCAATGATTTCTATGCCTGTTCCACAATTCATAGCTACTACACTATGATGCCATTCAAACTTTCATTGGAGCAACTGACGACCAATCAGCGTGCTCGTAACAATGGCTATTAACGGACCCAATCGGGAGAGCTGGGTTCGTTTTATAGACTAGGGGCACACGGAAATGTTAAAATCAAAGTTTACTCATGTTCACAACTATTAGCGTACAACCGTATAAATATATTGAAGTAATACTATCTTAAACGTCAAATGTTAATTTTCCTTGTCGGTTTCCTGTGTAGAACCACTGCTGAGTTTTGTTTTGAGATGCAGCTGGTCGAGCTGGGGATCGAACCCGCAACCTCTAGCGTAAGTGGTTAACATCCACTACTCTACTGCTCTCCTCTTTAACTCGCCGGGACGAAGTTTAAGTTTTAGTTTTGGTGATTGCCTCCAATCTCAATAGTTTCATGGGTGGTGAGTTTTATCCCATAGGCGAGCTTTGATGTCTTCTGACAACTCTTGTTTAAGAAGTTGATAAAACAAGAAGTGTCACGATGGTTCAAACAATATTAATAAATTATTTAAAAAAATATTATTGATATTTTTTCGATTTTATTTTCTACTAAATACTAATAGAAATAAAAATGCGACCAAGAAAATGTGAAATACAATTCAATAATTTAGCCTTAGAATAATTGTGCGTGCTTTCCACAATAGAAATAAAATTAAGTCAGTAGACATTCTTAGGTAGTCTAACGTCATACTTGTATGCTCTAGATTTTAGGAATGGTTTAGATAGAAAAAATACCTAAATTGCCAGTTGTCCCTTTAAGGCAAAGACAATGAAATACGTTTTCCAAGGGAACCCGACTGATGTTTCTTGTCTACAAAGATACATTGCATAAAACTTCTTTTTTATATTTAATTGAATATCTGTTAAGACTGCAATGTTTAAAGTAATAAATATTCCTTAATGGTGGAACTACATTATTGTATACGGCATGCAATGTTTGGAGAACTCGGTCGCCATTTTCTTTTGTAGACAAATAGGATTTTTTCGGTAATTAACATTTATTACAGCATGTGGAACACGATCGAAGCCTCTGTAGAAATTGCATTGTTAGCCCGCCATTGTTAGTATGTCACTATTATCCTGCCATTAGTATCCTGCCATTGTTAACCTGACATTGTTATCCGCCATCGTTAGCCTATCATTGTTATCCGCAATTGTTATCCGTCATCGTTTGCCTATCATTGTTATCCGCCCTTGTTATCCGCCATTGTTATTCTATCATTGTTATCTGCCATCGTTAGCCTACCAGTGTTATCCTACCACTGTTTTCCTGCCATTGTTATCCGCCATTGTTAGCCTGTCATTGTTACCCTGCCATTGTTATCCTATCATTGTTATCCGCCATTGTTATCCCCCATCGTTAGCCTGTCATTGTTATCCTATCATTGTTATCCGCCATCGTTAGCCTGTCATTGTTATCCTATCATTGTTATCTGCCATCGTTAGCCTGCAATTGTTAACCTGTCATTGTTATCCGCCATCGTTATCCTGCCATTGTTAGCCTGCAATTGTTAACCTGTCATTGTTATCCGCCATCGTTAGCCTGCCATTGTTAACCTATCATTGTTATCCACCATCGTTAGCCTGCCATTGTTAACCTGTCATTGTTATCCGCCATCGTTAGCCTGCCATTGTTAACCTGTCAGTCTAAGTACAGCATTTTGGTGATTTTTTTTTCAGATTGATAGAAGCAAGATTAGTATTCTATCAAATTTTGAAAATAACAAGCATAATTTAATGCATAAAATATCAGAAGTACAGACACTACCACTGCGGTTTCCGTTATCACGTACGTACTTATACGTCATGGCGGATGGTCAATATTGTCACTGTTGCCTCTCAACAGAGAAATGCCAATCCGCCAATCATGCTTCCGTGACAGCAACACTGTGTACAGTTTTATATAATAAACTAACGCACTCACTTTCCCAATTACTTACATCCACTTCAAATTTACAGACGTTAGACGCATTATATGGTGCACCAGGTCTGTCAAATTAAGAACTTCTATATAATTCCTTGGTCAAATGAATTGAGAGGGATGTTTTGGTACGATTGTGGCTGTATTTGCTCTGCGATAATTGATTTTTTTCCAGTTCATTGTAAGTTAACCATTCAGCAATAACAAACGTTAATATGTTCTAAGAAAGAAGCACCATAGTATTTATTTTTGGAAATTAATATATTCTGAGACATCGATAAATTCATCAAACGGGTCTAGGAAAAATCTTGTTGTTTGACATAAAGTTGCACAGAAGCCAACATGTTGCAAAAATTGTAGAATTTAATTTTGTGTTTCAATATTTGCTCGTATTGATGAGTTCTTTATCTATAAAAATTCAATTTGGCTTTCTCATTCCCTGAATAGCACGGAGCGTATTCGATGTTGAAACATTGATTTATATGCCATATTCCTTTTATGCGCATGGACAGATTCGATAAAACCGAGAATGTTAGTTTCTATTCTTGGTTGCATTTTTGTTTTCTAGGGAGCCGATTTTATTTAATGCTTCTTGACGAATTGTAGAGATTGCTCAGTGGATTATTTATGATAATCCACTGTTTGTTCTTGAATATTTATTTTTTAAAAAAAGAATTTATTATTAAAAAGGTACTTGTCGTTTCTCTATGATACATAAACTGTTCAAGTTAGATGTACTTCTCGGCTATAACCGCGTTAACAACTTACTATAAACTTGATTTCCTATGCAAATAATTTCTACAAAGCCTACGTATTGCTGAAATATTACCAGAATATTTGTCACCGATATATCATATCTACAATTATAAACCGAAACGCTAAATATGGAAGCAAATCAATTATACAATACAAGCGATCCTCACATACTTCAAAGCAGTGCTAAATTCCAGAGACCCGTGTTATAACGTTGGATTTGATGTTAAATCCTCTGAAGTCTTTACATCGATATATCATCAGTGTCGTTACCAGACATTCAAAATCGAGCAGGCCATTTCTCTGTCTGAACTATACAATTTTAAGTACTTAAAGGAGACCAAAATTTCCACTTTTACGTCAGTTTTTGTGTTTTTCATGCAAATGCTACCCGAGACAGAATGCAATAGTCATATGATAAATTTAAAAGGGCTGGGGATACTATGACATTTGACTACACGGTAAAATATTTAAAAAGTTCAGTTTTCTTACAATGTGTCAATGCAAAAACCATGTTTTAATGTTTTGTGTGTGAGGGGGGTGGGGGGGGGTGTAACATATGAAAATATCGATGGAGGCAACTGCCTCCGCCTGCTACAGCGCTGATATATCAAACTTAACAATCATAAACTGAAAAGCTAAATATGAAAACAAAGCAATTGTATAATGCAATCATTCCGCTCGTATTTCAAAGCTGTGCAGTTCCACAGAGAACCATGCAATTACATTGGTTGTGATGTTAAATCTGCGTCAATCTCAGAGCTTCCAGTTCCTGTAATTGACAAGTTATTGAACAGCTATTGAAAACAACAATTGATTACGTGGAAAAACAAAACACACACAAACACGTGATGGCGTGCACATGTACATTGATGGCGGATAATTTTTGACAAACAGATACGAATAAAGTATGTACATGTTGTAGTGTAATGTATCTTGGTTTGAAATATTGATTCTGAGGGGCTATAACTACTTGTTGAGTCAGAAGAGCAAATGCTGACATAGCATAAACTACAATAAGACATTACCGGTGTTTGACAAATAACGGACGTGAAAATGGGAGGGAGTGTCACAGCACAGTCTTTAAACATAAACAAGCTGGTCAGCACACCAGTCTTTTGCATTGTTATAAGCAGATACATGGCTGCAAACATACTTTAAAAAAGCAACATTTTATGTTGATTTTTACCGTGGAAATCCATGATAATATTTTATATAGAACAAAAATCAACGGTATGATAATAAAAGATCTCAGTTGACGCCCTGGTATTTTCCCGCTCAAAATACAGACGTTGTTGAGACATTACCGCAGTAAAAACTTTGTAGATTCTGCGGTCGAAGATGAAATGCTCTTGTTATTGAGCTGTGAACGTTATAATCAGTTAGGGACTCAGATGCATCATTTAACCTTATCTGTTTAATTAAACATTTAATGAAATGATGATAAAATTAAACATTTGATTTGTTAAATACAAACTCTTCAGTAGTTTTCATGATAAACATTATGTTTGTTTTGTTGTAAATTTATAGATGTTTTGTAATAAACGAGTCCGATTATATCGGTTTTTGCTCCAAGAAGGCGTGCAAAACGATTCAAATTTAGATTAAATGTTTCTGTTGTTGCAATACAGTTAATTGGTTGTGTTTGTTTATAATTGTGTTTTGTGAACAAGGTTTGGGAATACAGTATATGGAAATACTCGTGCTACGAATCACGTTTGCACGAAGACTCACTTTGGTCAATATTAATTTCAATATTGACGATTGTACAATGTAATCATTAGAAAGCTGTGATTCGTACCCGTGCAATAGAGCCTCACATACTGATGTACATAATAGAGACCGTGGTCTAGTGGTAGAGCACCGAACCCATGATCGGAGGGTCGTGTGTTCGATCCTCCGCCACGGCTATGTGTGGTGTCCTTGAACAAGACACTTTTTTCGCATATGCTTTGTACTGGTTATACCCAGGAAGACTTTGAGCGTGATTTGTCTAAGTTGTAAGAACTTGTTTCACAATCGAAGTAAAATAAATAAGTTAAACTAGTGATACTAAAACAGTAATTAAGGAATAAAACAGAAAATGATAACATTATCATTCATTTTTAAAATTACCTTTTTTCCTTAATTTTATTATATTTCAATTAAAATACCAACATCCCCTGCCCTGGTAGAGATAATTTCTGGACGTGACTATCGTTAAGGTACTGTATTGTCTACCTGTCTGACACCAACATCACAGAGTGCAAAAAATAGAACAAGTGCTAGAGTGATGCATATGTACATGTACATTTATCGTATTTCTCAAGATCTTTTGATTTTTAGAAGTGTACATATTTTGCGAATATATCTGTACACTACAGTAATCTGATAGTATGTCATACATAAACAAAATTATTATATAGAAATGATTTGAAGCGTTTCTAGAATTATATAAAACCTATCTCATTACAATGATGTAGCCTTTATATCGCTGTTGGGGTTTCCGAATGTAGTGGCCACTTTGCGATTTGGCCATTCAAAATAAAAAAAAGTCAAAATCTAAAATATTAAGAAGAAAAACGTGTGTATGCATGATCGATTCACAAGAATACAGATGAAGCTGGGTTTTTTTATTCAGACATGGCGGAAGCTCGTCAGTATGTGACAGGAGTTATGATTACAATGTGGCTGGCACGCACTGTCCAACTTTAGGTTATAGCGATGTAAACATTATTTACTGCCAGCATCTGTATTATGTTGTTGACAATATATCTAATGGCTTTATGGCACTCTTTAGTTGTAATCCGATATATTAGCGAAAATTCACTTTGATTAGTGGTAATATAAAGGTTTAATATGGCGGAAACTGCCAGCGTTCATGATTAAACCTGATGGATTTCTGACTTTTTAAGATATGTTTCATCACGCATCAAAGAGCACAAAACTTAGCGTCTTCCTTCGTCTGCTGAAAGCAAATTGGAAAAAATGTAGAATACAATACCGTGTTTATATCACTTACGACGTCCTTGATTTTATGTCCTCTTTAATGTTTATTTTCATTTGATGTACCTATTTTACATAATGTTTGTTTTACGTCTGGGATGGAAATGATGTTAATGAAGTCATTGATGTGCCCTGTGATCCACTGCGCCAATAATCTAATGTGCCATTCTTTATCGGGATATGACATCGCTAATACCATGGTATTCGCAGAAGACAAATTTGATTTTTATTCCATTGTTAGGTGACATGACCGCATGTCGCTATTTTTCAAACTATGTTATAGAACGCATCATGTGATTGTATACCAGTAAAAGATCGGTCGTTGTTTACTTTAGTTTTTTTTATTAATTTCACAATAATTACAGCATTGTTGTTTTGTTTTTTTAATTTGCCATTCTATTAAATTTAAGTTAATACATTTAATTGGACATAAAAAAAAATTTCAATAAAAATGTTTACTCTGTGCGGTTTTCAAATCTTCAGCAAAGAATGCCATGCACTTGCACATGCATACACATGCAAACACTGATATCTGTGCATGCATATACACATTAGTGCAGCATTCGCAGCAGCAGGCAGAAATCTGCTTAATTCAGTGCGATTTAGTGTAACTTGCAGGTAGACAAATATATATATGTTGTTTGAAAGTCACTCCTACAATTATACCTACCGGGGCAGAGAACATTGGAGCTTTAAGGTGTTTGATACAAATGTCACAGAATAATATCATACTCGAATCATGCATTACGATAACGACAGAAAAAGTCTACAAGCTTCATGTAGCATCTGAAGGCTAGTCTATTCCAGTCCTTGATATTTCCCCAATCAGGTATATTTACTGTCAATGAAACAAAAAAAAACAGGGAATCCTATGCCTGTCCCACAATTCACAGCTATCAAGCGCTTACTAAACTGACGCCATTCAAATTGACCAATCAACGTCCTGAACTATGCTTAAATCTCATTGCTTTGTAACGGACCCAATCTGGAGAGCTAAATGACCAACGTCATTGGAAAATCGATTGGTGCCGTATTTCAAAACTCGTAATGAACTACAGTGCAACAAACCCTATTCTTCCGGCTTTTGAGGCGATTGACCTGATAAAACCTGATAAAACCTGATAAATCCTCACGTTATTCAATCAATCGCTTCACTATAATTACTTCTCGAGATGCTTGTGCTAGCAATAAAAAGAATAGTTCTGGTATTAACGTGTCATATGTTATAGAATTATGACAATATGCATATGTAAAACTCGGAGAGTACTAATGAGTATACGTTACTATAGTAACAATTAGTACAAGTAACATATATTGAACATTTACAGGGTAAGTTTCCGTTTTATCAATGGGATTAGTGCAATCAGAATGGTTATAAGAATACGTTTATCTCGTAACATTTAAATTTTATTCAAATGATTTAAAAACAAATGTTTAAAAATGGCTTTTGAACAGACAAATACAATTTAATGAAACATTTTTCATGACTGAACTCTTGTAACAAGATTATAGCTAGGAAACAGTAAATATAAACAAAAATCATCAGAACCGTGATATTGGTTGTGGAATTTGTGTTTGCTGTCTATGTAAGATAACGTCCAGGTGTTGCAGAACTTTATTTACTTTCCATTCCCTCGAATATCTCGGTAAATAATTACGATTTCATTAACACCTCATTACCATATACTGGGAAATGTTGTCGGCTTTTTATATCATTGCATATTCAACACCAGGTCCGTTTTCTCAACGCGTCTTCAAGTCAAATTTCTATGGTGTTATTACATTTTCTGTTAAAAAAATCTAACCTGATCAACAGCTTTAGATTACATCTTAACTGCCCAATGATAATCTAAACTTGATGCATACGATTGGTTTTGAAATAAGAAAATGATATGAAAATGTTTAAACCTGAGTTAATTGATTTATTTTACATTTCAAATACCCTATGAATGTTGATCAATGTTAAGAATAGAATGTACATGTAATAAAGTATGAATTTCGTCAGTTATTAGTTTATTTAACTACAGGAGTTGATTGTTGCCATTATCGTCTCTTTTAATAAAGTTACAGTTCTAAGTAAGATCCACATATGCCTGCGGTCAAGGATTCAATAACTCTTCACTTTTCGTAAGGTGACATTGATAAGTAAGACCCACATAGCACATGACTCACGATGCAATAAGTCTACACTTTTCGTAAAGTGGCGTGCATAAGTAAGACCCGCGTAGCGTATGATTTACGATACAACAAATCTACACTTTTTGCATAAGTAAGACCCGCGTAGCGCATGACTCACGATGCAATAAATCTACACTTTTCGTAAAGTGGCATGCATAAGTAAGACCCGCGTAGCGCACGACTCACGATGCAGTAAATCTACTTTTCATAAAGTGGCATGCATAAGTAAGACCCACGTAGGGCACGACTCACGATGCAATAAATCTACTTTCCGTAAAGTGGCACGATAAGTAAGACCCGCGTAGCGCATGACTCACGATGCAATAAATCTACTTTCCGTAAAGTGGCGTGTATAAGTAAGACCCGCGTAGCGCATGACTCACGATGCAATAAATCTACGTTTCGTAAAGTGGCGTGCATAAGTAAGACCCATGTAGGGCATGACTCACGATGCAATAAATCTACACTTTTCGTAAAGTGGCGTGAATAAGTAAGACCCGCGTAGGGCATGACTCACGATGCAATAAATCTACACTTTTCGTAAAGTGGCGTGCATAAGTAAGACCCGCGTAGGGCATGACTCACGATGCACTAAATCTACACTTTTTGCATAAGTAAGACCCATGTAGGGCATGACTCACGATGCAATAAATCTACACTTTTTGTAAAGTGGCGTGTTTAAGTAAGACCCGCGTAGCGCACGACTCGCGATGTAATAAATCTACACCTTTTCGTAAAGTGGCATGTTAAAGTAAATATACGTGTGTTGTTGTTTGTTGCTATTGTTGATATTATAGTTGCTGTTATATAAGTGCGGCTCACTTTACACTTTATATATATAAAAGAACTTAATGAGATTGATCTCTGGTTGTGATCCTCTTCATATTGTCCACATATTATTTTGTAGTTATATATGAAAAACAAAATGTTTATCGTAAATCCAAGCGTTTCTAATTTTATGGAATAAAATAATAATAATTTGCTAATATTTACATATAATGGTGTTGCATATGCGCCCGGTTAATCTTAGTTTGTAGCCCGTCTGACTATCAATCCAGGGGTCGTGAGTTCAAATCCCTGGCCGACCATAGTCTCCGTGATGATTGATATACATAATTTCGTACCATTCTCATTAGCATCTGTCTCTCGTTGCTGACTTGAGTGGGAAAGTTTTCAGTTACTAACGGAAATGGGTAAGCTCGAGTGCTGGTTAACATTCCGGAATTCAAGGTAGGGGTGGTTAATTTATACTAATTTATTTTAGCTCGATTGCGATGAAAGCTCAGAGCTGATATTAACCGCTCTCGAGTCAGCTTCCTGGGTAGAACCAGTACTGAGTGTTGTTTTGTGAAAGCATCGGGTCGACCGGGGGACCGAACCCGCAACCTCTGGCGTGAGTGACAAACACTATATCCATTACAATCTTCCCCCCCCCCCCCCCACAAAAGAGTGGTTAGGTTTACTGATCGTCTGTTATCCCTCGATGGCATAAAAATGACGCTTGGTATTCAAACAAATAAATTAATCAGTCTTGTTACGCAAGTAGTAACCGATATCGGCCCGATATTTCAAATCTTAGATAGTAAGCATGTACTGTAAGATAATTATTTATTTTACATGATGAGATTAATTGAACAATTATTTTTGTATAGCTCGACATCATCCCCACACATGTATTATAAACGATACAACAAAATCCGATTCACTTATCTTTTTTTTTTTTTACTTAATTTTAATTAGGACTAGATACAGTTTTCTCATCCTCAAACAACAATGTCCAGTATTTGTACGCTGTTTAATTTGCTGTTTGTAATTAGTTGTACTATTTGATTCCAATAATATAATTTGCATATTGACATATTGTTCTGACACAGCTTTGTGAATAAAGGCATGGTGATATTTTTCTCTCATATGTTATAAAAAGGCCTTATCACTATTACTTATAGTA
Source organism: Panopea generosa (assembly GCA_029582155.1). NCBI lineage: Eukaryota > Metazoa > Mollusca > Bivalvia > Adapedonta > Hiatellidae > Panopea > Panopea generosa. The sequence continues at coordinate 7,716,505 of CM055900.1, forward strand.
TTATAAGCTAGTCACCGACGATTCCCACCAATGAATAATTATATTATCCCTTGACGGTCGTGAAATACCGAACTTAAAGTTGGCGATACAAACGCTATATATCATAAACGCAAATTTGCATTCTGGGAAATCAATTAGATAGTTTATATGTCCTCAATGCAAGAGTTAACAACAAACGTATCATCTGTAAATTAATTATAATTTATATATCAAGAGTAAACGAAACACTAATCATACCCGTTAATACTTTTAATCTAAAAGATAACAAAGCATAACATACCTGATGATAAATCCTCTGTTAAAAAAAAACACGCGTGTTTATAAAATTCTTTGTAAACTAACCTTCCCTGTAACTAAAGTGGGAAGTTATGATCAATATTCACAGATTCCGCTGTAACAATCCGTGTAGCGGAGAATTAAGTACCAACTAAATACTTCCAAATAAGTTTGATTTATTTTCTCAATGGAATTATTCCGTCAGTAACGGAATAACACAAGTCTTGTATACACTTTTATGTTTTTCCCATACGATATAAATGCCTGTTTTCCCAATGGAATTGTAAATTCCCTCCTCTTCTTTGATTAACAAGTCCAGCCGCAGTTTCCCATTATTTCATAAGCTTAGAATACGATTTCATTTCTCTTTTCTTTACAAGGGGCGTATATATTGTCCTTTTTTTCACTCTCTCGTAAAATCAGCTTCACAAGGCTAGGTTGCGTTTTGTTATCATTGCCTCAGTATCTGCTCCTGGCGTTAATAGCAGATGCAATTTCCAATCCGTTTGATGCGTGTACGTTGAATTGTTCAATAGAAGTGCTGCCGTATGTATTAATAAAACAAAAAAAATCCTGATTTCAATATAGATGGATTCTCCAGTGTGGTGGATTCGAGATCAGGGTCTTTAAAGGTTTCGAGATAAGGGATTGTAACGTGTTTTTTTTTAGATAAGGGTCTGAAATGTAGTTACAAATGATAATGTGGACATCGATTAAAAGGGACCAGATGTATTATGGTTAATGTTTATATCAGCGAAATTAAGGGGTCCTACAAGGCCGAGTGGCTGACGGACCGTCTCAATCTCACTTACCTCTCACTGCTACGGTCGTCGGTTCGAGTCCCACTCGCTTAAAAGATCTTATGTGAGAAAGGTTGCTAGTTACTTGCAGAAGGACAGTGGTTCTACTCAGATTCATTCTTAGATACTCATCCCCCAATGAAACTGGATATGCGATACATAACCTGAAATGTGTTGAAAATGGCGTTGAAAGAAAATATACTTTTTGTCGTCTTAATGATATTGAAGGCTGGCGTCATTTTATTTTAACGGCTTTAGTAAAAATTTATTACATACTTTGTTTTATAGTATTATCTTCATCCAAGTATGTATGTCATTATGCCTTATTCAAAGATTTGACAACACGCAATGATGTATTTGTGGTAGACATATTCTATAATTGGCTTCAATTAGAGGGTTTAAACAATTCAGTGTGTGGTAGAATATGGATTCACTTACTTTTTTAGCTCGTCCAAATTAATTGCTTTTAATTAATTAGACTGTTATGTACAACTGTATTAAGTTGTGCCAGATGAATGATTTCCTGTAAAATATATTCATGTATATATATTTATGTAAACACTGTATCGATGAACTGTGTATTACATACAATTATGTATGTTCTGTTCTGTCTTATTTAACCGAAATTAGTAAAACGGACCCATCTCTCCGCGATTGGGTCTGTTAAATAGCGATGTTGGGGAAGCCTCATTTGAGCACGTTGATAGGTCAGTTGCTTCAACCGGAAGTTCGGATGACGTCAATGTATGGCATTCAATTGCTATGAAATGTGGGACAGGTATAGAATTCCATGTTTTTTCCATCGGGGGTTGATAGACCTGACTCGTGAAATATCGGGTTCTGTGATATACTTAACTGAAAGCATTCTATATTAATTTACACTAAATTTGTTTTTAATATAAAACTTCTTCTTGCCAATAAATCTCTCAAATACTTTGATGTTTTGGATATTATTATTCGCATGTACTAGGACTTTCTGATGTGACAGGCAAAATAAAGTGAAAATAAAATTACGCTATTCTTTAATTCTTGTTTATCTCTGTAACAGATAGCATTTGCTTTTCCCAAAATCGTTCTTTCATTGCGCTTTTTTTTTTGCAAAAATGTTTTCGTTATTATGCCTTATTCAAAGATTTGACTACACGCAATGATGCAGTTGTAGTAGACGTATTCTGTAATGAGTTTCAATAAGAAGGTCCGGAATCAGAAATCTCTTATAGAATTTAACTCGCCGAATATGGTTGTTGTAGATTGGACGGTGGGTTTACGATGTACAATATAATCACCAGAGTGGGTGTTATCGTTATAGGAAATACCACAATTTTTATGTTCTTCCGGTTTCATGTAGCGTTTTGATAAAAGAAAAAGATATATTCAAGGATATTTATTCAAGTATTTTTATGGAAAATATTTTTTTACCAGGTTTTTCAAAGTTGAAAACCTGGTTGTCGGCGGGCGGGCGGATGGACGGCGTCAAGTTTTTTTTTCGTTTCTGTTCAATAACTACGGTATTTTTCATCGGAGCTGAACCAAACTTACACAAAGTGTGTACCTCTATAAATTCTAGGCCAAGTTCGATAACCAGCCAATACGGACGATTATCTTCAGAGTTATGGCCCTTTAATAAGTAAAAAATGCTAAAATTGTCCGTTTCCGCTCAATAACTAGAGTAACTATTCTTTATCAGAACTAAAGCAAACTTACACAAAGTATGAATCTCTATAAAATCTAGGCCAAGTTCAATATTCAGCCAATTCAGACTATTATCTTTAGAGTTATGACCCATTAATTAGTCAAAAATTCTAAAATTTACCGTTCCCGCTCAATAACTAGATTATTCTTTATCTTAACTGAAGACAACTTACGCAAAGTGTGTATCTCTATAAAATCTGAGCTAATTTCGATAATCAGCCAATTCTGACTATTATCTTCAGAGTTATGGCCCTTTTATTAGTCAAAAATGCTAAAATTGATTGTTTCCGCAACCTAACTTATACAATTTTTCTAGCGGTAAAGTAAAAATAATATTTTTTCTTCTGTTATTTTAATGAAGATACTTAAAAAGTTTGGATTGATGTATTGATATATTTTAATATGAAACTCCATTAACATGCACATTTTTATCTTGAAAATGGTATGCGGTGCCCTTGCTCAACCGATAGCCATGAGGCAAAAAAAATTATAAAAAACACAAATGATTTATTAGAGAAATGTACAGGTGAGTTTAAAATTTTTAAAACACAGCTGAATTTCTCATAATGTTTGATGCATTTTGTAATATATTTGTAGAATCAAACATCGTGTTTAAGAAATTGTTACTATCAGTTGAGCATGTGTGACTTACTTCCTTTCGGTGGGCATTGGAAACAATACAATACCACCACTAACGCCTCAACGCAAAATGTGAAAATATTGATGTATTATTTTATGAATGTGCATGTTTGTTTCCGAGTATCATCACATTACATTTTTTATAATATGAATTACGGAAGTAATATTTTAGCCAAACAACCAGTGAATCGCACAGAAACAAAAGAAAAACTTTATTTCATGCTTTTTTAACAAAACTGTTGCATCAATGTTTTACAAATAAAATTTTTTTTGAATTGTATGCTTTTTTATTTTCTGCTTCAATGTACATAAAGTTCTGGCATGAAATAGAATTATAGTTACAGAATAGCTTAAATGTTTGAAAAACCTAGTTTCTTGTCCACGTCTCTTGTCGGAAAATAATTGACGACTGGCATTTCACGTAGCTTTACAGGGAAATAAAGCCATATTGATGGGAGTATATGTAGTTTTATAAGCAAATAGCCCTATATGTTTTGGAGTATATTAGGTTTTATACCGAAATATCTCCATACACATTAGATTGTATACCTTCAGAACTGCAGAGTTTCATCAAATTCTATCGTATTACTCAAATTGTCGCTTCTTAAAACGGTGATCCTATTCTTGCTATCACTTATATGGCTCCCTGGAACCACACATAGAATGGTTATTTAACCATAGTAATGAACATGACAAAAATGATATAATGAACATGACAACCATTCAGAGGATTCCAACCCCTCTGCTGCGTCGACATTGTATTCTTAGCCGGAACCACACAGGCTGTAACGTTTTAGAAAACAACATCCAAGTAGTATTTCATTTCGACGCGGTATTATGAACATGAGGTTTCCGCAGTTTTAATTGGAAATAACAGAACGACAGTTAGAATTCTTGTATCATTGCATTAATTAAAAGAAAGTGTTTCCGTGCGAATTCATATTTTGTTGATACTTGCATAACGTAGTTAAATTGATAAACTATCGCATTTACTTGATATGCGTATAACCTAAAACATGCTAAAGATGATTTCTAGTGGGGGAAAAAACATTTGTTTTATCTTTCGTTATTTATATTGACAAAGTGTCGCAGTTTTATAAGAGTACGACCGTGCAATAACAAAATGATTACCAAACGCATTATAAGTTGCCAAACCTTTCATAGGTCACAATTGTAATCTTAAGGCCCAAGAAATGCATGCTTTCTAACTGGAAAAACGTTTTAGACACGCCGGAAAGTTAGTTTTCCCAGTGGAATTGAATTTGATAAAACAATACACTGGTAAAGCATTAATGAGCTATGGAACAAGATTTAGTTGGGTTTTTTTGTTTAGCATAACTGATCAGATGAAATAACAGCGTCCTGGCAGCTGTGCAGCCAAAAATGTAAAAGGGTAAATCTGAATTATGTTTTTTTTATTGCAACGAATATCAACCATTCATTCTTAGATTGCATAATTAGTTTGCGTTTTCATTTTTCCAGTTATTACAAATTATACACGATCTCGGTCTTATTTGATAACGAATGATGAAGCACATTTCTCCCGTGCCCCGGGGGTCAGAATTAGCATTTTGTTGTCATTGTTACTGACTATCTCGGAGTAGTTATGTTTTCTTCCAGTCGTTATGGCTTTATTAGAAATAAATGAATCAGATAAAAAGTAGCAAAGTGCATTCTTGAAAATGAGTTTTTACTTGACTTTTGGATGATTTACATCGTTGAGTTGCCAAATATGTTGTGACAATCATCCTGCACATAACTGACACCATAGTATACAAAAGATATGTGATACGCCAGTGGTGTCCTTATAAGTATGTAAATTCCTTGTTAATTGGTTAATTTCTTGTAAACAGGTTAATTCCTTGTAAATATGTTAATTCATTTTAAATAAGTTAATCCCTTGTAAATATGTCAATTCCTAGTAAATATGTTTATTCCTTATAAATATTTTAATTCCTTGTAAATATATTATTTCCTTGTAAACATGGTAATTCCTTGTTAATCTGTTTATTTCTTGTTAATAGGTTATTTTCTTGTAAATACGTTAATTCTTTGTAAATATGTTAATTCCTTTTAAATATGTTAATTCCTTGTAAATAGATTAACTCCTTGTAAAAAGATTAACTCCTTGTTAATATGTTAATTCTTTGTAAATTTGTCAATTCTTTGTAAATATGTTATTCTTTGTAAATATATTAATTCCTTATCAGTATATTAATTCCTTGTAAATAGGTTAACTCCTTGTTAATATGTTAATTTCTTGTAAATATGTTAATTCCTTGTAAATAGGTTAATTTCTTCTAAATTAGTTAATTCCTTGTTAGTAGGTTAAATCCTTTCAAATAGGTTTATTCCTTGTAAATAGATTTATTCCTTGTTAGTAGGTTAATTCCTTGTAAATATGTTCATTCTTTGTAAATATGTAAATATCTTAATTTCTTGTAAATAAGTTAATTCCTTGCAAGTAGGTTAATTCCTTATAAAAAGATTTATTCCTTGTTAGTAGGTTTATTCCTTGTAAACATGTTAATTCCGTGTGAATATGTTAATTCCTTGTAAATATGTTAATACGTTTAAATGATAGTATATGTTTATTCCTTCAAATAGGTTAGTACTTGTAAATATAATGAAACGTGTAAATTAGTTAATACATATTCATAGGTTTATTTATGAAAATAGATTGATGCGTTTAAGTTAAAAAGGTAGTACATGCAAATAAATTGATACATGTAAATGTGTTAACAACGTGTAAATAAATACTTACATGGTTACATGCATCCTATCTGAGGATATCGTTTACACAACGTATTAAAGATACACATTAAAACGAAAGTTACGTTTGATTGAAAAAAAAAGTGATGGCAAAATATGTAACATAATAATCTCATAATAACGTAAACCATGTTTAAAGAATCAGTTTAAAATATAAAACACAACCAAGTAGAGACAGTAACCGACTCGCTTTTATTGAGTTAATCATGAATGGTAACTGTCTATATGAAACAACCATCACGCCTTCTCTGCACCAACGTCAGCAGAAGTGTATGTTCGAGTCACATTAAATAAACTCCAAAACAAACATCCAGAAAAAGCGAAGAAACGAGCTAATACTTGATGACCATGAACTTGGTACTGTACTGTGCTTTACATTTATGGTATGTCGGCATAACCATTAACTCAACATGGGACTCACCGAAACCTAAACACGAAAACCAATTACATGTGACCTTAACAGCTGTTTCCTTTTCACTAGACAAGACCCGATTTCAATTGACAATCTAAATTGCTATGGTACAATGACCATTCCCTCGACCACTGTTTGGGAACAACAAACCACTGTTTTTGATGTGAGAGGTGACCTTGCGCCAGAGTGATGCCAGCTTCATCAAAACTATTGTATTTGACAACAACCAGTGATTGGTCTACATACGTTTTTGTGTTTGCGTAATATCTGTATTGTATGCCAGATAAGAATCATATTGATATTCCCAAGCGTATATAAACCGACAATAAAACAGTTGACGTAAAGTATATAATAAACAATTATAAAATTATTATTATTTACGGTCCTTGTCGCAATATGCGTACATGTAAATGTTGCAATACGAATACTCGTACAATTGTTTGGTTTTTTTATTTGCTTTTACCATAACATTTTAGGAATAATGCATCTGAAGGGTGATGCTTTACGACGATTTGTAAATATTCCGTAACATGGTATATGTGTTTCTTGCTTTGCGACTATTTGTAAATAAACCGTAACATGGTATATGTGTTTCTTGCTTTGCGACGATTTGTAAATAAACCGTAACATGGTATATGTGTTTCTTGCTTTGCGACGATTTGTAAATATTCCGTAACATGTTATATGTGTTTCTTGTTTTGCGACTATTTGTAAATAAACCGTAACATGGTATATGTGTTTCTTGCTTTGCGACGATTTGTAAATATTCCGTAACATGTTATATGTGTTCCTTGCTTTGCGACTATTTGTTAATATACCGTTACATGTTATATGTGTTCCTTGCTTTGTGACGATTTGTAAATATACCTTAACATGTTATATGTGTTCCTTGCTTTGCGACGATTTGTAAATAAACCGTAACATGTTATATGTGTTCCTTGCTTTGCGACTATTTGTTAATATACCGTTACATGTTATATGTGTTCCTTGCTTTGTGACGATTTGTAAATATACCTTAACATGTTATATGTGTTCCTTGCTTTGCGACGATTTGTAAATAAACCGTAACATGTTATATGTGTTCCTTGCTTTGCGACGATTTGTAAATATACCGTTATATGTTATATGTGTTTCTTGCTTTACGACTATTTGTTAATATACCGTTACATGATATTTGTGTTCCTTGCTTTGCGACAATTTGTAAATAAACCGTAACATGTATATGTGTTTCTTGCTTTGCGACTATTTGTTGATATACCGTTACATGTTATATGTGTTCCTTGCTTTGAGACGATTTGTAAATAAACCGTAACATGGTATATGTGTTTCTTGCTTTGCGACTATTTGTTAATATACCGTTATATGTTATATGTGTTCCTTGCTTTGCAACTATTTGTTAATATACCGTTATATGTTATATGTGTTCCTTGCTTTGCGACGATTTGTAAATATACCGTTACATGTTATATGTGTTCCTTGCTTTGCAACTATTTGTTAATATACCGTTACATGATATTTGTGTTCCTTGCTGTGCGACGATTTGTAAACAAACCGTAACATGGTATATGTGTTTCTTGCTTTGCGACTATTTGTTAATATACCGTTACATGTTATATGTGTTCCTTGCTTTGCGACTATTTGTTAATATACCGTTACATGATAGTTGTGTTCCTTGCTGTGCGACGATTTGTAAATAAACCGTAACATGGTATATGTGTTTCTTGCTTTGCGACTATTTGTTAATATACCGTTACATGTTATATGTGTTCCTTGCTTTGCGACTATTTGTTAATATACCGTTACATGATAGTTGTGTTCCTTGCTGTGCGACGATTTGTAAACAAACCGTAACATGGTATATGTGTTTCTTGCTTTGCAACTATTTGTTAATATACCGTTACATGTTATATATGTTCCTTGCTTTGAGACGATTTGTTAATATACTGTTATATGTGTTCCTTGCTTTGAGACGATTTGTTAATATACTGTTATATGTGTTCCTTGCTTTGAGACGATTTGTAAATAAACCGTAACATGGTATATGTGTTTCTTGCTTTGCGACTATTTGTTAATATACCGTTACATGTTATATGTGTTCCTTGCTTTGCGACTATTTGTTAATATACCGTTACATGATAGTTGTGTTCCTTGCTGTGCGACGATTTGTAAACAAACCGTAACATGGTATATGTGTTTCTTGCTTTGCAACTATTTGTTAATATACCGTTACATGTTATATATGTTCCTTGCTTTGAGACGATTTGTTAATATACTGTTATATGTGTTCCTTGCTTTGAGACGATTTGTTAATATACTGTTATATGTGTTCCTTGCTTTGAGACGATTTGTTAATATACTGTTATATGTGTTCCTTGCTTTGCGACTATTTGTTAATATACCGTAATATTTAATATGTGTTCCTTGTTTCGTATGAAATTTGTCACATATGTCTTTAACACTCAAAGTGATTTAATAGCAAATATCCAGTATAACATGTATGTATGTAATTAGCAAATATCTAGTGTTACTTGTATGTATTCAATTAGCAAATATACCAAGTGTTATATGTGTAACAGCTAATATACATGTATAAGTGTATTGTGTATGGTATAGAAAATACTAGTATATCCCGTACTATGTATGTAGTAGCAAATATATCAAGTATTATGTATGTAATAGCAAATATATCAAGTATTATGTATGTAATAGCAAATATAGCAAGTATTATGTATGTAATAGCAAATATAGCAAGTATTATGTATGTTATATCAAATAAACATGTATACATGTATTATGTGTGCAATAGCCAATATGTCAAGTATTATGTATGTAATAGCAAACATACATGTATAATGTGTATGTACATGTAATAGCAGATATATAAATGTATTGTGTATGGTATAGACAATACTAGTATATCCAGTATTATATGTGCAATAGCCAATATATCAAGTATTATGTATGTAATAGCAAACATACATGTATAAATGTGTATGTACATGTAATAGCAGATATATAAATGTATTGTAATTAGGTAACTGATTCAATACTAAAAAGTCACGTTTTTAATTACCTTCCCGCACTTAAACCAACACACTTTTTATGGTATGATAGAAACAATGAAACTTTTATCTATAATTTCACTGTTTTAAAAGTGAAATTACCAACAATAATTCACTACAATATTTTGAAGTGAATTTATCAATTATAATTCACTAAGATATTTTAAAAGTGAATTTATCAAAAATAATCCCTAAGAAATTCATAAGAAAATCATACTTTTAGGATATAATGAATTATCTATAGATGATACAGTTCCAATGTTTTAATCCTTCTCTCGATCACATTTATTGGCACGGCACTTAAAAACGAATTATGTATATTGGAAAGTAACGCTGTAAACGCAATTCGGTCGAATTATTATATATCATCTGTGAGATATTTTCTGAAGTTATTTATATTACGTTAATGTACCCCTATCGGGTTATTTAATATTGGCACTAATAGTTGGTGTAATGGTTAACATAGAGGTATGCGTACTTAGAGACCGTTTTATGCAAATAATAAAGCAACGGAATTCACAAGTAGGTAATTGAAAGTAGTGGAATTAGACTGTTTATTTTGATTATTTTGGCATTCGCTTGAAATAATGGCGTGTGTTAGTTTAGCGTATCAATATCGCCAAAATATCGCCAAAAATAGACGAGCTTCAACATCAGTTGTTGGGACTGAGTAAAGAGAATTTCTCTCAATTTAATATCTGATCAGAAAACCCTTAGCATAATCACAGAAGACTTCTCAGAAAACAAAACTAGCAAACTCGGTTTTATTGGGTCTGTTGACGAGATATAATGGGATATATAGCACTCCTCGCGCCTACTAGCACCTGTTTATGATGTGTTATTTTTTAGATAAACTTGTCTGAAATAATTTCCTGAATAACCTCAGAAAGGCGACCGTTCACTGCCGCATCAAACACGACCACCTGTTGAAATTTACCATTTTTGAGAATATTCTTAGACTTGAGCTTTAAAATCCAAATTCCAACCTTAGATATCTAGTTTATCATGACATATAGAATAATTGTGAGTGTTTATTTGATTTTATGCTAGGTGTCTCTACATGCCTGCCAAGTTTGGTCTCAAAAATGGCTTCTAAGTGTATTTTTCAAAATTCATTCCTGAGTTCAAGTCAAATAATATTCTTAAGGACGGTTGGTAAATACCGGCCAAGATAAAAACTTGATGAGACTCAATTTTTGGTCTCGCCTTTTTGAAGAATTTTATCCATAGATCTGTGTTATGGTAGTTCCCTTGAACCTCTTACACCTATTACTGAGGAAGCGAATAATTGCAACACAGTTGGTGGTTGAAATTTAAAAAAATTGTATAGTACTCAGAAACCATGCAGCGTTTTCGGACGTCATTGACCTTCAACTCAACGCACAGAGGAATAACCTAACATAAACACCGTTGACCTTTTGCCTTTAGCTCAGTACTTAAAAGCTGTTTGACTCGGAGTTGTGTTATGAGTGGTACTTCTCGAAATCATGTAGCTTTTGTTTGGTAACCTTAAACTTGAATTCTTCCTATAAGAATTGACTTACATAAAATTTAGTTTTTGCGTTAAGCTCGTTTCTCGAAAATTGTTGATTTTAGAGTCGACACATTTGGACCAATTTGTGTTATTTGTAATTCTAATTTAAACCATGCATCACTTTTCTCCAGGTGACCTTGACACTAGCCTCTACGGAGTGAGCTTCGGACATCTTGTGTAAGCGACCTTCACTATATACACTGCGCAATTGTTCACAATTAGTTCACATATTTGTATGCACATCATGCTAAATATGATGTTTTTTTATATTTTCAGTTGTCTTACCTCGACTCGCGGTCTTGACCCTAGAAAACAACAACCAATCAAATGAAGGAAAGAAAAAGGAAATGGCACTGCAGTTGTTTGAAGCATACAGTTCGCTTTCCTGCTGTTGTATCCTTTTATTTGATATCTAAAAACATACGTAGTCTTGGTCATCTTTTATATTAAACAAGCTTCCTGGTATATTTTTTTAAAAAATATCAGCGTCAACTGATATTGTAGGAAACCGCCATTTTGATATTTCAGTTGGTCATTGATTTAATTTGATAAGCTAACATTATGTCACTCGAATACCTCTCCGTTGTATGTCAGACTCCAAAAAGACGTACATTTGCAAATAACGATAAATATTGGTTTTTCAGAAATGCGTTACATAAAGTTCTGTTAGAACGAAATAACGCATCGCCTGTATAGTACATAATTTTGTTTCCTTGTTATTTTAAACGTTATTAAGTTTCATAAAACTGCCACAATAAAAAACAATTATATGAAATATTACTGCAAAAATTATATATGCACAATCAGTGTCTCCTAATATAAATTTCTGTTTCGAGCAGATTTCTGGAAAAGTATTTTTACAGAGAACAAGAGCTTAAAATATGGTTACAAGCGTTCAGATGATCATGTTTACTGGATGTGGGGAAGTCCCCTCTGTAAACGTCAGTTCTGTTTATACAATGCGCGTTAGCCCGTGTGGTTCTGGCTAAGAATAGAATCACTGTAGATCTCTGCAAAGGGGTAGGAATCCTCCGAATGGGTGTCATGTTCATTTATCATTTTTGTCATGTTCACTATTGTGGTTAAATTATCAACCCCTGTGTGGTTTCAGGGCGCCATCTGAGTGATGGCAAGAATAGGATCACTGTGGTTCATGCATGTCGTAAGAAGCGACAATTTGAGTAATACGATAGAATTTGCTGAAACTCTGCAGTTCTGCAGGTATCAAGGTTCTAGTTTCATTTTGCATATTCATTTGTTGTTGTATTTTTTTTTTAAACTGTATGTTAATTTGCTGTTTTTGTACATGTAGAGCGAACCTGTAATCTTCCTTCCTATTTGCGTCGAATAACCTATAATGTTTTGGTACGCCGTAAAACCCTATTCATTCATTATACACATGCGCAGTGAAACAGTCTACTTTAAAATAAATTTTAAAGAAATTTTGATTTATTTCTGTTTCTTTTGTTCTGTTCTTATTTGACAAATATTTTAAGACAAGATATCTAATGAATTTAATTCTTAGATTCTTATTTCTTCATATTCCAAAGTAATGTTATATTTATTGGGTAGTGTTTGTCTTATCCAATCAAATTTTAGTCTATTTTTAACCTTTTCCTGTGCAAAGTGTCTAGATGTGTGTGTTTTGGAAAAACAATAGTCGGAGATGACAAACACAATCATGAAAATAGTGTTATGTTAGTCGGAACAGCGTGATATTTCAAGGTTTAAGAAGAGCATTTTTTGTAATTGTTTCTGACATTTTTTTGCGAAAAACACAATTTTGTTCAAATGTTTGCAGAGATTACATTATAAACATTTCTGTTGCGGACTAGTTGGAATTATTAATACCTTAAAGAACCGTTACAAAGGAACTATTGTTTAAAATTTTGTTAAATGAATCTGAATTCATTTAAGAATTCAATAGGCAGTTTTGATATGCAATTGTCATACTTTTTGGGGTTTTTTACATTTAATTCCACGTCATTAAATAACGGTTGAACGATACTCTACCACCATGATAAGTTTAGTTTAATATGCCAATTTAATTTAACTGAATTGTAAGGAAAACGCAGAGCTTAACGAATCGCTTTCAAGTTCTTTTCTTGCGTAGAAACAGTACTGAGTGTTGTTTTGAGGGGTCAAGTCTGTTTCCAGGGTAGAACCAGAACTGTGTGTTGTTTTGAGGGGTCAAGTCTGTTTCCAGGGTAGAACCAGAACTGTGTGTTGTTTTGAGGGGTCAAGTCTGTTTCCACGGTAGAACCAGAACTGTGTGTTGTTTTGAGGGGTCAAGTCTGTTTCCAGGGTAGAACCAGAACTGTGTGTCGTTTTGAGGGTTCAAGTCTGTTTCCACGGTAGGACCAGACTGTGTGTTGTTTTGAGGGGTCAAGTATGTTTCAAGGGTAGAATCAGTAGAACCAGAACTGTGTGTTGTTTTTCGGGTCATGTCTGTCTCGTTACGAGCAATCTTAACTCTTCCTGCACTGTTTTCAAAGGCCTTCTGTGAATGGTGTGGGAAAACACGTATCTATGGAGTAAATGGTTAAAGGGAATTAACACCCATTAGATACCACCGAAAAAGGGTTTAAATCGTGAATTTTATTTATACTGGTTTTCAATTGACAATATTTAATTCTTCGTTGATTGTATATCGTTTTTGCGTGAGAATTTAGCCAAATAATGGCCATATGTTATACACATTTACAAAGCAGGCCAGCAGGCTATCCCAGTAAACTGAATATTTAATCAGTCTTGTTGTGGTAGGGTGATAAGCGTTACTTTCAACACTTTTCCCAGTCATATCGCTACGGTGACAACTTAAAACAGTATTCTGAGTTACCACACTGGTGTATCATGCTGCAGAAACGTGATATGATACCCCACCAAGTCATATTATACTGACATCGAGCTGTCCACACCTAGAACTACCCTCTAAATGCTGAGTGCCATGTAAAGAAGCTTCTAGTTCCATTAATCAAGTATAAGGTATGACCCAGCCGGAGATCGAACCAATGAACTTCTGCACACGAGGCAGATGCGCTACCACTAGACCACCTCTGTGCTTTGAATCTGTATTTGATGTACTAGCGTCTTTCCTGTCAATAAGGATATAATTACTTCGTTGTAATGACCGAAAAATGGTGTCGTTAGATAAACAGAACTATTGTTATAGCATGTGCACTAGAGCAGGTCACGATGGGAGTTTCATTTATTGAATCCACAGATCTTGGTGAGAAGATGGAACGCAGTCGAAATATTCAGTTAGCTTACTCAACGATCACAATAAAGCGGTCTGATTGCGCTTTGACCATTTCACGTTTTCTTCGGCCAAATTATAATGGAATATGCGTTCCAATTTTGTCTATGCAATTTGTAAGATAATGTTATAAAAGTGAACGGCGCCAATGATATCCTGACGGTTTGGCGAGTCGCACAAGTTAATGCTGTATGAGTTATGTCAGTTTTGTCTGGAATTGTTCATTTCATTTCTCAATTTGGCTACTGGGGATTGTTTTGAGAATATATATTGTCTGCTTTACTTGACGTCTAGCGTGCTTACTTGTTTTGCCCATTTTGTTTAAGTCAACAGAGCAAATATCAAGGTGAGATACTCCAATTGCCAAATGTCATCGTCTGTCGTCGGTCCATTATCATTCGGTCTGTGCATGATTATTCTTACCTGAACATTTTGAGACGTTTCCTGACCTTCCATATGGGAGAACATGGAGCCTAACTGTTACCGATGTTCAGTTACCAAGGATAAACGTTAGTTTAAATATTGGGTCAATTTGTTCCAGATAACTCCTTCATTAGAATGCAGGGTTAGTCTCAGCAAAAATAAGAAAAGTTATGTTTAAAAGCAGTATTCAGTATTCACATAGAAAACAGACAACAGCAGGATATATAATCAATATATACATCAATAATAATGAGTAATATGCATACATACAGAAGTGATTACAATAGGGTTCACCGCTTTGGATACGCCAGTGGCAAAACAACTGTATAAATAAGGCGGGGCGGTAGCGCAGTGGTCGCAGGTTCGATTATGTTTTTAAAATAAACTCCGTACTGGTTCTACAAACAAACGAGAGTGTCATCACATCATAAAAACTCGCCCTTTCCCCATTATCATATTATAAAACCTCGCTCTTCCCCTTTCCTCACATCATAAAACCTCGCTCTTCCCCTGTCCTCACATCATAAAACCTCGCTCTTCCCCTTTCCTCAAATCATAAAACTTCGCTCTCCCCCTGTCCTCACATCATAAAACCTCGCTCTTCCCCGTCATCACATCATAAAACCTCGCTCTTCACCGTCATCATATCATAAAACCTCGCATGCTCACATCATAAACCTCGCTCTTCCCCCTTGTTCACATAATAAACTTCGCTCTCCCCCTGTCCTCACATCATAAAACCTCACTCTTCCTCGTCATCACATAATTAAACCTCGCTCTTCCCCGTCATCACATCATAAAACCTCGCTCTTCACCGTCATCACATCATAAAACCTCGCTCTTCACCGTCATCATATCATAAAACCTCGCATGCTCACATCATAAACCTCGCTCTTCCCCCTTGTTCACATAATAAACGTCGCTCTTTCCCCGTGTTCACATTATAAACTTCGCTCTCCCCCCGTCATCACAACATAAAACGAGACAACGTAAATAAGAGAAAACTTTACGAGGCTAGACCCTCTTTAAAACTTGATTCAAATGATTCTGAATTTCATCTGTAAGTTATGTCAATTGTAAATATGTCCATTTCGCAAGTGGTTTACGTCCAAGATTTGGCTCTATAGTGATTTCGGTTACCCATACATGTACTAACCCCGTATAACGTTGCTTAACTTCTAATACTGTCAGTGCACTTCAACAATGTTGCTATGAAAGCTAGCCCAACAGCGAGACTATTATAAATAACTTATGTACATTTTCTACAGTCATCCCCTCTTTAACTTAACCTTTAGCCCCAACTGCATAGTCGTTCTAGGTGACATCTCGCACCATCCAAAGGAAACAGAGATTTGTGCAGACGCATGTTCGAAAGTTGTCCTCGTGGCCATTAACGGTTACCCATCCAAGTACAAATCCGTTCTTCGTTGCTTAACTTCCTAGTGACATGGTTGAAGTGTACTGAAGTGTATCAGTACACTTAAACCATGTCGCTATAAAATCTAGCTAAACAGCGAGACTGTTGCAAGTGACCTATGTACTACAGCTCATTATCTCAACCCAATGTTAATAATAGACAGAATAATAAATCTCCCGTCTTCAGTACTTGTTTTACTTAATCCTATTTCGTGATTTAGCCGTTTTATCTCAATAACAAGGTCCGTAGTGTTAATATGAAATAATATTTCATGTCATGAAAAATAACTAAGGGATTAATCTTTATGCTTCACCGATAATATTCATAGCCGAATCATTTGTAAGCACGCGATTGGATGATCGGCAGTCGGATATAGAGAACTAGTTCTGCTCTCACAGGAGACATAACTATTAACCAACCTAGTTTCCATACTAGTATTAAGACAAGTCGTTTTTGTGCGAATCGGTTTTGCTTATCAATACTAGTTACGCTATTTGATTGATTGATTGATTGATTGAATATTTAGCGTCATTTTTATGCCATCGAGGGCTAACAGACGATCAGTTAACCTAACCACTGTTTCCTGGGAATAACCAGTACTCGAGCACACCCCATCTTCGCAAGTAACTGATAACTTTCCCACTTGAAACAGCGGTGAGAGACGAATGATAATGAGACACAATGTCGTATATCAATCATCACGGAGACTGTTGCCGGGCGGGGATTCCAACTTACGACCCCTGGATTGATAGTCAGACGCGTAACCGACTGAGCTAATCGGGCCCGGCTACGCTATTTGAAAGGAGCAAAAACAAAATTTACAAATTGTATATACAGCGATGCCCTGATTACGATGTGTTTCGTCCCTGTCGAATACAGAATGTCGATTATAAAATTGACTTGACTTAGTTTATTCTAATTTATTTTAGCTCGATTACGATGAAAGCTCAGAGCTTATATGAAACGCTCTTGAGTCAGCTTCCTGTGTAGAATCAGTAATGAGTGTTGTTTTATGAGAGGTATTTGGTCAATCGGGAAAGTGAACCCGCAACCTCTGGCGTGAGCGGCCAACACTAAATCCTTTACTCTACCGCCTCGCTTGACTTGTTTTATTTATTTATATATGTGTTCCTATAAAACGTAACGGTATGGTACATAAGAATCATCAACTATTCGAAACATTGCATTCAGTGAATATTTTTACTTAATAATATGTGTTTCATCCCTGCGTATGTCTTCCGTGGCCGATTGGTCTAAGGCGCCGTCTCAAGATCTCTCACCGCAAAGGTCGTAGGTTCGAGTCCCGCTCGCTCCAAAAACATTATGTGAGAAAGTTCCCAGTTATTTGCGGAAGGACGGTGGTTCTACTCAATCTGAGGTCTTCCTCCAACAGTCAAACTGGATATGCCATATATAACATGAAATGTGATGAAAATGTTGTTAAACCCTATTCATCACTGCGGAGATTACAAAATGTAGATATATGAATTGACTTGATTTGTTTATTTATATATCTCAGCGGTGCTCTTCATGTATAAAGTAACGGTATGGTTTTGTAGTTATGTTTACGCGTGTAAGGCGGATTTTAAAGTGCATTAACAACTTTACGACACACTGCTGGTTGTATATGATATCACGTTGTAGTCGGATGTAGAACGACGGCAGACTCCTAAACAGTAACCAAAGAAGTAGTACGACCGTCCTACTGCAATTGGCTGGCGCGGGCTGTCAATCATATAATTTTATTATGTAGATAATCCAATCAGCGATCATAATTGGTTGCTATGCCGCCACTTTCTTAGACAACCAATGTCTAAGTAAACACTTCATTGTATTTACTTGGATAAACAATACCACATGGCCAGTGGGCCGAGAGAAAGTTGTTTTCGCGTCAGGTCCAATAAATGGTAAACTTTCACCTAAAGTTTTTATCCGAAGTGTACTCGAACCCATGGCATCTGTGGTGGGAGGTAATGTTGCGACAGACCTTTTTACCTCTTTTCAAGATATCAAAATTGAATATTTGGTTGCGCTATGTGAAACAAATCGCTGTGCGGAATACGGCTTGCAGATAAAGGAAATGACATGTTTTGTTTATTTATACATTTGTAGCGATGTATTAAAATATACTTTCCATTACATTAAATACTGGACTACATGTCGACCCTACGATCGATAGAGGAACTGCTTGGGTGTGTTTATTTATGTACCCAAGGCGATGGTACTGCTCTCATAACACAATGCTGAATGGTGCTTTAGGGGGCTTTTGCGTTTGAAAATGCTTGCAAATTTATTGCCAAAATAATAGTTCTATTCATTATCTGTATAATCACAAAATACGATTTTAAATTAAGCGTCACTCATTATTTCTACTCATAACTTTAGTGCTAAATGAAAACAACAATTAAGGTGCTATGTTTATGCATTACATTCAGTTTTCAGAAACTTTCGGTCCGAATTAGGAAAATCAAACATGCTTTAGGTTTTCTAGATGATTTAAGGGACACGAAATATTCGGCAATTATGATAATTTTAATGTTTCTGAAAATTATATATCTCCTTGTTGCAAATGTGTAAATAGAATACTCTAAGAATGTATGCAGACTTTTTTATTTCTTTTTTTTGAAAGGGACACAAGTCTTGTTAATATCTGAAACGTGTCCTGTTTCGCATAATCGTTGATATTTATTACAAAAAGTGAAACATATTATCAGTTTTTATCGTATGAAAGATAGATTTCTATAGTTTCAATTTGTATTTTAAGGGTTTTATTTTACTAACTTCTTTTAAGTTAGCGTATACAAAACAAAATGTAAATAATGTTCTTAAATATGGCTATACTATATATTTATAAAAACACGTCTTTAACATAACAAGTCATCAACTACCAGCTAGTCCAGGAAGCCATGTTGCCAGGGTTACGGTGTCTAAAGCAGAACATGTCGCAGATTGCACCGGAACACGAGGAGGTGATCAATTCCATGATAAAAGAATACGAGTCCAAAATCGAAACGTCCAGACCGGCAGACAGGTAACAACTTTAACTGTGATTGTTTAAAACAGTGGTGACTTAACGCTGTTTAAATAGTCTTTCTAAGTCCCAAATATCTCTCAAATCAGGTATGTGCAACCTAACTGAAACACAGGAAACTCCATGCCTGTCCCACAATTCATAGCGCTTAACACTTACTAAACTCTGACGTCATTCGACTCTCACAGAAGCAATTGACCAAACAACATTCTCAAATACCACTGCCGTGTGACGGACCCAAGTGGGGAGAGATGAATCCGCCCTGCAGCCTAAGTTTAAATAGACTAAATATTATTTCATATCCTATCCATATATAACATGGGTGTGAGGTTGACATAAAGATGTTTCAAACAAGTTCCAATTGTTTTTGCGTCTGGCTATCAATCCATGGGTCGCGAGTTCAAATCCCCGCCCGACCGCAGTGTGCGTGATGACCGATATAAATATTAGATCTATCAGACGCCGAATCAGTTAACCTAACCGCTCCTCCTGGAATCGTAGAAGCATAACCAGTACTTGAGTACACCTCACTCCTGCAAATAACTGATAACTTTCCCACCAGTAAAAGACGAATAATAGTTGATGCAGTAGCATAAATTAATCAGAGGGTCGTCCTTGGCCGAGTGGCCTAAGGCGCCGTCTCAAGGTCACTTCCCTCTCACCGCTAAGGTCATAAGTTCGAGTGCCGCTCGCTTCAAAAACTATTTTTGGTGAGAAAGTTTCCAGTTACTTGCGGAAGGACGGTGGTTCTACTCAGTCTTACTCAGTCTGAGGTCTTCCAACACCAGTAAAACTGGATATGCCATATACAACCTGAAATGTGTTGAAAATGGCGTTAAACCCCATTCAAAAAAAATATATATCAATCATCACGAAGACTTTAGCCGGGCTGGTATTCGATCCCTTGTTGGGCTAATCGGACCCTGCTCTTCTGTTTACTTCCAAATATAGAACATATTGAACATTACTCAATGCTCCTTATTATCTTTAACTACAAAAATAATGTACAATGAATTCCTTTTACGGATAATTGATAGCATTTGCATTTTAACATTTATTTATTACAATGTTAAAAAAACTACGGTTCAAAGCGAGAGAAACTAGGATGTAGAGCTCTCTGTCCGTTCAATTCTGTAAACCACGAAAACCCGCGTAGAGCTTTGGAAGTACATTAAACGGAACGACTTTGTTAATTAAAATAACGCACCATTACAACATTACAACAACGCTGATTGCATAAAAAGGCTCTATTAATTAGCAGATTGCGAAATTTATCTTTCCAGGGATAGGACAGATATACCAAGACAACTAAAGTAATTAGCTGAGTGCGATAATTATATATAGGGATAGGACAAATGTATTCATAATATTGATTTACACGGATGTATTGGCTCGCCTGGGCCAAACTTTTTTTTTTCGTAGCTGTCATCAGTCCGTCGTCCGGAAACATAATTTAAAATAAACACACAACGAATAATCAGAGCTTAAGTGCTATGTATGTAGTATTGGCCTTGAGCCCTTTAACATAGTTTGGTCAAAATATATTCCCCATAATTTACAGGTACTTTTTCTTTTTCTTTTTTATGTAACCTAATGTAAGTACCATGTTTGTCCAAATCATGACACTTGGATATTTGACCACTGCAACCGCACCCCCCCCCCCCCCCCCCCCCCGTGATTCAAATTTTTACCTTATTTAGAGAAAACTAAAACACCTTCTCAGAAACTTTACCAGAACTTAGATATGTCATGTAACACATGATCTTTTATCAAGTGTTTAATTCGTAAATTTGATAAAATATGATGACCAGGTGAACGACTGATGCCTCTTAAACCTCTTGTCCAGGTTACTGATCTCATGTTTTATTCATCCGCTTAGAAACGATAATCGGTGTCAGTGTGTTATTGGTCAGTTTAATAACAGTGACCCAAATATATGTGTTAGTCATATATTGTGATGATCATAACTTATGACATACAAAGATGTCCTGTCTGGTGAACTCTGGAATATGTATGTGCTTGTGTCCACTGAACTTCTTTTGTAGAAAGAAATCCAAGTCTCTACGGAATTGAGTAGTTGAAACTAATATCTATTGGATGAGGGATTGTAGTCGATTTGTGGACTGTTATTTCTCAGAAAAAAATACCATAAAATAAAGCAATATATGTCCAACAAGAGAAAAAGCATTCAAAGAACACAACAAACACTACAGAATAAATATAATCAATGTACAGGGTCCTCCGTGGCCGAGTGGTCTAACGCACCGTCTCAAGATCACTTACCTCTCACAGCTAACGTCGTAGGTTCGAGTCCCGTACGCTCAAAAAACTTCATGTGAGAAAGTTTGCAAGTTACTTGCGGAAGTGGTTCTACTCGGATTCATTCTGAGGTCTTCCTCTATAAATAAAACTGGATATGCAATATATAACATATATTGTGTAAAAAAACGGCTTTAAAACCCATTGAATCAGTGTATGAAACAAGCACAGAACATACAGTAGTTGGTGCACCCAACCTCGCCCCCCCCCCCCCCCCCCGCCGCGTCTGACTTTCAATCCAGTGGTCATGAGTTCGAACCCCAGACTAGCAACAGTCTCTGTGATTATTGGTATACGACATTGTACCTAATTATCATTCGTTTTTCACCGCTGATTCGAGTGGTAAAGTTATCAGTGACTTGCGGAGTTGGGGTGTGCTCGAGTACTGGTAAACCTTTCAGGATCCCAGGAAACAGTGGTTAGGTTTACTGATCGTCTGTTAGCCTTCGATGGCATAAATGACGCTAAATATTCAATCAATCAATTAATCAATATAAAACGAAACAGTGTAATTAATGATTATTTAGCTCTAATTTTGTGTAGGGACTTTCAATTTGTTTAGCTGTTCGATCAACACAGAATCCCTTAAAGTGTGTATATCAGTGGGGGAAAAAACACATTGAAAATGTCGATTTTAGTATAACCTAGCTGCGTAGCCCAAGTTAGGAAATCCCTTTTTAATATATTATTTAGACTTGTGTAAATACTATAAATTGACAATACGTGGTCAGGGAGTGTATACATAAGCATGATATATTGGAAAAAATGTTTTGAGCCAATTTTAAAATTTGGAAATACCCTTATATATTAATTGTTCCCTTTAGTAAGCAATCATATATGTCTCACTACACAGTTACGCCCTTTTTTTTATTCCACGGTAAAATGATTCTTACACTTAAAAAAGAAGGTCCATGTCATTTGGTTTTGAAATATTTTCAAAGTGGTTCATAGTAGTTGTGATTTCTTGCTGCAGATGAGTAGAGCAAAAGTTTGTATAGCATATACTGCAATAAGACATCACTGGTGTTAAAAAAATGTCTTATATAGGATTTCAACATGTGCATAATTTATATTTATGAGCATTTGAAGACTTCTTTTTTTTCAAAAATCTCAGGGTGTCACTACACCATCTTTTAAAAAAACCAACGTGGTCAACAAACCAATTACTGTGCATTTTTATGTGGGTTTGCATTCCTGCTATGGAAAAAAACTTCTATGTGGAATTTTTTTTTACCATGGAAATCCTAGACCTTATTTTATACAGAACAAAGAACAAAAGTCAACTGTGTAGTGAGACCTATATACGTTTTTTCCGCTTTCGTCATTAACTCGCATATATTCCTTGCTGAATGGACATGTTGTCTAAGACATCATCCATTGTCACCATTAGTTTCGTACGCAACATAAAAAAATGAGACAAAAAATAAATCTAGATTCTGCAGTTGCCAGTCTTCCTGTCGAAATGTTTCTGAAATTGGTTGTGGAGAAATGTCTATGTAAAGTGAATCTGACATTTAAAGCCTTATTCATTTTTTCTCGTTTTGAAATTACACGCTGATATTTACATTTTTGACACAAAGGCTTGAATGTGTAATATACAAATATTGTGATTGATGTTTTATCTCTGCGGTTGGTAGTGTATAGTTTCTTGAGTGAATGTTTCTTATTGTAAAATAAGAAGAGATTTTATATTTCGGCATGTGGCTAAAACAACATAAATTTGAACTACCCCGCATGTTTGTCCATAAGCTTCCTTTGAGCGCACACCTTAATTACAAATGGGTTAATCGAAACATAAAAACAGCATTTCTGTTTCGAGGTACCGACTTGGTCAAAAACCAGTTTGTGAGAATGTTTGCCAGTTGTAGGTTAATCTGATACATTGCATTCATTCGTGGTATACACCCATACAGCTGATGCCAAAAAGGACTTATATGACAAATATGTTGAAAATTGTCATATCCTGCCAGTAACCCCCACCTACGGTTAGAAGTTTATAGTTTTATGCTATGTTTTTTTTTATGATAGTTAAGTCAATATTAGATGCTTATATGGTAAATGGTTAGTTGAATATCGTAAGACGAACTTTATCTCCATTAAAGTGCCCCGCGGAATTTATTTGTAGAAAACTTCGACAATATTTGGTCTTATAGCAATTTGTTGCCCGGCGATCGTTATCGAGTTTAGACATAGCTGCAAACCTACCCCTCAGGTCTTCCTGTCTTGTTGCTATATACTGAAAGAATGAATGTGATTTAACGGCGTATCAACACATTATAGGTTATTCGACATTAACAGGAAGGAAGATTCAAGGTTCACTCTACATGTACAAAAACAACAAATAAACATACAGATAAAGAATAATCAACAAATGAATATGCCGAATGAACCAAAAACCTTGATACCTGCAGAACTGCAGTGTTTCGGCAAATTCTATTTTATTACTCAAGTTGTCGCTTCTGACCGACGACATGGATGAGTCACAGTCACAGTCACATCCTATTCTTGCCATCACTCATGGCATTCTGGAACCACACACGGGTTGATTATTTAACCACAATAATGAGTATAACAAAAAATGAAAAAATAATCATGACACCCATTTGGAGGATCCCCTCTGCAGAGATTGGCAGTGATTCTATTCTTACCCGGAACCACACGGGCTTCTACTACTATTTAAAAATGTTTTGGTCATCGTTTGAGTTTTATAGATGCAATTTCTATTATTATATGGTTATTTGCTTAACGTTTTAAGTAACAATAAAACAGCAAATCCAAGTTGTTATCAGGTTTTATTTTCGTAAATATATTTATTTCAAAATATAAGTTGATAACTCACGAAGTAAGACTATTAAAAGTATGCTATTGTTTCAATGTTCAAAAATTGTTTTCACATAATATCCAAATATTGGCAAAATAGTAATGAAAATTGTGTTTAGAACTATTAATAAAAACACCTGATTACATCACCAATATTTTGTCATTTGCAAATAATGAAAAGTATAATCTTCGATCCAAACAAAATAATGATCTTGTCCTAGTAAGACCTCGCACTAATTATTTAAAACAATTATTAAACTACAAAGCTGAACATTTGTGGAGTACAATTCCAATTGACATTAGAATAAATAACAAATTATGCACTTTCAAACAAAATCTTAAAAAACATCTTTTACAAACACAAAGAAATATAAACTACCCAGGCTCAAAGTTAACTGTATGCATAATAGTGTGTCTGATCATTGTTTTTATTATTCTAATATGAGTGTATAATTTTGTTGAATAATTTACAATACTTTTATAATTAAAGTTAAATGTGTTTGTCTAGTTCATAATGATCAATATCAATTTTAACTTCTTGATTGATTATTATCTAAGCATATTATTCAGAAAGTAGATCGAATATTGACAATCGTTTTATTATTGTTTTTATTATTATTAATGTTGTTGAAGGCCATATTGAAAATAAGTTATATGTGATATTATATTATGTACTCTTAATATGTTACAATCGAAAAATAAAGTTGTTATTATTGTTTATTATTATTATAACATGTTCAGCTGACAATATTGAGAACATTTCATCAAAGGATTTAAATAGATAAGGAACAGAAACTGATTGAGAGTTTATAAACGCTCGCATAGTAACGCAATATCTCGCGAAATCTTGTTCTCGGTTCTCCATTTATCTCAGGAATAATAATTCTAACTATTTCTTTGCAGAATGAATCTCTACAAACCGACACCATTCCAATCAAAATGTGCTTAATTTTTTTGAAGTACTTGTGATTCAAATATGTGTATAAACAAGGAAAGTACATGGAATTTTACTTCAAACTCCAATGTTTTTAATTCACGATCATTTCCGTCTCTAGATCCTAGCTCCATTTGCTGTTACGTACTTGGGATTGAGAGCCATGTAAATTCACTTGCTATAATAAAATAATCATTATAATTAAAATTTTTTTTATATATTTCGCAGAAGTTCCAGTTTCACCGGCAACTTCGGATCCCCTGCCAGTAACGAGGACATGAAGGCCCGGATGATGAGCCGTCTGAAGGAATCAACGTCCAAGGCCAATATATCCAGTCTGTTTAACAGAAAGAAATAGTTATCATTTTGTAGAATTATTTTATCATTTTAAGCTCGTCTTTTTGAAAAAAACAACGATGAGCTATTGCCATGTCATTGGCGTCGTCGGCGTTGTGGTTGTCGTCGTCGTCCGCTGGTAAAAGTTTTATGTTTAGCTCAGCATTTTCTCTGTTTCTGAATAAACAACTCATGTTACGGTGACTAAACTTCATAAACACATTCATATTATGTTATGCAAACAATGTATATAGCTAACTTACCTAAATTTACATACTTTGGGCTCTAAAACCTTAGGTTAAAGTTTTTTGTTTAGCTCCGGTTTGGTTCAAGTTTTATGTTTAGCTAAGTCTTTTCTCTGTTTTGGAACAAACTACTCATGTTTTGGTGACTAAACTTCATAAACACATTTATATTATGTTGTTGAAACAATGTCTTTAGCTAACTTTTACAAATGTCCATACTTTGGGCTCTAAAACCTTAGGTTAATTTTTTTTTGTTTAGATTTTTTGTTTGATTTTTTTAAAAATTTGTTTTGTATTAAATCAAACACTCTGTCCCATTTCAACTTTGTTACCGACCCAAAGACCATCACCCCTACCCCATACACCACCAATCCCAATCCCCGCCCAATTTTTTTAAAAAAAATATATTTTAATTTTGTTTTGTATTAAATTTTGCCTCATTTGAACTTTGTAACCAACCCAAAGACCCTCATCCCTACCCCCCCCTCCCCGCCCATTTTTTTGCTGTTTTAAATCAATTTTATTTTTCAGTAATACTATTAATTCTGTAAACTGATCACCATCAACTTAAATAAAGTTTACGTTATTGACATTGACCTATTAAGTGGACTTTCCTGCCCGAACCCAACCAAGACCCCAACACTGCTGCCCATTTTTTTTAATTTGTTCTGTATAGAATCAAATACTCTACCCCATTTCAACTTTGTTACCGACCAAAATACCCCCACCCCTACACCCCACATCCCCGCCCATTTGTTTATTTTTTTATTTTTGTTTTGTATTAAATCAAATACTCTGCCCCATTTCAACTTTGTTACCAACCCAAAGACCCTCACCCCGAAAACTAATATAACATTATAATATACTGTTCTGTGATCGACAAGGCTAGAATGCGACAACTTTATTTTTTGGTGATTTTTTTAAATCTGTTTTATTTTTTCAGTTATAGTATTGATTTTTTAAACTAATCGCCATCATTGTTTAAAAAGTTTACAACTGTCTTTGACCTACGTAATAGATCTGGAAAAAAGACGAGCGTCTGCATTCGCTTGCGGTGCTCTTTTTATATATGTATGTATTATTCCCGCCTATCACTACACTGTTAAATAATATATGCACATATCATGTCATTGTTGAATATGGCCGGTGTTCACATATTTTAGCTGAACGTTTTGTTGTATTGAATTGTTCAATATTTGAAACTAATATTAGTGTAAAATATAGCCGTTATTCACACGTGGAAGTGCTACATTTTGGATGATTTTTTTTTGTAGCTAATAATTGCCGGCGGTAGTCAATGACCTTTTATTCACAAATGGCTGCCCAAAATCTGTTAGCTATTTGCGTAAGCCAATGTTACTAATTGTAAATTTGCGGTGTTACATGTGCCAGTGGCAGACGCACCGAATGCATCTGTTCTGTTTAAATGTCGGTATTTAAGTTAACACCTATAAACTTCATTGAGCAATTTGGCGCCATTAAATTAACGTCTTTTAGCACGAATTCTTTGAAATGAGTTAATTTTCACCGGAAAGTCTAACCATAAGCTCTCCGGGCTTTATGTGCCGATAATTTATTACTATTATCCATATGTGCAATGAAACGGGGGTATTACTGATTTATTAAAACTTGTATGTTAAGATCCGTGTAAGACTTGCGTTGTTTGCCGATATTCAAACCATATGATGCTACTTTTGTTTTTACGGAATGCACCGTAGTGAGTTATTCTGGCTACCTGATGTCCGTAAACGTTTGCTTTAAATGACTTCTCAGAAACTGCTTGACAGATTTTCAACAAATTTGGTGTAAAGCATTATTATATCAAGACTCACACATTCGACTATGTAAAACGCACATCTTTTAATCGAACTTCGGACAGAATCACCATTTACATATATAATGATCCTTGATGCTTACATTTAGCTCATTTGTCTGGATTTTGGTCTGGGAGGGAATTTCTAAATATTTTTTTGACAACGTTATTAAATCAGATGAAATATAAAAACTCCAAAATTTCCTTAATGAAACATGTTTAACACTGGCCCATGGGAAGCATATTGAGTTCCACGTGTATGCTGTAATTTTTGTGTCGCTGTTTTAATCATATAACCCAGCATATGAGCTTGTGACTTGTGATTACAATTTTACAATATCAAAACGGTTTTGGTAAGTGGTTATACGTCGATATATAAGTCTAAATATTCATGAGCTGTACGAAATGTGTTCGCAGTGTGTTTTGCTATTGTTTGTTATAATTTACTGATCGAAAACAGAAACTGCCTTGCATTGGCGTTTCTTAACATGAATTCAAAACGATGCCTTTGGAAGCGCAGCACCTAAAATTATCTATACGTTGAGTCTGAGAATTGGACTCCGACTCAAAATATTATATTTTTTTGTAAAACCCTGTAAGCATACAATTATGAGTAATGAATGTGATCCTGTAATAATTGTTTCATAATTATAAAAACTACTTGTCTCTGAGTAGTTATGTAGTAATGTAGTAATTTGCTTATTCAATAGATGTTAATATGTGAATCTAAAATTTTAACACTTTGATTCTGAGTCTGAATCTTGGTCTCAAAATATTCATGAAATTAGATCAAGGGCGCAACCAAGAATACAATAGCATGGAATCTTGAATCGTAATGGTTTATTTTAGTTCAAATTTATTAAATTTGCGTAGATTGTGAAACAAGTTATTCCAACTTAGACAAATCTCGCTCGAGGTCTTCTTGGATAAAACCAGTACTTAGTGTATACAGAATAAGTGTCTTGGTCATTACACATAGCCGTGGCAGTGGGTGGAAGCCACGAATCTCCGATCCTGAGTTCGGTGCTCTAGCACTGGACCACGCGCTCCACATACACTCCTCGCACGAGTAGTACCTTAGCAGTAGTCCATGTGTGTGTTACATTGAAAGAGTTTTGTGGTTCTAAATGACAGTCGATAATGGTATCGCTGTGCCCTCACAGTAACGGCGACTTCTACAGACCATGAAAGGCACGCAGTGCTCTGCTATTAGTCAAGTCAATACGATTTGAAAGATCAGAACTCAACCAAGAAAGTAAAATCGCACTCTGTTTTTCTTTATTTTATCTGTTCTTGAAGGTTAATGTGAAATACAGCACCACGAAGCCCCCCACCCCCCACCCCCACCCTCTGCCCCCTGGTAGTTAAGCAGTATTCTTATGTGGATTGAAGATTGAAGGTCGTGGGTTCGATCGCCCACCACGTCTATGTGTTGTGTCGTTTAACAAGAAAAGTTATCCGCATATACTTGGTACTAGGTATACCCATGAAGATATCGAGTGTGATTCTTCCAAGTTATAATAACGTGTTTCACAATCGAAATAAAATTAAAAAAGACAGCAATTTTTAAACCAAGCAGTATTCTATTTTGAGCCACATTAATTAAGGCCCATTTTTGCACCACGCACCACTCAAAGTATTATAAATAAAATCCCATAAAGCAGCGTTCTTTCGAAGATAAGCTTGATCTAAAGAGTCCTAATAACTAGAATAGCCATAAGCTTGCCATTGTTATATATGATATAGATGACACATACTGTAGATAAAAACCAAAGTCAGAAACTAAATAGGAGAAAAACCTCCGCTAATAAGAGTCTGTTTATTGTTTATAGACATAAAACAAAGTCTATAACTACCACCGCTGATAGGGCTGTCTGTTTATTGTTTATAGACATAAAACAAAGTCTATAACTATCACTGCTGATAGGGCTGTCTGTTTATTGTTTATAGACATAAAACAAAGTCTATAACTCAGAACAAGAAATACCACCGCTGATAGGGCTGTCTGTTTATTGGTAATAGGTTAAATACAAAGTATATAACTACCACCGCTGATAGGGCTGTCTGTTTATTGTTAATAGGTTAAATACAAAGTCTATAACTACCACCGGCTGATAGGGCTGTCTGTTTATTGGTAATAGGTTAAATACAAAGTCTATAACTACCACCGCTGATAGGGCTGTCTGTTTATAGACATAAAACAAAGTCCATAACTAAGAACTAGAAATACCACCGCTGATAGGGCTGTCTGTTTATTGTTAATAGGTTAAATACAAAGTCTATAACTACCACCGCTGATAGGGCTGTCTGTTTATTGTTAATATGTTAAATACAAAGTCTATAACTACCGCCGCTGATACGACTATCTGTTTATTGTTAAAAGATTAAAAACAAAGTCATTAACTAAGTACAATATCTGCCACTATCTGATAGGACTGTCTGTTTATTGTTAATAGGTTAAATACAAAGTCTATAACTACCGCCGCTGGTAGGACTGTCTGTTTATTGTTAATAGGTTAAATACAAAGTCTATAACTACCGCCGCTGATGCGACTATCTGTTTATTGTTAAAAGATTAAAAACAAAGTCATTAACTAAGTACAATATCTGCCACTGTATGTTTATTGTTAAAAGATGAGAGAAAAAAAACAACAATAACTTAGAAATGAAACTACCACACCATCGCTAATAGGAGTGTTAATTAATGTTTATGGATGAAAAAACATTCAGTGACTGAAGAGTAGGACAATCAAAGATAGGAGTGTTCTCCCCTTGTATAAAGTCGGTAACTACGAAGTTTAACAAGAATAATCACCGCTTATAGGAGCGTTTGTTTATTGTATATAAATAAAATATGAAGTCTGTCACTAGTGACTCTCCCCATTAATCCATTATTTTCCAGTGAAGCAACACAACAGTTGAATCAACATTGTTTATTTATTGTTTATAGCTAAAATCAAAATTAATTATTAAGAGGTATTGCCGCCGCTGCAGACTGCTCCAATTCTCAAAGCACTCTTGTATTGTGTTTAAGTAATGGAGCGCGTGATCCCGTTGTATAGCATCGGATCCATGATCCAAGAGTAGTGGGTTCGATCCCCCGCCATGGCTATGTGTGGTGTCCTTGAGCAAGACACGTTTTCCGCATATGCTTAGTACTTGTTCTATACTACCCAGGAAGACTTCAATCGTGATTTGCACACGTTGAGACAACTTGTTTCACAATCGAATTTTTATAAATAGGTTTAAGCCTTTTTAATGGTAAACAACAGTTGCCTTAACGATGTTTACTTACTGTAAATGAAATCAAAATGAATAATTGAGAAGTACTGACGTCACTGTAGACTCCTCCCACTCTCACAGCAGCCGTGTAGTATGTCTAAGTTATGGTAAACAACAGAAACTGTTGCAATAACGATATTAATTTATTGTTTATAGAAGTTAAACATAGTAAATAACTTATTGATATCACCGTTAATTGTTAAGAGCGTTCTTTGAGTATTGTCTTTAAATAAAAACAAAGTCAATATTTAAGAAGAACTGTCGCTTACTAAGTGTTTGTGTTTTGGTTACGATGACAACACGTTGACGTCTATAACTAAAACTTGGATTACGATCCTTAATGATGACATGATCGGTCGCCTCGGTTTATGTGTTTACAACATTCCATTTTCGGTGTCAGACAAATAACTTCTGTCTATATCTAAATCTTCATCAAGCACTTAGATGTCTCGAAACAGAATTGCATACATACAGCAGCCGGTTATCACACATAAAAGATGTGTTTCATTTTATTACAGACACTTTTTAGCCTAACGGGTTATCTAGCTTATAATTGGACGAATATTATTTGTAACCACATATCTCTTGAACAGTCATAACATTTGCTTTTCTAAAACTTGACCTCCTGCGACCCGTTTCACATATTTGTAACCACATATCTCTTGAACAGTCATAACATTTGCTATTCTATAACTTGACCTCCTGCGACCCGTTTCACTGCGACCTTCATTTATAATTTAGCCTAAGACTTCGTGCGACCCGAAAGACAGATGATGGCGGTTTGAACCGCAAATTAAGCAGCACACTCTGTTGTTATGGTTACAGAAGTTGATGATGTTATGAAAACGTTAAATGAATATCATGTTTGTCCTTTCTTCAAATATTGCGTTAAGAAGTTTTTACTTTCGAAACTATGTTTTTTTTTACTATGGAAACCATCATATTTAAGTAAGGTATCAACAGTTTGTTTATATAAGTGGCGGTTCGCTAGCTTTTTTAAAAGATATTTTAAAAAATTTAAACTCCTTGTTTATAGCTATCGTGCTTAATATGTTTGATGTGTTTAAAATAAATGTGCACAATTATAGATAAACACAAATGTGCAAAATCGTTTGCCTTTTTTGCCTTTATCTGAGTTACAGTACGCCCCATTCGAAAATAAATGAGAAATTATGGTTATGCATGTATATTCTGAAGTATTTTAATACCATATTTTTACATCATGTATATGTAATTTTCATAAATAAGTTAAGTGCAAATTAACAAAAAAAATCGCCACGTATCCCTTTAATGTGGTTGACCGCGGTTTCACACGAAGCAGGCTGTAAAATAACTATAAAATAACGTTAAGTGTAAATGTGTTATTTTGTTATTATACATCAGTAGTATCTGGTTTAGCTAATAACATTACCCCCTACAGATGTCCCCAGGTACCTGAAACATACGAGCAGACGACAATAAAACAAGTGATTGTTTGTTTATTTCCTTCGTTTTGTTTAGTGTATGGTGTTAAAACTAATAAAACTGTGAGAGAATTATAACGGAGATGTTTATCTTGAAGTTCGCAGGAGTTGTCGCAATCTTTATATTGTATTAAACATTTATAGCTTGCACGTAATTATCTAAACTTGATTGCGAGATAAACTCCGGCAGAACTTATGTAAACCGGTCTTGAGTCCGCTTCCTGCGTAGAACCAGAGCATATTTGAGTCTGAGAATCGGACTCTGGGTCAAATCTTACATTTTTGTAAAACCCTGTAAACATTCACTTATGAGTCAAAAAAGGTGATTCAGTAACATTTTCTGTTAAATAATCATTAAAACTGATTGATTCTGCAAATAAATGTAGTAATCGACTTGTTTAATAGATATTATTTGAATCATAATTTTTTAATATTTTGAGTCTGAGTCTAAATCTCGGACTCAGAATATTGATGAATTTAGATCCAGTATTGAATGGGCTGTGGGAGATCAGAACTTGTAGTTGTAAATATTTCTTGTTGCAATATTCTCAACATGCATTGAATATGAATGTAAACAACAAAGAGAGACTTTGTACAAGCCTGGAATAGCTTTCCTCTCAATTCTGTTATTATGTATCGCTATGTAATGAATATATGTATTTGTAATAGGTTGTTAACAAATACATATTGTTTAAACCATCAACACACTATGTTGATTGATGTTGACAAACAGGAGAATAATCAATAAACCCTCTACGATAGCCTGCATCTCTCTAAAAACAAAATGTCAATACACAGCAATGCTAGCTCGCGTTTGGCTCATCAATTAATATCTCCCTAATAGGGTCCAGTGGAAGCATAGAAAACAAGCAGGAAAACTAGCAGTATTGGTTTTATTGGGTCTCGTCATGACGGGTTATGCAATACGAAACACTCCTCATGCCCTCGGGCATCGGCCTGAGCGGTGTTTCTATTTTCGTGACTAAAGACAACAGAAATAACAACACCGAATTGAAGATGTTTCAAGATTCAATATCTAAACTTTATTTCGATTGTGAAACAAGTTATTGCAACTTAGACAAGTCTTGACCGTAGTTGTCATAGGTGAAAGCGGAATTTAGCATATGCGGATAAAATGTCTTGCCCAACGACACCACACAAAGCCATGGAGGAGAATCGAACCCACGACCTTCTGCTCGTGGGTCTGATGCCCTACCACTAGACCACGTACTCCAATGCAATATATGTATGGTTGTAACTTAAACATACATGTACTTCTTATTTCGTTCGACATATTTACAACATAGTTATTTCAAGATTCAATATTATTATTATTATTATTATTATTTACGTCTTGTACAATAATTATTTTTGCAACATTCTACTTATAGAAAAATGTACTTCTGGTCCTCTGAACACATTAGCATTGGTTATAGTTTTCATAGACAGTCATCTATTGGTCCAAATATACAGGAAGAACATGCGAGTGACCAGATGGCTTTTTCACATTAATTATGACATTCCTTCATGTCTGGTGTTTCTGGTTGTAGTATATCACTACGCACATTCTAATTGCCATATCTATATCCAATAGTCATCCAAACTTGGCAGCACTTATGAAAATGTTTCAACAGATATATTTAATAGTTATAACTTTGTGTAAAGGGTGCATGAGGAAGTCCACTGTAATATGTAGTAACTATAACTTTGTGTAAAGGTCGCTTGGCACGAAAAAGTCCACAGAAATATTGAATAATTATAAGTTGATGTAAAGGGTGCATGAAAAGTCCACTGCAATATTTAATAATTATAATTTTGTGTAAAGGGTA
This sequence comes from Panopea generosa, assembly GCA_029582155.1. NCBI lineage: Eukaryota > Metazoa > Mollusca > Bivalvia > Adapedonta > Hiatellidae > Panopea > Panopea generosa. The sequence continues at coordinate 7,750,860 of CM055900.1, forward strand.
GACGGCACGAAAAAGTTCATAGAAATATTTAATAGTTATTATTTTGTATTAAAGATGAAGTTCATAGAAATATTTAATACTAAGATCTATATGTTCAAATGATATTTGACAACTTTCACTGAAAGTTTTGACAATTATATGTTCAAATGATATTTGACAACTTTCACTCAAAGCTTGATGGTTATATGTTTAAATGCTTTTTGACCAATTTCACTCAAAGCTTTGATAGATATATGTTCAAATGCTATTTGACAACTTCCACTGAAAGCTTTGATGGTAAAATGTTCAAATGATATTTGACAATTTTCACTGAAAGCTTTGTTTGTTATATGTTCAAATGATATTGACAACTTTCACTGAAAGCTTTGACGGTTATATGTTCAACTGACATTTGACAACTTAACTTTCACTGAAAGCATTGACGGTTATATATTCAACTGGTATTTGACAACTTTCACACGTTTTTAAAATAGACTGAATTGCATTGCATTGCGTAGGAAACTAAAACATTTTAATGTACTTGGCAAATATCATATATATATATATATCCATATATATATATATCCATATATATAGATATATATATATGTCCATATATATATATATCCATATATATATACATGTATATATATATATATTTTATAAGACAATAATGAAGTAATTTTATTTTGTTTTGTATACTATAATCCTCACCCAGACATGACATCTATATTTTTAAACAAAGTTGTTGTTGCGCATTTCTAGACAATGAAACAGTCAAAATATGCCTCCCAGGGAATCTAATGTTACGGCATCTGACGAAGATTAACGAGTTTACACGAATGTGGAGACGGTCGGCTAAATTCCCTGCCATTGGTACATTTGGTTCCATACGTAGTTACATATGTATGTTTTATTCTATAACTAAACTTTACATTACTGTAGATGTTATAATGTTTGTCTGTAATTTACGGTTCTCTGCAAATATTCACTGTTCATGAATTGTTCATTGCGAATATGTAAACCAACAGTGTTTTTTTTGTTTTTTTATCAGTGCAGTTTAGTTGTATGTATAGATCATTTATCGAATTGCCAAGTATTTTAGTGGTAAAGAAAAATGCTTAATTTTTAAAAATCGGTTGGGTATTACAAACTTTACATCAAATATGATATAATGCGTTATGATGTTTGATGAATAGAATAAATGCAATTTTATGTTGCCAAGACAACAAATGATTTAAATATTTTGAAATAACTTCGGATTGTGTAAAATGTTCAATAAAAGTATCTAAGTTTTCGTATTCGGCACAAATGAAATTAAGATTTTTTTGTTTATTTTGAATACAATATTTTTTTATTATTAGACCTTCATCTGTGCTATTTAAAAAAACATACATAGCTAATTTTAAACATTTTTAATTACGACTTTAATAGACATACAGATATAATATATTTTGATTCAAACACTGTGTCTATAAAAACAACAAAAAAGACGTTGACAGAAATATGCGTCCAGCTAATAGGTGCCGTTGAGAGTTTGTAAGACGATAAGTAAATCCTATTGAAAGCCAGTTTATGGCGTATACGCACATGTACCAATGCGGCGAAATGTCCTGTCAACGGCATTATTGTGTGATCATGGTGACTCGGTCCATTCTTTTAGCAGTTTATTAATTACTACTTCGGTAATTCACGTTTTCGCTCAATAATAACTTAGCCCAAACGGAGAATAGTCAATGTCCTGTTCAAGGCATAATTATGTGATTCCATCTCATCGTTCTGGTTGTGAATAGAAGAATTACCCATCATGGTCACTTGAGCCATTCTTTTAGCAATTAATTTACGATTCACGTTTTCATTCAATAATAACTAAGCCGAAACGGAGAATAGTTAACAGGACAGGGTGGGGACAGTTGGTCCATATATGAAAAAGAAACCTATGTTGCAGTTACCATTGCTGAGACACACTTGAAACCCACACGCCCTGTAACTTGTAGCCCCCACCCCACCCCACACACTCATACACTTGGATTGAGATTACTGCGTGCCCCCATTCAACTGTAAATTCTGGATCCGCCTATGTGTCATGGCAAGTGAGGTATACTTCTCATCGTTCTGGTTGTGAATCCATTAAACATGCTTGTTGCTTCTGATGACCTTCTAGTCCAATTTATATGACATACCGGGTTTCCCAAGTGCACCAGCTTCTGGATCTATAACTCATTCTGAAGATTTCAGTCCATGTAAATCAAAACAAAACCGAGTTCAACAGACAAATGATAATTCTGTTGAAAGAAACGATCGATATCCTTCACTAAAATGATCGATAAATCAATTCATTTACACAGAGTTTAACAACTGTTGCCGGAACGTTAAAATATATACTGTACAGGACAGCTAACCCGCCACTTTTGTATTTTCAATATCTTCATCAAATATGGAAAAGCGTTATCAAAAGCTGTACAGTCAAACCTGTCTTAAGCAGCCAGTCAAGGGAAGGAGCAAAAGTGGCCTTTTAATACAGGTTGTTGCTTAATACAGGTAAATTTGCTCTGAAAACATAAAAATGGGAAATAGCGAATGTGGCTGCTTAAGACAAGTGGCTGCTTAATAGAAGTGACCGCTTATACAGGTTTGACTGTATATGCCATTTACAGACAATTATGTAGTTTTACATAACCTCAATGTTCTTTCTTATTTAATACCAAATTCTAGGAAATTGCTTTGATGTGGTTTTTTTTTGAGAAAATTCATATAATGTTAGGTACACAAAATGTAAGGTGGCGGTCAGCTGTTCCTTTCAGTACAGTATCCTGAACTTACGATGGGGTCAGAAATGTCGTAAACTTTTATCTGTACTTAAATAGATCATTTATGCAGTACACAAAATTGTTATTGTATTTTAAATATAAATTAAAATGGAACATATTTTGACAGTTTTAGCACGAAACGTCTAGTATTCAAAATATAAGGCGCTTTTCAAATTATAACAATTAAAAATATGTCAGTGTATAATGCCGAAGTTGTCCTTGTCAAAAATTGACGACAATATTATAAACGGCAGCTTCGTATCATATTTACTGAGTCACTCCTCATTTTTTATAGAGGACCCGGTCTTAATAATTTATGTTTTGTTTGTACACTCAATTTTTTGAGAGAAAAAAAATGCATTTTACGTTGAACAGTTTTTTTAGTGGTAAAACTCTTTAATTTTGAATATCGGTTGAATATTGTAGAACTATAACAAAAGAAAGAGAGATAATTTTGGTGAGTCAGTTCCATATCTTGATGAATTACAATTTTAGAGAAAAACAAATCTGAAATTTATATTAAAAATGTATTTTTTAACGTGCCGAACACCTATGTTAAGAAACCCTTAAAAATCTTTAACATGTGTTAAATTATTTGATTGATAAAAGTGTTTAGGAAAATATTGAGTTAATAAATGTCTTAGTTTCGCTTTCACACCTTCAAAATTTATATGTTTTGCTCAATAGCTGTTTAATGCTTCATCACCTTTAACTGTCTATTCATCCAATCATGGAAAAATTATTGAATCACAAAGAGGCCCTATTTGAAGATAAAAGTTGATTCCATCCTTTTGGTTTATCTTATTTATGAAAAAATTCGTAAAAACATAGGTCGGCATTTTTTCGTTTTATTCGTTAACCCGGTACTGGCTAATGAGTTGACTTTATCGCTGACCGCGATTTAGTATTTTGCCAACAAAACTAAAGACGTTTACACTACAGAGAGAAAATACACTATAACTTTTTGAACAGAATACCCATAATACATGATGTTTGACATAAACTGGCAGTTTTATAGTTGAGATCGAAAAAATACCGGCGATAGTGGTGAAGTTTCTTTAAAATTGGCTGAATACTCATTTAAAAAAGTGTTCATCACACAAATCATATTTGACTGTCATACACACCCATTCTGAAGAATAAGAATCAACTTTATTCACCGTTTTTTTTTTTTACAAATAAAAAAATGCAAAATTAAAATCAATCAAATTTCACCCATTAACACTGAAATTGACATGGTCATAATATCATACCATGTTTAGTGCTAGGTGGAAGTAAAAATGGTACTTCTCTAAAATCAACTATTCTCGTTTTATAAGCTGCGCTTTTTTGTTACTGTTTTTAATACTTTGTTTGTGTAATGACAAGTGCATTCCATCTTTATTTATTTGTTACATATTGTAATATATTTGTTTTAGTATTGCTTTATAGCTTATATCATGAAATAAATAAAACACTTTTAATACAATAATGTTTAGTTTGTTTTTTTGTATTAGAATAACCAGCAAAGTAATTAAACAATTAAAAACGCCCATGTAGTAAATGTTTTTATAACTCTTTATTACTTTTAATTTCAATGTTAAAATGTTAAAAATGTCGGGGGGGGGGGGGGGGGGGGGGGGGGGGAATTAGATTATTTTAACTATGGGGGGAAAACCATCCCATTATCATTAATGAATAAAATCCCAATGGTTTTGTGTGTCAAATCCACCATAACGTGACAGAATTGATATTCAAATTGGGGTTAAACTTTAAACGAAATCCCTATTCTAAAAATAGACGGCACTTAAATACTGATTGACGACATTTGCATTGGCATTCGGTCTTTTTCTAAGGTAATCACTTAAAACTACATGTAAACATGTGTAACGTATAAAATTGAAATAAAAAATGAAAATTTAGTTTAATCTATGCGTGTAGCCCAATTTGGGAAATCCCTTTTCAATATATTATTTTGGTATGTATTAATATATTTCATTTTGCCAATAGGTGCCGGAGAGTATGGTAAGCCATGTATATTGGAAAATATTTTTTTTTAGATACTATTAAAAATTTGAAAAATCCTGATACATTCCCTTTAAAGGACATACGACAATCTTAAAACAGATTTTGCTCTTGTTCTATCACCAAATCATTTATTGCCAACCGTAAATGTTAATTTCCATGTATTACTATAGTAACAGGTTTTAAAAAACTAGTGACGTCACGCTTCTTTTTGAAATAGAAATTTAATATCTTAAAGCAACACATCCACGTTTAAACTTTTTTAAAAAGTTTTTCAATTGAGTTGTGAGAACATTTCCCATACATAAATATATGGTCAGTGAGCTGTATATGTGCTAACAAACACTATCCAGAACGCTTTAGAATTATAAAAAAAGATGTTCAAATTATAATGCGTGACAAACGCTTTATAAATTATTTTTAAATTGCCGAGGATTCCAACTTGGCTTCAAATTGAATTATGCGAGTCGTATTAAAAAACTTCACGTTTTAGTGCGTAGTGTACTTTACCTGCCTTGAAAGTCATTTTGACAATTTTTTTTGACTCGGGTGAGTTACACGCTTGTTTTATAAAGTGTTAGTCACGCATTATAATTTGGGCATCATTTTGTTCTGGATTGTGTTTATATGCTAATATACAGCTAATTGATCATATGTTTGTATAGGAAATGTGCTCATAACTCAATTAAATTTTTATTTTAAAAGTTCAAACGTGGATGTATTGCTTTAAGGTTGTTCGCGGTTTTTAACTCACCAGAGCAAAACTGTCCGTCGTCCATCGTCCGTCCATGAACGTGAACCTTTTGTTGTGTGTATTCTGGCACCTGTATTCATTGACTCTTCGCCAAACCCGTAGTAGTTATATAATCATAATATCTCGGACAAGTTCTTGAACTATCCAAATCGGGTAATTTATGTCAGAGTTGTGCTCCTTGAAACATAAAAATGCACAATTTGACCTTGTGTTCGCTCTAGTACCCGCATTTTTCCTTTGATTCTCTCCAAACTTACAAAGTACATGAGCTTTAGAAATTAACTGTAGGCACTACCATATTGAAATGTCACGACCACGTGTTAAAAACATTTGCATCTGCCATAAAGACGTCGGTATTGCTTTTCGAATAATGCCTTACAGGATTAAGGTGGTACTTAATTCAGGTCAGGTCCAGCTGACCGGTCATATTCCGGCTGCAATTGAAAGGCAAATGCGGTGTGTGTAATAATAATCGTGTCCATTTATAGTGCCTTATGGGGATAGGGGTGGTTCTAAAACCCGATCAGATTCCGGCTGATCGGCCATTTTCCGGCTGCGATTAAAATGCAAATGCAGTGTTGGTTATACTGATTGTGGCGTTTTAATGCACTAATTTGAAATCAATATGCATTGCCATTTGTATATTAAATAAGATATAAAATATTGAAAAATAAAATAAAAAAATATCTAGGTCGTGAAATTTATCTTTTTTGACGATTTTTCGCCGGTTTTTTTTTTACACATTCTTGCTGAGTTATGTCAATCATTTTCAAATAACCATAGTTTTTATCAATTGTAATAAAGATTGTGGTATGTTGAACCGATAACAATGACAATAATAATAAAATCAAGAAACTACAATTGTTTATTTTGCTCGATATATAGGACATATAATTTCTTTAAAACCAAAGCTGTTTTACCAGTGTGGCGTTCAGCACGTTATCAGAATCACACATATCGCCCAACTTGCAGAAGTTTTAAAAAAATCATTTATTTTAAATGTTTTTATCATCAGATATTTTCTTATTTAATTTCAAATGGAAATGCATAATGATTCAGATGTGTGCATTTAAACACCATAATTACTATTAAAACCCCAACTGCCATATAAAGGCCACAACATGGCTCTGGGGCAGGTTTTATATAATTCAGTTCATGGTTTAAATCAGAGAACCCTTGTTCAAAATGTCACAGTCAAAATGCATTGACTTGTCATCAGCAGGTAGCTTTGTGTAGCGTTGTAATTTGATAGTTCTTATTACAAATATTTACTACCCTGGCAGCAAAAGTTTGGGGTTTAAACACACCATATTTGCCTTTAACCTTGCAGCCGGAATTTGACCGGGTCAGTTGGTATCTCATTACGTAATACCTCAGCCGGAATGTTATCAATACCAACAGATTTTCCCAATTTCATTTTGTAAAGAGATAACCTAATTTCATCCCTAGTTATTGACTGGCTAAGAACAGAACAATCTGATTTAAGAAACAAAGGCTTTAATAGTCACTTTTCATTGACTAAAAACTTTATTTTGTCATTAATTGTAACACCATTTTGATCGAGCGGAACTTTCATTTTTCTGTCGTTTACAATTCCAAATTCCAATCTTTTTTAAAACTCTGTAGGGTTACAAATATCAAGCAGATTATCGTTACATAACGAATCATTTATTGAATGTTGTGATATTTTATGTTCACACTATGTTGATATGTTTAACGGTATATTGAACTCTGGTTATTTTTCAGAGCAGTGGCTCACCAAAACTATTATAATGCCGTTATTTAAGAAAAAAGCTATCGCAAAGATGTAAACAATAATAGGGTTTTTACTTTGATCAGTTACTTCCCTAAACCCAATACTTCATATAGACGCCTTTGGACACCTCTAATAATGAAAGCATAATTCACCACGTATCAGCAATGGGTGAATCATGTTTATATTAACTGACAGAGTGGAAAAAAGTGCAGGAAGTGTTCAGATTGCTCGTTACGAGCTTCGGTAGTGTTTATCATAACGGTCTATGGTACACACTTCACAATTTGGGTATTACTGGTAAAGTATTCGGTAGTGTTTATCATAACGGTCTATGGTACACACTTCACAATTTGGGTATTACTGGTAAAGTCTTCGGTAGTGTTTATCATAACGGTGTATGGTACACACTTCACAATTTGGGTATTACTGGTACAGTATTCGGTAGTGTTTATTATAACGCTCTATGGTACACGCTTCACAATTTGGGTATTACTGGTAAAGTCTTCGGTAGTGTTTATCATAACGGTGTATGGTACACACTTCACAATTTGGGTATTACTGGTAAAGTCTTCGGTAGTGTTTATCATAACGGTCTGTGGTACACACTTCACAATTTGGGTATTACTGGTAAAGTCTTCGGTAGTGTTTATCATAACGGTCTGTGGTACACACTTCACATTTTGGGTATTACTGGTAAAGTCTTCGGCAGTGTTTATCATAACGGTCTGTGGTACACACTTCACAATTTGGGTATTACTGGTAAAGTCTTCGGCAGTGTTTATCATAACGGTCTGTGGTACACACTTCACAATTTGGGTATTACTGGTAAAGTCTTCGGCAGTGTTTATCATAACGGTCTGTGGTACACACTTCACAATTTGGGTATTACTGGTAAAGTCTTCGGCAGTGTTTATCATAACGGTCTGTGGTACACACTTCACAATTTGGGTATTACTGGTAAAGTCTTCGGCAGTGTTTATTATAACGGTCTGTGGTAAACACTTCACAATTTGGGTATTACTGGTAAAGTCTTCGGCAGTGTCTATCATAACGGTCTATGGTACACACTTCACAATTTGGGTATTACTGGTAAAGTCTTCGGCAGTGTCTATCATAACGGTGTATGGTACACACTTCACAATTTGGGTATTACTGGTAAAGTCTTCGGCAGTGTTTATCATAACGGTCTGTGGTACACACTTCACAATTTGGGTATTACTGGTAAAGTCTTCGGCAGTATTTATCACAACGGTATGTGGTACACACTTCACAATTTGGGTATTACTGGTATTTAAGTCTTCGGCAGTGTTTATCATAACGGTCTGTGGTACACACTTCACAATTTGGGTATAACTGGTAAAGTCTTCGGCAGTGTTTATCATAACGGTCTGTGGTAAACACTTCACAATTTGGGTAGTACTGGTAAAGTCTTCGGCAGTGTCTATCATAACGGTCTATGGTACACACTTCGGAATTTGGACATTACTGGTAAAGTCTTCGGGAGTGTTTATCATAACGGTCTATGGTACACACTTCACAATTTGGATATTACTGGTAAAGTCTTCGGCAGTGTTTATCATAACGGACCATGGTACACACTTCGGAATTTGTATATTACTGGTAAAGTCTTTGGTGGTGTTTATCATAACGGTATATGATAACTTTCCCACTTGAAACAGTGGTGAGAGACACATGACAATGAGACGCAATGTCGTAAATCAATCATCACGAAGACTGTAACCGGACGGGGATTAGAACTCATGACCCCTAGATGGATAGTCAAACACGCTACCCGGCTGACTTAACCGGGTCCGGCTATCTGGAAAATACACTAGATAGGTCACGAGTCCGACATTACACGTTTTGGTAGTTGAAAATGATGATGATATTGAACACGATTTCCCCACACTCAAAACGCATAAAATCACCACTTGAAATAGTTGATTTATTTTTCATAAATTCAAGTAATTTCAATCAATATTAACCAGTAAAAATAAACGATACTTTAATGGGCGTAAGAGCATTTCAGATTTTTTGAAGAGGCATCTTGGGAGTTGGTTGCAAGAGGGTATCCCTCTCCCGTTTGTGGTATATATATTTGATTTTTTTTCCAGAACAAGCCCTTGCGGTTAGACAAGCTAGTCAAACGTTATAAGGGAGATTGTAAAATAATTAGTTAAAGTTAAAGATTTGTGGATAAACAATAGAAAGGGACATACTAATTGCGATAATTACAATGACACCGTCATAGTAACCTCCATTTCACAAACGCAATCGGACATCTCTTCCATGTTCATAGGTCACAGAGTATGGCGAATTTTGTCGAGAAAGTACGATTGTGAATATAGCATAGAAAAGTGCTAAATATGTTAGAGTTGTCACCAGGATGAATTCTCCGTGTAACATTAAATAATTTAAAACATGATCAGAACCATTAAGTTTTGCCTGTATGAACGTTTAGCACATATCGCCTCATCATTCAGATGTCTGTCTGTCTGTCTGTCTGTCTGTCTGTCTGTCTGTCTGTCTGTCTGTCTGTCTGTCTGTCTGTCTGTCTGTCTGTCTGTCTGTCTGTCTGTCTGTCTGTGCACCCCACAAGTGCCATATGCGTACAGAATGGCATTGTGGGGTTAATTCCATTTTTTACACATTTTTCTTTTATTTTTTTTCACCTTTTTTTTATTCTTTTTTAGTGTCATAAGGGTTGGATCTGAAGGTTTGTGACATTAGGGTTATGAAAAAAAAGATGTTTTTATACCGTCCGTCCGTCCGTCCGTCTGGAGCAGCAGTTGTGGGTTGCGTTGCCAGTACAGAATGGCATTGTGTTTTTTTTTTGGTACTTGTGGGGTGCAATGTTCACCCCACAAGTGCGAAAACCCGTCCAAATGGCATTGTGGGGTTAAGTTTATTTTTTCACATTTTTTTTTAACTTTTTTTTCACCTTTTTTCATTCTCTTTTAGTGTCATTAGGGTTGAATCTCAATGTTTGTGACATTAGGGTTAGAAAGAAAATAGGTTTTGTTTTGTTTTATGAAAAAAAAGATGTTTTATAACATATAAAAACCGCACCCCACAACATCACTTCCACCAGAACGTCTGTCCGTCCGTCCGTCCGTCCGTCCGTATGTCCGTCTGTCCGTCTGTCTGTCTGTCTGTCTGTCTGTCTGTCTGTCTGTCTGTCTGAAGGTATGTCTGTCTGTCAAAAGGTCAGTCTAAAAGTCACAAAATACCAAACATCTGGAGTAATACATAATTTTTTACCCTAAAAACTCACTAGAATGCAGCATTGAACCCTGAAATCCGGTTCTTAATACATCTGATAGTTCTTAAAATATTGAAGTAAATAACAACCATTCCCCATGAAACTTACTAAAACAGATCATTCGGTTTTTAGAATATAATTTTAGGGGCCTATTCCAACCAGCAGAAAAAACCACACTCTCTCAGTGTTTACCGTGCAAGACGTACCGGGGAAGTTCATTTTATTTGATACATGTTATAGTTTAATAAAAACGTGTAACGTCTCACACACCAATTAATTTTGTACTGTTCTACATATAGAGACATGCACTTCTGGAACACTGGATACATTACCAATGGTTCTAAAAGTGCCTTATTCCCATAGATAGTCCTCTGTTGGTCCAAATATGCAGAAAAAAACATGGGGTTGACCAGGTTGCTTTTTCACAATTTCGATGGTTTGATGGCACCCCTTCATTTTTGACAATTCTGCCCATTTGTTGCAGTGTATCACTACGCATCTTTAAACTGTTATAGCATCATCAAACAGTTCCCAGGGTCACCCAAACTTTGCAGAAATCATGAAAATGTTCCAATGTTCCCATATGCACAAAGAAATATGACATTTTATGCATTTTTAAAAAAAAAATTACCCAACCGCTTTACACAGCTCTAATTTCTTGGGCGTAATAATCTTGCTACCGTCATGCAAGGGAGGTAATTGTTCAGTGAGACCTTGAAGAGTAGATATTGTCATGACATGTGACTGAAATTTTTGTCGAACAAACCTTTACCATTTCTAAATATAAAAGTACGCCTTTTGAATTCATCGCGCAACTGTTTTCGAATTCATGCACCAAAATAAGATGGCGGTCACACATGCATAAATCAGTTTCGGACGACTCGAAAACAGGAAAAACTGCCAAATTTTTTTAGCCATTGTACCTTAATAAAAATAATTCTAGAAAAAGAAATAGTTTGAAAATGTCCTTGTATTGCCTCCTATAGTGTATCTATCTGACTGCATATTCATTTTATTGTATATGCAACATTACATAACTTAAGTGTCAAAATACATGACCATATATGGATAAATAGTTGTTTTTGCTTCGAATAATGCTCCGTTTTGTTGCAAAACTATATATTTTACTTTTTTTATATCTATAACAAACAAATATTAATGTTTGAAGGTGCCCAGCAATAATTTGCATGTCACTGACACTAACCATGCCCCCTTTTTCAATACATGAATGAATAACATACTTTTGTACATGCATTAGATTCATTATCAACTATGAATATATCCCTTACCAATTGAGGTATCTATTAGGCATATATTAAATTCCTATACTATTTTGTTTATTTTATCAATAAAAATAGCAAATGAAAGTAAAGTGTTCATGAAAATCACTTTAAAGCAAGAAAATGAAACGATGAATGAAAATGAGACAAAATATGGATACAGCATATTTGGCTGGACCGATAAGCTCATTGCAAAAAGACGGTTTGCTAAAGCGCATCTCTTTACGACAAATTAAATTAGTTTGAAATAAATATATTAAAGAATATCGCTATAAGAAATATTTGTCGCAAATGACTCGTTTCTTTACAGATTTTCCAAAACTGGCATAAAAAAATGGGCAGTTAAAATAGAGTTGTTGCAATAATTATATGAAAATTAGAAATTGTCATATTTGAGAATGCTATACTGTTGAATGTGGAGAAAAATATTGTACACATTCAATAACAGACATTGAAAAAACATCATCTTCAATGAGAAAAATCTATATTCTATAGCAAGCATCATGTATTTTTATTTGAAAAAAAAGTAAGAAGAACAACCGAAAGAAATCAGATGATGGTACAAAAGTTTCAAGCACAGGTTAACTAAACGCTGAGAAATTATTACGCGAATCTGTTTCGCGTCATTTCAAAGATGTCGCATTTTACCATTTACCTGAATGTCCAAGAGTAGGTAAATACTGTGTATAAGCCAGACCCAGCCGCATAAATATCAACAATGAGGAGAAAAAAATGACAGTAAAACAAAAATGGCAGTCATACGCCATACCATTAAAATGAAACGCGACAGTTTGGCGGTCGGTATATCGAAAACTGGATACAGAGCTGTTGATAACAAATATCAATGACAAAATAATGAAACAGGAAATTTCTCCATAATTCATGATCAATATAATATTAATTGATAAACAGCGACATAAAAACAATATTGCTCATACGCGACCAACCGTATTGTCAAATATCATGCGCTAAAGAGTGGAAACAGTATCGCGACAAATGTTACCATTTTTATGTGGGTGGGGTATGAATTATACACAAATAATGAGTTTCTAACACAAAAAAATGGTTTAACTTACATGAATCATGAAATCTGGATGCAGTGAATGCTCTAGACATGCTTTTGTTGTGATATATTAGCATCACTGTCTCTCTGTGTGACTTTCAAGTGTTTTTAAGTGCAAACTTCTATTCATTTTAGCCAGGATTTTGAGACAGATGGCTAAAATCAAGTCTTATCACATGATGCAGCAAAGCATATTTGCATACATGATCATTTCTTTTTCAGTTAATAGATGATCTCACTTTTTGTTCCTTCCATTGAATTGAATAAATCCTGATTCCAACATTTCCATGACAAATTTTCAGCTGCTCAGTCTCATTGCCCTATTTGCTTTACTGTTTTAGCTTCAAGTTTGGTTTTGCCTGTGTGACACTTCTCTATTACACTCAAAGTCATCCATTTTTCACAAAAAAATACATTTATTTTTCCATTTAGAGGTTTCAAATACAGTATTTCCCATAGAAAGTGACATATTTTCAAAAAGAAAGTAAATCTGAATCACAAAGATGCAGTTTCCTCCCAGCGTCTACCGAAAATGATCTGATTCTTGAACGTCTCACACACCAATTAATTTTGTACTGTTCTACATATAGAGACATGCACTTCTGGAACACTGGATACATTACCAATGGTTCTAAAAGTGCCTTATTCCCATAGATAGTCCTCTGTTGGTCCAAATATGTAGAAAAAAACATGGGGTTGACCAGGTTGCTTTTTCACAATTTCGATGGTTTGATGGCACCCCTTCATTTTTGACAATTCTGCCCATTTGTTGCAGTGTATCACTACGCATCTTTAAACTGTTATAGCATCATCAAACAGTTCCCAGGGTCACCCAAACTTTGCAGAAATCATGAAAATGTTCCAATGTTCCCATATGCACAAAGAAATATGACATTTTATGCATTTTTAAAAAAAAAATTACCCAACCGCTTTACACAGCTCTAATTTCTTGGGCGTAATAATCTTGCTACCGTCATGCAAGGGAGGTAATTGTTCAGTGAGACCTAAGAGTTACAAAATATTCGGGAGTAAATAGCAATCTTTCTTTCTAAAACTTGCAAAAATACAGCATTACGTTTTTAAAATCACAAAACTGTCCAGGTACCCTAACCAGCAGGGGACAAACCCTCGTATACCAAACTGCAGTAAATGACAACCATAATTGTTTATCTTTTATTTTGAAAACTCACGAAAGTTTAGCATTTGGTGATTTATCTATCATTTTTTCCGTGTAGGCCCCCGTAGCACCACCAGCAGGGGACACTCCCTCCCCCACTGGTGCAATTAACAACCATCACCCTCCCTCCCACCCCTTGAAGAAAAAAACTTCTAGAATACAGTACATGTAGTTGCTTATTAAGATATCAAAATTTTCCGGAAGAGGTATCCGTACAACCACAAGCACGGAAGCCCCCTTAGGGCAACGAATGTCGTTCCTGTTGGGTTCTACAGTGAGCCCGAATGCACGATTTGGCTCTAAGAAAATCAAAACAAATAGGTCTATAAATATAATCTATAAAATTATGTTTATAAGGCGTAATACGGTTTTACGTCTCTTTCTTTATATAACATAATGTGTTGTTACATGCTGCGGTTTATGCATATATTGAAGAAAAAATAGAGGTTTTTAAAGTTTGTATTTATTTCAAATAAAAAACAAACAATAATAAGATATTTAACATTCATAACAATAATAGATAGATATGTAAACATGATTACTTACATTGCAATGTAGTCTTCTATCTTGCCTTAATTTGCTTTATACAATTTGTTTATTGCACAGGTCCCTTAATAATGTTATGAAAATCAAGGGAAGAATCTGATCTACTATCTGATATCCAAAATGGAACAAAACAATTTTGTCCAGGTCCAAAATATCACCCCAAGTTGATAGGGGTGTAGCCATTTTCCTATGTAGTTATATAGTCGTCTGCTAATCAGCTGGTAGTGTGATGAGCTCCTAACCTCGCTTGGATAATGGAATGTCTGGCATGCATATAATTTGAGAGAGACCTATTTTATACCATCCGAGTAACAAAGGGAAAGGACTAACAGGACCTGAAAATGTACCAAAATACACTTTTTGACACTTAGAAAACCAAAATAGTAGTTTTAACTTTCCACCATCGTAGTTTCGTTGTTTCGACTTAACTTAATGAAATAAATATGCCGCGATGGCCCCAATTGGACACCGTACGTGTATAACACTTATAACAAGACGAGTTTGACCTTATTTGACAGCTGTGCGAGTCTAGTTGATATATGTTTATGACGTCACTACAGGCACAATTAAGCGTGCAGTCATCCAACTAAAATATGCCAGCACGTACACTTTACACTAATTAGATTTTTTTACCTCTTGAAATGGAATGGATTATTAAACAGAAGTGAAAAATATTGAAAAAAATTCAAGTCTGATTGGAAACTACCGTGTGGTTAAAATGGAATAGAGTATTTAAATTGAATTAAGTATTAAACAGAAGAATTAGAAAGAAAGAATGATAGAAAAGAGTAATGAAATAGATTCAGTCACATTTAATTGAAAAATATCTCTCTTACAAACCGTATGGTTAAAATGTCAATAAAGTCACATAATTATATTAATACATAAAATCATTTTAATTATTTGAACTTTGTAAATATCATACAGGATAGTTCATTATCTTTCTTACAAAAACTGTCACTCGTGTTTACAGGCTAAACGATACACGTACAAATTAGCCGCGGGCCAAAACGTATTTATAAGTACACGATGAGTAATTAAATATTTCAGACGTCGTGTTATAGCGGGATAGTTCATTTACTTACACAGATCACAACATGGAAAGGTTAATTTCGTTGATGGTTCTTGTTTATTTTGTGTTTGTAATTTATTTATCTGGATTTACTGCAGCAGTTGAACAAAATCCGTTAGTTCCTACTTCCGTGAAAAATATCAACGTAACACAAAGATCTATTCAAGAGACAAAATCTACTCTAGATAGTAGTGAGGCTATTAAAACACTTGGAGTGAATGCTGACAGTACCCCAAAAACAACACATAGTGAAAAGGGAACTATTACAAAGAATACAGGAGTTGGAGAAAATTCAAAGTCGATGAATGTTGGTAGTGGGGAAGTGAACGAACAAGCCTCAACAATTAATGACAAACGTCCTGATCAGTTCGATACAATGCACGATCCATCGATGATAAATCAAAATAACACAGAAATAGACATTGCAAACAAAATAACAGATACGCCTTACAAAATAAAGAATGTGACTAACGTAAATAAATCGGAGTACACACTTCCTGACAGCTGGAAAAACTTCTGCAATATAAGTGGAGAAGAAACTTACGAATCTGAATTCACAAAACGGATAAAGCTGACTGTGATTAAATGTCAAGTTACAGCCGAGTATTCTGGACACTGGACGTTGGCGGATCTTAGGGAGTATTTAAAAAAGCTTAATACCTCTGATATGAAATTTAGTGTTGAGATAGAATGTTCAGACAAAAGTAATGTGTCTTTACCCTGGCCGGCTAAGGCGGGAAGTAATCTGTACAAGCTAACAGTCAGGCATTGCCTGTTAACCGATTATCTGAAAGAACACAACTCCTCTTCTCTGACTATTTATCCAGACAGTTTAAGGTTTTTCGAATTGATAAGTAGTACTGTCCTTATTTCTGTAAAACAGTTTGCAAATATGTTGAAAAATGGAAGGCATTTGCAGCAACCGTTCAACTGCTTCCATGCTGCAACT